>NMRB01000212.1:253691-264429 GCA_002633025.1 Notospermus geniculatus
ACCTGGTCCTACCGATGGTGTCGCTTTTGAATGGTAGGACCAGTCGTGGCCGCCATTTGTGGAGGAATTCTGACAGTGACGTCACTTGAAAATTTTATGTAAATTATGTAAATTTATTCAATTCTCAATACGGCTGACGTACCAGAATGCAGATAGAAGGTGACCGACCTTTGACCCAGGAAATTCACCAATCACGCCGGGGGTTTTCCATGTTAAAAATAGAAAATCTACCAACATAATAGTTCACATACTTACCACCTGCGCCAGCACCGACCAATCAGAGGCACGAAGGCGGTAGGCACGCCCGGTCCTAACATATGCAAAAGCCCGATGTAAAATAGTTAGGATCGGGTACCAGTCTACAACGGCCAGTGAATCTGATGTGGCTGTTAGTTCCATACTTCAGTTGCACTCCCTGTATTTTAAAGGGACTCTAGAGGGAACTCACGGATACCACGGATATTCGTCAGTTTAATATTTCAATCATAGGTGGCAGGTCGCAATAATAGTTTATAAATTTGTCGATAGATGGCCCGAATATGAAAGTATAAATACGCATGCGCAGGTACAAGCAGAATCGCGGGAAATTCTATAAATAGCGCTGGGGAACACATGATCACGTCAGCCATGGAATTCCCAGCGTTAAAAATAGACACAAGTTATGAGGAGCTCAGAAAATAACATTTACATAATATCAATTGGGAAGTGTGCCAGTGCTGGCGATTAGCGATGTTTATAATAAGGAATTAAACCTGGTCATTGTATGGTTGAATGGCAAGGTACATGTAATTGGACCTTTGTGGTGTTTTTTTATGTGCGTCTGAACGGAGGGTATTCATGACTACCATGTATACTGAGCATAACTTGTGTGATGTTGAATATCCTTTGTACGGTGTTCGGTCTGCATGGACCGGGCATGGTTCGGTGCAAATGATGCCGTTCTATGGTGTTGCCCAAATTCCCGCCAATGAACACCCCTCCGAAACCGATGTCCCAAATTCACCCCTTCAAGAAAAAAAAGTGTCCATGAAAAAACAAAGCTTTATCATCAAGTTTTCCCCGAGAACTCGGTTAATGAAGTGTACAGTGCAGTGCTTCTGATTCGACGGGCGCTATTAATATACACATTTTATATTTTCAGTTAGTCCATTTCTCTCAAACCCCTGACTACATTCCTGTACAATCTATTTGGCACTCAGAGTTTCATAAACGTTAGACTTTCCCTATGCTCGAAGCATTGAGAAAAGTCAACTTCAGCTTTCCTTTGGCTCAAGTCCGACCCCAACATAATGCCCCAACTGTGCAAACCACTGTGTACAATAAACCTCTAAGTATTCTGAGGTACATGTAATAGGATAATTATTCTAAATCTAATTGCATAACAGTACATAGTTTGTTCCGCCAGACCGTGGTGCTTTTCCATGAGGTGTATCTATTTTTANTCGTAAGAGTTCTTCAGTGACAAGTCATGACTCTGGGAACGTTCTGGACTTGTATGCTTTGTTGGATCATTTCGTCGTTCAGATGTCCGAGGATGTGATTGTTCTAAATCATCAGCAGTGCTAGTTTTCACTGATTGCGCTCTGTCTTCCTTATCACTAGACATAGCTGTTGGAGATAGTTTTTGTGAGTCTACTGCCTTCCTGTCCTTTCCATCGTACATTATCAACAAGGAACTTGAGAAGAAACGAAAAGTATTCTGCTTTGATAGCACTGAACACAGTTGGCGTAACCTCACTAAGATCTGGTCTATGAGATCCAACCGAAGCTCCACCCCATCATCCAGAAACTCATAGAGAGCATCACGGACATTCTCTTTCGATAGCTGTCTCCCATGGTATTTGTTGTGACACACAAACTGCCCAGTGTCCTTTTGGTACATCTGAAAAAAGAAAGGACATGTTCTAGTTTGAAAATATCATGCAAGAGCAGTTGCGACCTAGAATATTTTCAGTTCATTGACATTGTAAGTCACATAGAATAAGTTATAGGGTACGTTCTATTTAGGCATGAAAATATTTCTATTCATTGAAAAGAGAATGAGGTCAGTGAAATGGGTCATTGCTTCAGCTCGCATCTGTAAAACATCATGTCCTAGATACCAAAAATAGTCAACAACACAAACAGAACTGAACAAGACCACTGGGTTTACAGGGCAATTCTCTTGCATTAGCAGAAGTAGTTGTGGAAAAGAAGCTAGATGGTCTATGTCTACTTCTGAATGACTTTTGAATGAATTACTCTCTGCTTCAAGCTCAACCTACCTGCATGCCACAAACCCTGAGTCCCAGAGATGAAGATGTAGTATCTAAACATCGTTTAATTTTTTTCTCTCTCTTCTCCTCAGTTTCATCATCACCATGCTGCCTTGTTCCCATTTTGAGGTCAAGAACACATGGATAACGTAGTTGGGATACTACATTTTCCAGGAGGATAAATTCTGATGTTTTGTTAAGGAAAGCAGGAGAGAAGTATTTATAAAACTTAAAATGAGATGTGCCCTACGCATGATAATTGAATTCTTACCAAATAACGGAACATCAAGCATGTCAAATATACAATAGATTGAAACTCCACCATTTGAAAGACATTGCTACTGCTAGTAAAGGATACTTTTTGGTGCTGGCCCAGCACTGGCCTCTCTCATTTTATCCATATGCTTCTTGTGGCAGCGGATACTCCAAGGATTGGGTACACAACCTGAATTTGCCTTTGCCTTGGCTTCCCCATCTTTTACCTCAAAGGTTGCTTGACCAGATTCACTATACGATTGGCTCGTCGATGTTGCCACCCTGGAATGAGTAGCAGCAAAGATTATTTTACTACCAGTACATGGCTGTAGAAGTAGGCAAGAAAATAGGCCTATTCATGTCATATTGTGATCAATCTTTCCCGGCTTACCTGACGGAATCCTCACTTTCAGTGGAAGATTTCTTGACAGTGGCTCGCGTTGGATTGTCATGATCCGAATCAGAGTCTGACTTTCCGCCTTCCCCTCCACTAGAACCTGGCGAGTTTCCTCCGCTACTGAACACCTTCCTCTTTCCTTTATGACCAGAGGTGCCACTGTAGGGCTTGCTTGCCAGCATCATGTTGTAGCCATCACTGTCCTCAGCAAATGTCACGTCAACAACACCTGAAATCAAACCATTTTGAGTTTAACTGAAAAGGGATGCATAATTATGAGAAGTTACAGGTACCGGTGGAATAAACAGATTGATGAAGTCAAGACTAAATCTCAACTCCACTACATACCACAGAGGAAAACTGCAGTATCCTATGAGCTTATGAGATTCCTACCTTTAAATGCTGGAACAAATTCCTTGAGACATTCTGGTATGGTCTGATAGAAATGATACTCTCGTTCAATGAGTGGCTTACACACCGTTGTGCTGTCATACGTAAACATGTGTGTGTGACCGCCAACTTGATGCAGAAATGGCTTCAAATGCACCGGTTCACATTCGTCCATTCTTCTCCACTTCTTTTTTCAGCCCATTGGAGCCAAACCTGAAACAAAATAAAGGCCAACGTGAAAGAGGCCCACACACCACCTGAAATGACTTGAGTAGGTCCACTGACTACTAGGCCTAGTACATGTAGTATTAAAGTAGGAGGACTGGGCTCAGTATGAGTAGGCCTACCGTACATACATGCATTGCATAGGCCTACACCTGTTGTGTACAACTCAACTGTGCAGGCTGCAGCAGAAGGAAAGGATGACTCTAGTTTTCGACTGACACTTCATTCAAATCGTAGGCCTAGATCTCTGATGTTATGCTAGATGGTCACAAATGATACTTTTATAAACACATCATCATCATACCAAGTCGAACTATAACTAACCGACTATCATCCAGACTTTTTAAACAAATACATGAAATAATTCGTGCTACTGTTCACGTCGCCCACCCCAGCTGTTATGGCGTTCCCTGCAGTTGTTATGTTTGTCGATAGATGGCATGGCGATCGCTCAACGGCACCGTCAGCTGCTGCCACCTAGCGTAAAGAGCGTATATCGGGAACTAGTTGATAAAGGAATACATTGTTGTCGCATATTATATGCATACCACTGTACTTGTTGGAGGATGCAAAGTCTCTACAAAACATGACACACAATGAAAACCGAACACATTGGTTTAAAGAAGGGGCTATTGGACTCGGTGGTAATGATCGTTTTCACTGTCTGAAATATAGCTGAGAGCTGTTCTTAGGGGACCATCAGGTCCTTACACACTTTACTGACAATGTTATATAAGAATAAGAATAGAAAAAATGTCAGTAAAGTGTGTAAGGACCTGTGGTCCCCTATCTAACCACAAGAACATGTGTTTGCAGCAGAAAACAACAAGCCTAGGTCTACGCCTTATATTCTGATACCGGTAGGCTTATAGGCCTACCACCACAGGGCCCGTATATAAAGGTGCAACAAGCTTATTCCAGGATACGGGCCCTGGGTCCATATTCATAAACATACTTAAGTCAAAGTATGATACTTATCTTTTGTGTTGAACAAAGGATAAGTGTCACACTTAGACTTTAGTAATTTTATGAATAGGCCCCTATGGGTCCAGGAGTGCAAGTGCCAACTTTAGGGCATTATAGCTACACATGAAGCAATATTGGGCAATATTAATGATATGTAGGAGGAAACCAGAGCCATATCGGAGGAAACCTACAATTGTCCTCTCTACCACATAAAACCACTCACTTGCATGACCGGGGATCGAACCCGTGACCTCAGTGATGGCAGGCACCGATGTTTCCACTGCACCACCCCCGACAACCCTATGTGGAGTCTACCAAGATACGGAGGATGTCTGTTTAGAACAATGAAGTTCAGTCTATTCATTTTGACCTCTCACACCTCTCAATGAATGATTAAGGACAGTAAACAGCTGTAAAGACGTTAATTCTTTTGTTTCAGTGGGAGTCCTATATGGCGTCACCAATGTCTGTGTTGGTCACCCATTTGATACAATCAAGACGAAGATGCAAGCCCAGTCTGGATTTGAAAAAACCAACATGTTCCAGACATTCTGGAAAACACTCCGGACTCAGGGCCCCATTGGCCTTTACAGGTGATTGCATTTGGGACACATTTTTAATCGCTAGAAAGTAGGTCAATAGCTCAGCAACTGGTGTTTATTGTAATTGATCAATTGAAACTCTGATTGTCCCAATTGTGCACTCAGAGTTAGTCATGAAATCAGATAAAGAGAAAGTTTAGTTAGACTGTCACATTTTACTTCCTTGTATTTTCCAGAGGATGCATTCCACCGCTATGGGGTTCTGGGATCTTTAGATCTGCCCAGTTTGCTGTCTTTGAAGCTGTGTAAGTAGCAAAAAGTCTGCAACTGATTCAGCACATGATGGATTAAGAAGTGACAAGTTTCACATATGACTTTTCAATTTCAGATACACTTACATGAATAATAATTTTGGGTTAGCGGAGATTCCTCTCACTGGTGGTTTACAAATGTGAGTATTTGCTGCTCTGGTCTCTTCATTCGCTTTATTTCTGATGTCACAAGTGTCACCTGTCTGTATGTTGTCTACTTTCAGTCGAGTTGTTGTAGGTGGAGCAGTGGCATCTACAACAAGAGCTATCATTGAAACTCCTCTAGAATTTGCAAAGGTAAGACATCAATGCCTTGAATTCATGGAATAATGATATAGGGGTCGAAAGCTTATCTCAATAATACAAAGTTGATCATGAAAAAGGTGTTATCCAATTTCTTCATCATTATCTCATTGCTGATCAACACGGCACCCATCAATATATTTGGAATAATGATAGCCTGTTTCATCAGTGCCGAGAACTTCAGACTTGATTGATGAGGCAATAAGAAGTCTTGCCCTGCAGCTTTGACTATGGTAACACTATCTGTCCCGACATCTGTTCTTTCAGATCAGAAGACAAACACAACAGAACTGGACCTTCAGAGCTCTGTACACTGTAAGTTATTTCTCTACTGCAATGCAATTCACATGATTCATGTGGTTTCCTGATTACAGATGTTGACGTGAATGCTATGGATGTTATGGAGACTATTAATTGGAGTAGCTTGTGATGGTCTCCTCCGTACTTACCAGGGCCAATAATGCTATAGCGTCGGCCCTGACGGAAAAATCAAATACATACAATTGGAGTCTTTGACGGAGAAATATCGCATGAGAAAGATTCCTTTGGTTAATATACCCCTGAAGACACAATTCCTTCACTTGATCTGCAACAGAACCCTCTCTTACTTTCAGGGATTTGGCGTAACCTGGTGTAGGACAATGGGTCTCATGGGGACATATTTCATACTTTTGGACAGTAGCCGAAGACATTGCCCGGACTTATTCAAGAGGCCTTTACTGGGTCCATTCATGCTCTCAGGAGTGGCAGCAACCTTGGCCTGGTGGATTGTGTGGCCCCTGGAATACATGAAGTCACAGGTTCAGGGGAATTACGGAAAGTTAGTAGGCTTACATATATTGAAAGTTTACTTACTAACTCCCTCCTCATGGACAAAAGAAAGTGGACTCTGTCTCCGAAGTATGTTGTAACCAGGGGACAAAATTCAATGTACAATGTATTTCTATGCTGACGGGACCTGAGTAGGAATGGTTTATAAACAGTTTGTAAACAGGGTATGGCACATTAAATGAGGTTTGACTGTACCGGTACATGTACTTTCTGTTTATGACATCCCATTGTTGTTTCTTTCCAGGAACATTCCAGTCCTTCAGAGAATGCGTCTGGTCATCAAGGAGAAGGGCAGTTTCTTGGCACTGTACCGTGGACTGTGGCCGGGGACAATAAGAAGCTTTCTTGCCAATGGGACGAGTATGATTGTAATGCAGTGGGCACAGAGAAAAGTATCAAAACTCGGTCTACGTGACTAAGTCGTTACCGTGAACGTCAGCTGGTCTGGTGGCAGGGATGTTTTCGAGGTTTTCTGTCATTCCTGTCTCTCGGGGAAATTTTGCAGCCTGTCCCTTCGAAGATGGGCAGAATTGCAATGATGTCAGGGTCCAATCATGGAAGATGTTCTTCCTTCTGGGACTAATTGGGATCTGATTGATCACAACTTGTCAATGCACAGTGAGTGAGTGAGTGAGTGTACCGGTATTCCAATATAAACTTGCCAAGTAAACAGAGTGCTTAGATTATATGTTGTACAGGTAGAATATGTAGATTGCTCAATATTCAGGTTGCGGGTATGATTTTTCTTGTGTCAAGGATTTATAAGTGTGGAGGGAGGGTGATGATTGTGACATAATATGGGCAGAGGAGTTGGTTACCGGTATGTTTTTTATGGCAGCTACTTGCAAAACCAAGGCAACAGGGAGAAGTTTCAGGCCCAAGTTTTGGAAATTTGTTGTTGACATAAGCGTTCAAGTCAGCAGTTCCATTGGTCCGTCCAAAATAGGCTGGTACTTGTAATGGAGGGGATGCATTTATTCGATCATTGCATCACAGAAAGTTTATTTCGTTTCTTAGAAAGGAATATTTTAGACTAGCGGGAGTTAGTCAGAATCTGTTTCGGTTTTCATTGCTGAACGCTTCTCATAACTGAGAAGCAGTGGCATGGTTGGCAATTTGAACTTGTAGATGAAGGCTTGATTTAGCCTTGTGGAGGTACATGTACATGTACGAGACTGTCACTAGAAATATTCCATTTGTGTATTTCTGCTGTCACTAAATAACCAGCCTGTTCTCCTGGACAGCCTTTCTTATTAGAGACGGCCAATTTCTTCAGATCTGAGTTATTGTTGAAATCTGTCATGTTTATCAGGGAATGCAACACATGACGTCTTCTGGGGCATATTTTAACAACACACTTCTAATGTTTTACATCCAAGCTTTTATTTCACAAGAATAAATTCAATGAAAATGCTTTGTAAATAAAGAGTTGTCTCAGTTAAATTATCTTGACTAGCACATTTACAATGCAAATTGTATCCATCCTTCCAGATAAATTAAGTAAAATATTCTCTACAGGCATTGTTAAGTAACATATGATTGTTTGAAATCCAGGTGCTCTAATGTCTGAACCCACGTAATGTATATTTTGCAGCATCCATTCTGGATTTGACTCCAAATGCAGTCTTATTAAGCACTCCTTAAGTCAGAACTCAACCTCTACCAATGTAGTATATTCAGGATATGATTATGATTGATATTAGGGAGTTGCCTCCAGTCCCAACTTCTGAGCACATCTTGTACACACAGACACATGTAACAACGCTGAATTTGACACTCACTGATTCATAGATAAAATTCTTTTGGCCCAAAGGACAATAAGGGCTAGCAATGAAGTTTTTATCAGAGCCTCTGAAGCCTAGAAGGATCATTATCACGAGCAAACTTTAACTTATACTGCTGCTTACCCACTCCCAGTTGTAGAAAAGTGATTCGAATGTACCGTATTTGTATCAGTCTTTATTGTCTACAATTCATCCTTTTTCTTTGGATGCCATTCATACTCCTTTCTTGGTGCTTTCGTTCCTTCAATAGTCACTCGGTGTAAAACTCTCAAACCAACTTCCTCTCGAGGACGCTGTGTATCAGGAGTAGCTTCGTGTGCCACCGCTAGGTTGTCAGAAAAGATAAAGTCTCCTACTTTCCACTGCAAATGAGACAATAGAATTATTAATCTGTGCAGGTCAGAGTCGTTTTGTTTGTGGGCTGTTATCTCGGTTAGGGCATCAATTCCAACTTAACTATCTGCGGATAGAAATGATTAATTTCAATATCTTGGGCTGCACTTCCATTCCATCATTATCCTACCAATGGAAACTCCTCTATAATCAATATGAAGTATGAGGATGCAATACATACCTTGTGGGAGTATTGAATAGCACCATTGTCCTTCACGAATTCCTGATGGATCTCTTTCAGAATCTCCATCGACTCCTTCCGACTTGTCACTCTCTCATTCTCTGTACCATAATCATATATAAAGCCCTCTGTCATACCTGTATGGAAACATAATGTCTGAAAGAAAATGATGGACAGAATTGCAGTAAGTAGGGTAAAGGCCCACTTCAGAAGGGCTGTTTCTCCAGAACAATGATCTCTCCCAGTGAGAGACATGACAGAATCTTCCCTGTATCTGGCATGTCTGGACTGACAGGAGATTCTTGGTTCTGGTGCCGGGGAATTCGGCTTCAGGTCAAAATGCATCATCCACCATTTTCAGCATCCTACTTGTCACCGTAATTTATCCCGATTGTTTTGCCTGATTTCTTACCCTTTTCCCAGTGACTGGATGTGAGTAGATGAGGGGGTGAATTCGATTTATTCTCCGATCACTAACCATCGACAGGCGCTCCCAACGATCGCGTTTCTCAGGGGGTAGTGCTTCAATCAACTCGTTCAAAGGAGCAAACACTGAAACAGAAGCAGACATCTTTAAGTCCTTGATCATTTCCCACTTCCAATATGCTCTGCACAGTTCATGAGTTAGTACCTTGACAGGTACTTGACTATGTGTCCGTGGTCCCCCTTCTGAGTGGGGTTTGGTTTTAGGCCCTACCTGTGTCTCCTGTCTTGGGGACAGCCACCATATGATACAAAGAGTATGCAAAAGGTGCCGGCTGGAAGCTTCCATCTATGTGCCATCCTGTCCGACCAACTCCTGTGCAACCCTCCTCTTCATCATTTGACACACGGAAAACATCCGGATGTGGTGACTTGGGGTGTTTGTAAAAGGTAGACTCAGGCTCTCCAAACCATCTGCCGATTTCAACATGTCGATCTCCCGAGATGACACCCTGATCTCTGAATACCATGATCCTGCAAGAAGAAATTACTGAGTTCGATTGACAGTTCCACCTGTTTATGACTTGGTGATGACACAACCATGACAACGGTCATCAACAACTTATTTTGAATACACTGCTGCTGCTCGCAAACGGGCTAGGCCTACCGGTATTCTTCTCTGTACTGTGTGGCACTACTCTCTCATCATGCTCATGTCTCTTCGGCAGCGCAAAAGCAGGCCTATCATTCCTACTCTTTCTTAATCTCAGTCTTATCGCTTTATCGTATGAGTAGACCTGGAGCCAACTTCCAAATCAATGAGACGATGGCCATGAATCAGTCATGTCAGTTAGGCCTAGGCCTAGGCCTAATGCATCATGTCAGATGTTGCACACCACGTGCAAGTGAAGGATTGGCTGATCAGCACAGCTGATCATCACAACTGATAGGCCTACCTGAACTTGTGGACATCCTTCTTCAGCTGCTCGATTACCTCATCAGGAACATTAGCCGATAGATTCAAGCCATGACATTCAACCCCTAACTTTATCGGCTTTATGGTGTAATAGTTGTGAGACGTCATAGCGAAATGAGGAGAAATCGGTGGGATTGTCAACAAAATCGTTGAAAACGAAACCAGCCGGCATGCAGTGCCACCTATCATGATCTGAGCGGGCGGACGAACAGCAAATAGAACAGCCAAGCAGAGATAGCCGCGGCTAATGTTTTTCGCTCCGCCTTCGATTCGAATTTGCTAAGGGCAAGATGGCGGGAGATTCGGACACGGTCGTGGAACGCGATGAAATTTCGCATATCGACGACAGTCACGATCAAGAAAGTAATCGAAGCCAAAAAGTACTGAAACTGCCATTGTCAAGGATCAAATCAATTATGAAAATGGACCCAGATGTTACGCTTGCTAGTCAGGATGCCGTCGTTCTAATCGCAAAAGCCACGGTAAAATATCCGACAACCGTACCC
>NMRB01000212.1:282412-299873 GCA_002633025.1 Notospermus geniculatus
GGGATCAAATAGGCCTACTGTTACGCCGCCCTAGGCCTAGGTTTGAACACCGGCGGCGGAGATGACAGTACCACACACAGTTCAAATCAACGGAGCCGCATCTACATGTAGGATTTTACATAGTTACCTTTCAAAATATCAACAATATTTTGGCTGAGAAATCGAGATGCCGTCCATCGTGTCCATTCTCTCCCGTGAACGAATTGCAAATGATCTTCATCCACGCCAAAAAATCGAAAAATGGCGCCTAAAACCGAACACCGCGCGAGCTTTCGCTCCTTGGTTGGGATGCAACAGCGCAACCGCGCGAACTTTCGCTCATTCGCTGGGGTGTTGAAGCGTATGGCGCGTGAATTCGATCTTTTGTTGTTTCACCGAGCGAATATTCGTGACACGTGATGAGATTTCGATCTTTCACATTCGCTCGAATTATTAGCTCGTTCTTAGGAGCGAATTTAAAATGAAAGAGCTACTTTATTGAGTATTTCACTCGAATTCCAATCTTTTAGAGCCAAAACTGATTCGATCTTTAGAATGAGCGAAAAATTCACTCGTCCGTTTTTAGAGAGAATGTACGTTTATTATGATCAAAGAGCAAAGAGCCTGCAGGCTCAAGACGCCCATATGATGATGATGATGATGATCACAGAGCACCATTGGCACCAACTAGGGGCGTGTGCGGGGGAGGTTACCGGTACCGGTACAAGAGGCAAGTTCGATGGAATTTTACGACAGAAGCACAAGGCCGGTCCATGATCCACTCGATCTTCCACCACCACCACCATGACATTGCCTGATCAATCCCTCAAACCAGGGATCGACTTGGCAGTCCTGCTCCAGAAATGTTCAAGAAGTTTAGAGAGGCAAAGAAATTGATATATTAAACTAATATTTATTTCTTTGACTGACGGATGGATGAAGGTTACAGAATGAGAAACAAAGTTTGAAAAAGCAAAGAGAATACCGTTGTAGCTTTCAGAAAGACATAGCAGATATTCGATGCGTTATTGATACCGGGTTCAATCGCTATAACTCATATGTTTGAGATTTTCATGAGTGTTGGTCAGGAAATGAATGAAACACTCAACATTACAAATAAAATGTTGTCTGTTCTGTTGTTGACCATCCTTCCAGTCGGTGATGTACCGTCCGGTAACCGACGGTATATAGGCCTAACTTGAGTTAAGAAACATTTATTTTTTGCTTCACGCATTTGCTGAAAAAAAACGTAGGCCTACATTGAACAATGATAGGGCTAATAAGCAGATTGTACATTCGTCTCCAAATTCATCTCATTTTCCCAACTTTGGCCCCGCTAAAGCTGCGTTTACCAGACACCCGGAATGCAAAATGTGGAGCGGTATATGCTATGCATTTTCATACAACATATCGCTTCCGCATCCCGTATATCGCATTCCGGATGTCTGGTAAACGCAGCTTAACACCCTTCTAACGCCACACGTAACAATGATAATACATGTATTTACAGCTACAATGAATTTAGTGAAAAGAAGATGCCAACACGTCACTCAAAAGCCGAAATTATATGCGACCATTGTTCGACTTTGTTTGACGATAATTCGTTGGCATCTGTAAGAAAAGTTGGTAAAGTTACGCAGAGGAGGCGCCATAGGGCTCTCCTACGGAACTCGGGAAGGGCAACACCCGCACTATGTAACTGACGACCATGATCGGATGAAATGACAAACCACATACTGTAGTGGCTATAGAGGGTACATGGAGTGATGTATACATGCCGGTGATGTGTGGCAACAAGTTCTCTAAAGGAACCATCTATGGATGTTTGCAATAATGGCGCGCATGACGTCACCTCCTGCACGTCTGGCCCGCCACCCGATCAAGGAAGGCAAAGCAAATTAGCCAGACGTTATGAAATGGAATGATCTAGTAAAAGCGAATGATCTAACATTGGTGTTCGCGTGAATATGATTTGATGATAATCTACCCTTCCTCCACGATACAGCGAAAAAAGACGATCTTTCGAAAAATGAGTAAGTCGTCAAACACGTGTAAAAGACATGATGCTGAAGTAAGAGGGCCCGTGTGACGGGACTGGTTATCTTTCAGAATTCTTGTTACCACGGACCTTGACTGTAGACGGGATAGATGATCATTGGCCGGGCTGTAAACCTTTTTTGTCGCTAACATGCGTGTGATTGGGGTGATTGTACACGTTTATACAGCATGGTCATGGTTATTGTGCGACCGACATTCGTCGCTTGACAAACAATCTCCCGCCACACCTTCCTGGCAACAGCATCAGAGCCTTCGGTTCGTAGACCTACCCACGATCAACGCAATCAATATGCGAAAATCAATCAACGAGTAACATTATTCGCCTCGCTCAACTGAGGCTTTTGTATTTCAGTTTCTTCTCAATCTTTGATAGCGTGGGTCTCTTAAACTTCAGCTTTTACACACGAAATATTGAAATGTCGCACAGACCGCTTGCGATATCAGGTCTGCAACATTCATTGCCACCTCCTTGTGGCGATCAAACGCTTTCCCACAGAAAGAGGAAGAAGATGGGGTCTAGGTGTTCCAAATCGGAGAACAACATAAACTCCTTCTTTCCCTCCGCGTAGTGTAAGGTAGCGTAATAAATTGTTATTAGTAGGTTAGGAAGCCAATCCACCGCTCCCATCAGTCATTCATTTCGGATTCGCTCACTAATTTCATTCCTTGGACCGAAAACCGTCACGGTCCCCACGGATTCCCCTCTCAACATGCTCAAGGAGTGGGTCGCGTTGACGTCGAGCACGCCATGCAACTTGACATTTGCGTGGGGGTTGCGGTGATCGGCCACGTTGTTGGTGTGGATGTATGACATATACAACTCATGAATTATTGAGAAATACATGAAATGGAATTATTTCTGGTGTCATTGATCGTGGGCCAAAACTCTGAACAGTTTCTCAGTATTCAAGCCAATACAGGCTGAAGAACATTGCAGATCTTAAAATATCTTTATTGTGGCAACGACCCAAGATGCGGGATCCGAAATGAATAGCAACGGGACGCAGTTTACGTCATGATACCACGAATAAATAAATTACAAAATGTCATGTATTTTTGTCGTGTGCAAGTCGTAGGTTAGCTGATTATTTTTGATGTTACACCGGCTGGGGAGTCCTTTGAGCGACAACGTTACAATGTCACGTGACACATGATGTTGTACGGATAATAGTAGTAGTACTTTAGTCGAGCACATTAGAAGCACATTTTAGATGTTAAAGGGATGATTCATCCTGGTGTGGACGAATCTTGAGCACAGGAGGAAAATATCTATTTTGATGTCGCAATACCAAGCAAAATAATGGAAGCAGGGCTGTGTTATGTAATAAAATAATGTCGATTTTCGACCAATCAGAAGCAGTGCTTTTCTGTAGCACTGAAGTAATGTCGTAGTTGTCATGGGAACTACGCTGGTCTCTCCCAATGCCGTTCGTCTGTTTCTACTTCATCTCAGTCAATATTTACATTTCTACCTAGAACTGTTCATCTAAATGCGTTAACAAACGCTTGTCGAAAGACTACTGGACGAAATAACGTATCTAATTATCACGTGATACGTAATCGCTGCGATGCTTTTTAACATAATATTTTCTTTAAAACCTGCCATACAGCGATCACTCGAGGTTTAGTGTGGGCCTAAATCATCTTGTACGAGGAACTTGATAAATACATTCTATCTGTTAAAGATTCCCGTGAACACAGAGACATGGACATTGACATCGAAATAGGAGCAGACTGCCACTTGAGTTCTTGTATCGTGTCGTTCATCTTCAATAGTTGTTCCATTAAGGCGAGGTCTCTCTCCATCAGGGTGGCCTGAAAGAAAAGAAGGCAATACATGCATTAGATTGACCACCAACTGCACAACATAATGACGCCAAGGCTCTGTGAGCCGGTGTGGCGTTTCCCAGTCAATTTTCCTATTGCTATTTTTAAGTAGACTGTCCGAACGCAGTCTTATTGAAGCGCTCCGCCCCTCCTTGACTTGTGGCTATCTGAAATGTGTACAGCTATATCGGCATCAGAAGTGAGCCCAGATGATATCACAGCTTGCAGAACTAATAGAAGTCTAACCCTGAGCAAATAATTAGAGAAATTGTTACAAATCAATTAGTGTTTCCTGACGACGACGGAAGAGGGAACTTTCCACGTCCTGAATCATGAAGCAGTATAGGTCAATTGGTTGTTGATCAACATACTTCAATCCCAAATTCCAAACTATTTTTACAAATCATGATAACCTCCGGATGGCGAGTTACTTGGATTTGATTGGCTCATTTCAATGGTTATATCAAGTATTCTTGTCACTCAGTCGAGTTTTATTGGAAGTGTCCCATTTTCTTTGCCGTCAAGTTTCAGGCCATGCAACAGGATCCTGGTTATCGAATGTAAGAACCTGACTGACAACTGGACCGATCGAACCACGTGTCCGATGAAGAATGGGCCGCGTTCCTCAAGGTCGCATTCTCAGCCCACCATTATTTCATATATTTTTAATACGAGCCATGTTTCCAACCAGCGTTCATGGCCATTCCTATCCATAGAAGGCCTGATTGGTAAAGGCGTACGGTATATCATGAGGGTAGGCCTATAGCTCTACAGATAACAATTCCACGCGCTCTTCGACAATTCTGACAGGTCCTTTTGACTGAGGAATGTGGCTTGATGCGGGGCTTGATGAAGGTGTCTAGATCTTCTCCTCGATTAAAATGTCGATCGTGGCAGTCGGATCTGGCCCGATTCCGGCCCGTTTGCCCCAAATTTTCCGCAGACGACAATGGCGAACCCCATGCTAGATCGATCGGACCGGAATGTAAACCATCAGTGATGGAGGGGGGCCATATAAAAAGTGGCCATTTGAAGAGTCGTTTCGGTTTCTACTTCTGACTGACCATCTCCCGGGACCATCTTTGGCCGTTCACCTCTTGGGTTCAATTTATTGTGCCGTTTAGTGCATTCCAAACTTTAAAATGTCTTGTTGGCACGATTTATGAAAGTTCTCCTCCAATTGTAGGGGATTTTGGACTATCTATCATGTTGTCAGAACCGTCTGATGACGTATATTCGAGGGGACGTGACCTTAGAATGCCCATTGCAATATCACAGCTCTATGCGTGTAAGCCAAAAGTCCTGAGATAAATGAGTATCAATATCATAGAATACAATGCTATGCGATTTTAGACAGTTTACGATGTCTATAATATTATTGTCATTCAAACCAAGTGGTCCTGGATAAAAGACCCCAGACGAAAGTTCATATTTACTGCTCCTTTAACTATTGGCTATATACTCATGTCAACAATCAAGACTTGACATTACAATAAGCAGTTGTCATCGTCAGGCTCAATAGTATGAGAGATATATTTCAAATGAACAATGATAATATTATTGATGTCAAGTTTATATCCACTAGGGCCTTTATGCAGAATAAGAGGAACAAACAAATTGGGTTCTGAAGCACCAGGTGTTCGGCGAACTGAGCACGGTGGCAGACATGAAAGAGAGGTACGCCGACATCAGGAGTTTCTTAGTAACCATGTCTTAGCCAATATGGAGGCTGTGATGGACAACAATCAGCATCCCCTTTACATGTACCCGTACATGTACATGTAATGTACAATGCTTAGGCGACATAGATTACGAAGTCGTTAGATTACAGGGAAAATGTCCCCAGCACCTTCCGCGTCTCTTTTCGCGGTCGTCTAATTATAACGACAGCTTCGCTGATTTCGCAATCGCCAACTCATGCGTTTCACGTTGAAGTATATGCTGATATCAAAATGACTTGATTTGAGAGTCTCAGATCGATTCCCTAATTCAACAGTTGGCACCAGATCAAACGGGCTATCTGCTATACCCGTGCCTGCATGCATGTGTCAAACGTGAGTCATTTGGGACAGAAGTACATGTATTTTATTCATTTTTGCGATGAATCACGTTGAGATCCCAATTTGTCCTCCTGGACCAATGGTTTTCCTATTGGGGCGAATTGGGAAGGGTTGAAATGGGAATCGACGCCAGTCTAGAAAAGCCTGTGGACGAGCAGTGAGGATGGAATGCACAAGTGTACTTGTCAAGAATACTCCACTATTGGAGACTGATCAAATCAATTTAATTGGCATTGTTATAACGATCCTTAAAACTATATAACATGATCACTGTTTCCCTTGACATGTTTGGTGGAATTCTCTAAGTATGGGCTTTAAATCTTTCCTATTTTTAGTTCCACAAAGTACAACAGAATAAAGTCGCCCCCTCTTCTGAGATCATTCGGAATGGCGGCAATGCTAGTAATGTCGAGTGGGCCTCCCTATTTTTTAAGAACGAGTTGTCTTGAGGGAATATCTGTCAATGGAGATTTATACCTGCAGGGACGTGGTTTCCCCAAGACAACTTCGCCCAGGCTACATACATTACTTTACACATGAGGCAACAAATTCACCATTATTTCCGCTTGATATCAGAGTTAGCCGCCGGCCAAATCGCCTTTTGTAATTATGATTGCTCTGTGAGGTTTTTTTTTGTATTGTATGTTTAATGCTAGGAATTGAGGCAGGTTACAAGGCGGTGTCTTCCTCACTGACCGCATTTCCGACTGATTTCAGTTCATTTAATAATGAATTCCAAAGCCTAAGGCAGTGTCTTCGTCATTCTTTTCCCTCGGGAACCTGTCTGAAGCCTAAAGATTGTCAAAACGTTCAACTCAGGAAATGCAATGAATTTTTTCCAAATATGGAACCTTACCATTTGCCAGCGAAATAGCTAAGAATAGGCCTATAGGGCCGTATGCACCAAACGAAGATAATCTTCAACTCGGGTTGAGCCACAACTTTTCAATTGTTCGGGTGTACTGGGGTATGATCTGACAATGGAAAAATTGTGGCTAAACCTGAGTTCAAGATTATCTTTGCTTGGTGCATACGGCCCTAAGTCACTCTACAGTTAGCATGGTGCAGTCATGTGTGGTTTTTCGGAGGAGGAGGGGGAGGGCTACATGGTGTAGTCATCAAGCAATAGGTCTCTCGATGACCGATGGCGTGAATTGATCCACAGCCAACCGAGAGATCGATAACACTTGGAATGTGCATGATACAAGTACCAATCATACAATATGCAATTGGCTTTTATCGATTATTAATCAATCATGACACGGAAGGCCTGGGAATGCCTCCTACGCCATCTGACCGATGTGGAATCCACAGTTTCTCTTTTGATTCTGAACATTCCAAACAAAGACGTGATAGAAACGATAAAAGAATATTTCTTACCATATCATTTCGTAAATCAGCCATCATGTCATCAAGATTGGTGTGTCTTTGTGAGTGTCTCTCTGTGGCATCTTCTCTCAGTCGTTCCTTCACCTCTTGTGCCCTCCGCCGCCGCGTCAAGTAAAACTCACGGCACTCATTAGCCAGGTAGTCGTCCGCCATGTCGTTGTCCTCTGTCAGGTCCGCCGAAGTTGTGAATCTTGCTAATTGGCCCGTACTTCTGGCCTTCCACATACCACGACAATATCGTTTGCTGCCTGGAGTCTCAGGCACTGAAAGTAGAAAGATGACTTGTATGTTAGTAAAGATTTACCACGAAAAAATAATCTACCTTTACTCCAATTGCCCTGGCATCCGTCAGCTGAATACTGGTAAAGGCACACCTGCAAAAAGCACAAATTTGCTGAGCAAAGCCAGTCTCGTAGTCCTTGTTTCCAGGCTACAGAACTCCGTGCATCACACGGCAGATCTTTTTTTTTCAAATTTTTTGGGGGTGAAGTTAACAAATGATAACGATTTCGGTACACAGCCGGAAAGACAACGTCATTTCTTTTGCATCTTTCGCTGGAAGAACGGAATTAGAACCCCAGTTTCGGTTGATGCGAATTCGAACGTAGACAAAATTAGGCTCCCCCACTACCAGAGAAAAAGCAGGAGGTGTAGAGGTGCGTTGGACGCGACGAATTTAAAAACTGAAATGCACGGTCTTCAATCGAACAGGCATGTTTCTTTACCTACTTTTTAGAACAAGCAATAAAATGTCAATGAATTATCAAAATAATCCGCACAATGATGTAGGGATAATCTCTTAAGTTGTCCTTTAGTCCTCAGTAAAGTTATCCTTTTTCACTGGATTTATCCTTTGTTTTCACAAGCTAAAGAATGAGTTCGAAATACACCACACGCCACTGTAAGCGAACCGCTGAGCTGCACAGTATGACTATTGATACCAACAGACCTCGTCCATCGAGTCATCATCACAAGTGACGCAGAGAGTAAACTTCAGTACACGATATCACTTGACTCTCTGTCCACAAAACTTGATGATGGGACTCGAAATTACCCGGAAGAGGAGCGACATATGAGTCACCAGTATCAAAACCATGTCATTATAGATATTGATATTACGAGTGCTCGTTGGCTTTTTAAGTGTAATTATTAAAGAAATGTTAACGTGATGATTGGCAGCCGGGCAGAGTGTACTGATATTCATACGTACACCTTTACGTAATCGAAATATTCATATTTTCGTAATAGGCCTATTATGTGTCATTCACTTTGACGTAGAACAATGGACGTGGTATTCTAATTGCTCTTAACCTTGGCTACGATGGGCTACCATGTTCGCATGTGGAACGCATGTATAACTTATCGATTCGCTCGGGCGTCTAAACAAGCAAAGTCATTTTTCGTCAGCACCCTGTATACTGGCCTGCCGTATTCAAACAAGCTTTTGAAGGATGGTAATAAACCTATCTTCAGTTCAAGTACTTCTTTTTATGCACCCATTTCCTGTAATAGGCTTCGCCATAAAACTCGCATTGAAACTGTTATAAAATCTACGTTTCCGCCAGTGACCAAATTTGACATTAAAATGTGAAGATTTTGTCTAATGACCAATAAAAGTTGTCCGAAACCAACAGAGTGTGGACAAATTATTCCTCTCCTTTTCCTTTCTTCATGTGAAACATCCGCGATAAGTATGTAAAAAGACCAATTTAAACTTTGTTGTAATGATATTCTCCAGGTGAAGCCATTTTTATTATGTGGTCTTTCATCACCCTGGCCTCACGCCAACATCGTCGGCTTTGGTTACCATACAATTACAGTGCCTACGTACTGATGCCAGGTTTGTATTCAAATCAAAGTTTAGGGTATAGGGGATCTCCTTTTCAGATTAGTAATTTAAGCGTACAAGACTAATAGCACAATTTGAATGTTGTATTATACATCCATCTGTCCATCTGTAGCCTATGTGTGTTTGTTAGCCAACGGGAAGGTACGATACACCAACACAACAAGGAAGATCTCTATGGTTCGTGCCTTGGGGAAGACCTAAATCTATCGTAACCTCCGCAAATATTTACGTGGGTCGGCTACTCACAAATAAATCTTCATTTAAATTGAAATAAGACCCACAGGGAAAAGAAACCAAGATTTCAAAACCTTGCGTAACTTAAAGGAGTTAGACGCCGAAGTTGTAAACACTCACTCACTGGTTCTCTATCCACGGACGCCTGCGGTGCTGCCACCTATTGTCGGTGATATGTACTGACGTGAAGTATCGCGAGTGAGTTGCATCGGACCGGGAACCAGTCTAACGATCACGGGTGCTGCCACCCGCACGAAGGAATAAAACTAGTTTGCCAACCATATTTGTAAACAAACCAGCTTGTTTACAACTTCGGCGTCTAACTCCTTTAACACCACAAAAGGTGCTCCGGATTACCCACTTTCATGTCAAAGAGCGTTGGGTAAAGACCACCGTTCAGTGTATTCGGTCTCACCAGATAAGATGGAATCACCGACAACAACAACAATGCGACAGAATTTTAGGACCTGCGCGAAACGAATACTGCATCGGGATGTTTTCATCCCAATCGACGTCATCTTCGGAGGTACTCGGCTACATTCGGGCGGCCATCGTATGTTGGCACGAATCGTTCTCTGACGTTCAGATTGGTTTTCATCCCTGACTCTGTACGTTAGCTGAAAAAAAGCGTAAGGGCCTGGACCACCGATTACGCGGTCCAAACTCCACAACAAAACGTAACTAGGGTGAAGAGGGGTGACTTCTGGACGACGCAGATTTGTCTATTTACGAATACAACGCACGATTTCATTTCGCAATTCTGACAAAGGTTTCTTTGACATGATACAATACTGCTTTGTAAAAAAAGTGGCCATTTTTAGCAGTCGAAGTCATAAATAATTGGGGCATGATGGTAAAAATGGGAAAAACCTGGCAAAATCTCAAAATCGACTACACATCTTGTCAAGTATTCTTCCTTACCGCCCAGGGCAATTGTGCCTCGAGTTCGATTATATATCAAATACTTCCTTACAAATTTGATCATTCGTATAGTTGTTGAACCAAAGAACACGATAAAGGAGGTCAAGAAATACTATAATGCTTGTCATTTCATCATTGCCAAAATAACAAAGCCAATACACACGCACGGTTAATCGATATCGAAATCTTTTCAAAGTGACAACAAAGATTGTAAGAAACCACCCAACAGTCACCTGACGTCGATTATTCCCACTCAAACTCAACATAATGGTCTCCAAAAGGGTAAAATTGAAGTCACCTCGCGGTAGGCATAGCATGTTCATCTTGAAAAAGATCGATGAAATTCAGGTCACTCGTAACTTTACTAAAAGACAAGCATTGTCTGATCGGCGATGTCTTGCAAAAGATTGTGATAAGTCAGAGGTACAACGAAAAAAATCGACGGACCAAAGGTCATAACTCAAAATATGACTAATGTACTCTATACCGATGAAAGATTAGCCCGTGTGTTTACGATTCGAATCGTACTATACCGTAACTACGCCTTTGAAACATCATCTTGAGTGTTTCTCTAACGCCCCAACTAGAGAGGTCAATCTATTGGTTTCACATTTCCTTTCTCATTGATGCCTGCCAATATATCTCAATTCCTTCACAAAGATTACTTCTCGCACGGAGCACGATCGATTCTGGGAATCTCGCCCGTGATCTTTCGGAAACTGCCCACTGTGTTGTTTCCTAATCTGTGAATTCTTCCAGCTCGACAAAGATATCGCCAGTACTTGCGCCTTTCGTCATTGCCGTATTCTTCTGGTAATGCCCTTTATTGCCCCAACCTGTAGAGACTTCGGCCACGCTGGTACACTTCCGGTGGGCCACAGGAAACAGGAACGAAAATGACCGGCTTGTATCGTTGGTAATTGCAGGGTTCTGTTAATTGGACTAGGCTCGGCCGAGAGCGAAGAAAATTGAAATTGGAATTTTAGGCCTACACGTCCCCCGCGGTGCCATATCTGATTGCCGACACTCATTCAGGAAAAGAAGAAGACGATTTCCACTGTGTTCGAACACGAAAAGCATTAATCTTCAGAGCTGACTCAATATACGACCGAACAGTAATACCATTTCTAAACACAGTTGTCACAGGATATTCCTCGACTGACCGAGTGATGTTGACTGTAATGACGATGGTAATGGTAATGGATAGCATGTTCATCTTGAAAAAGACCGATGAAATTCAGGTCACTCGTAACTTTACTAAAAGACAAGCATTGTCTGATTGGCGATGTCTTGCAAAAGATTATAAGTCTGAGGTACAACGAAAAAAAATATACGGACCAAAGGTCATATTCAAAATATGACTGATGTACTCTATACCGATGAAAGATTATCCCGTGTGTTTACGATTCGAATCGTATACCGTAACTACGCCTTTGAAACATCATCTCGAGTGTTTCTCTAACGCCCCAACTAGAGAGGTCAATCTTCCCATTTCCTTTCTCATTGGCGCCTGCCAACATATCTCAATTCCTTCACAAAGATTACTTCTCGCACGGACCAAGATCGATTCTGGGAATCTCGCCCGTGATCTTTCGGAAACTGCCTACTGTGCTGTTTCCTAATCTGTGAATTCTTCCAGCTTGACAAAGATATCGCCAGTACTTGCGCCTTTCGTCATTGCCGTAGTCTTCTGGTGATGCCCTTTATTGCCCCAACCTGTAGAGACTTCGGCCACGCTGGTACACTTCCGGTGGGCCACAGGAAACAGGAACGAAAATGACCGGCTTGTATCGTTGGTAATTGCAGGGTTCTGTTAATTGGACTGGGCTCGGCCGAGAGCGAAGAAAATTGAAATTGGAATTTTAGGCCTACACGTCCCCCGCGGTGCCATATCTGATTGCCGACACTCATTCAGAAAAAGAAGAAGACGATTTCCACTGTGTTCGAACACGAAAAGCATTAATCTTCAGAGCTGACTCAATATACGACCCAACAGTAATACCATTTCTAAACACAGTTGTCACAGGATATTCCTCGACTGACCGAGTGATGTTGACTGTAATGACGATGGTAATGGTAATGGTAATGATGATGATAGAGATGACGAGATGGTAATGGTGAAGATGGCGGTGAAAACGATGATGATAGAGATAATGGCGATGTTAATGATGTTGATGAAGATAGGGAAATAGTAATGATGATGATGATAGAGAGATGGCGATGGTAATGATGAAGATGACGATGATGATGGCAGTGAAGACAATGAAGAGCATAATGGTGACAATAAGAATCAATCTTGTACAAGCAGACACATAGGCCCGTATTCTAGAAGCCTCCTTATCTCTAAGATCCACTTTAAGCTTTCGTATTCTGCCCTGCGAACAATATAAACTAAAGGTAAACTTTAGAGTTAAGGAAGCTTCTAGAATACTGCCGATGATATCGCCTACTTTGAACTGTCAGTAGATTTTCTATTGTAAGCAAAATACCGACAGGAAGTGTATCAAAATCGGCTGGACCAAACATCTCATCCTTGTCCAGGCTCCAGACGATATACAATACATGTACCTTCACTTCCCGCTGAAGGAAATATCACACAGGAAATTCTCATTTTGAAAACTGCAGGGTAGTATTCCATCTGAGAAAGCGGAATGCAAGAACGGAATGGCAACTAGGTGTTTGTAAATGTACAGGTCGTATAATAACATGTAATTCAAACGAATGGTCTCCTGGATCTAAAACTGTGGTCCAATTAGAGTTGGCTAAACTGACATACATGAGATGATATTCAGCGTGTACGTTATACGTGCGTGTTTGACATTCTTGGCATGAGACTGCTGGCATTCCACGTGATTTAGGCTGTGGAATAACTAGCTTTGAGGAGCAAGATTGTTATTACTTTTAACACACATATCACTACCTGTTGAACCTACCCAGAAATAGACCTGTTCCTAATTTCATTGGCGTCTCTAAAATAAAGTTCATAAATAGTTGGAATCAAATATTGCGAAATGTATTCATCTCTCCGAGTAACGAACGCCGTCAAAAGAATATTACTCATAAAAGTATCAGAAAATAAACTGGCGTCGTTTCTAGCAACAAATGATGTTATTGTATTTCTTTTCCATTCCTTGTTTTCATTGACTAAGTATGATTGATTTTGGCCACACGTCGTGGACCTTGTTTACTACACCGTAGTTAAGTAAAGCTAATTCTAATATAAGCCTGGTTTAACGTGCCTTGAGTTTAATCTCTTTTTACTCTTTGACTTGCTCTTGGTCAAATTATAATATTTGAACGTCTGACCTCAGATCAAGGCCTAGTTTATCCCTCAAATGTAATTGACCTGATGCCAACCCTGGGTAGGGGATATTTATGCCCACAAACGAGGCCGAGGGAAGAAGGATAAAACGTATCCTTTCCTGTATAGTGCAAAAACGAAAAGCTTGACGTCTTTCATCCCGAGGTAGTCAGTGGTTCGCGCTCCCAACTGCACCGCAGGAAGCGCCAAGAACCTCGGAATTGAATGCCTTAAGCCTCGTTTATGTCGCCCTTACGTACAGTCAGAACTAGTTGGCAACTGATAATCGGCGCGTAGTTGGAACTAATTAGTCACAACTAATCAGAAAATAAACTGGCGTCGTTTCTAGCAACAAATGATGTTATTGTATTTCTTTTCCATTCCTTGTTTTCATTGACTAAGTATGATTGATCTTGGCCACACGTCGTGGACCTTATTGTTTTAATACTAACCACCGTAGTTAAGTAAAGCTAATTCTAATATAAGTTATAGCGTGCCTTGAATTTAATCTCTTTTTACTCTTTGACCTGCTTCTTGGTCAAATTATAATATTTGAACGTCTGACCTCAGATTAAGGCCTAGTTTATCCCTCAAATGTAATTGACCTGATGCCAACCTGGGTAGGGGATATTTATGCCCACAAACGAGGCTGAGGGAAGAAGGATAAAACCTATCCCACAAACGAGGCCGAGGGAAGAAGGATAAAACCTATCCTTTCCTGTATAGTGCAAAAACGAAAAGCTTGACGTCTTTCATCCCAAGGTAATCAGTGGTTCGCGCTCCCAACTGCACCGCAGGAAGCGCCAAGAACCTCGGAATTGAATGCCTTAATGGCCATCTCTATGCCGCAATACTTTCTGTTTGTTCACTCGCTAAAAGATAATCACAACGGTGTATACGACAGAAAAAAGATGGGAATACGTCCTACCTGTCAAATATTCATTCTCACTGTCTTTATCCTCGGTCAGACTCCTGTCAGACTCATAATCTGAAGTCTCTGTCTGCAGACACGTCCTACACATGTCGTTGTCTTTCGTAGTCACCAATACGGTAACGTTGTCAACACTAATGGGCGCCATGGGGCTATGCTATGCGGTCTATCTATTCCGCTGCGTCGTATGATCTGCTAGGGCCTTGGCAAGAAAGCTTTTAAATAAATTCAGGACTCGCTCTGTTTGTCAACAACGAGAATGCCTTAGCCAATCGGGGCTGTGGTTAACGTCATGTGATCTTTCTCACTGGGCCACGATGCCAGTAGAAAGTAAATAAAGATGGACTAAGGCCAAAAATTGATCAAGCCGTATAGTGAAAGTTTTGGCAACCTAAACCGCAGGCTTCTCGTCCCTATTTTCCTCGTGAACGATTCTTGGGAGTCACTCTGTGGATTTTGATACAGGTGTCGTTGACAATATGCATATAATATTTATATAGTCTTAATGAAGCGGAAGCGACTGAGGTCCTTCAGCAAAACATGGAGCGACTTTACGCCACAGGTCCATGCACAAAAATTCGAACCTGCCTTTTCGTTTATTTGCAACAGATTTTTGCGATTTTCATTTCAACTCGATGAAAATCCCACAAGGCGTGGGAGAATCTGTGCGGCGAGGTTTACCTGATCGCGTGGTATTAAAATGAAAACGGCAGAAACTTATCATCTCTCTATCAGACATAGCACTATTTATTTGCCCATTAGTCCCCCTAGGTGCCGGGCAGGAGCATTACCAGAGGACTAAACATGAAATATCTCACCTTCGTACCTTCTCATTGGTCAGATAAATATTGGAGATAGATTTAGAAGTCCGTATCATGTTAACTTAGGAATAATTCACTGTACATTCCCCACATAGATGTGTACGGCCTCGCTGACCAACCAGCTATACAGCAACCGGCAGGTGTTTCCTGTACGGTTATCAAAGGAACTTGTTTACATTTTGTACTTCACATTTTCTAACACCCGCGAAGCTAACGTATGTTGTCTTAACTTCCCCGATACTTTACTTCGTACAGGGGGACTATTTAACGCTAACTTACGGGTTACATTTTTCAGCATTGTGCTAATCTAACGCAAGATGTTCCTGATGCTGTAATTCGCCTAAACCACCAATTTGTGAAGTTGCGATTAAACGCTACAGTACTGGTAGACTAATCCACCAACGAAAACTACAGCCAGGCTTCTTGCACCCTCAGCCTCGTTTTGGAATGTCCAATCGAATTCTCCTATCAATGATGTCGATGGAAATACATTGCTCTGTGTAATTGGCTCGTTCTATGATTACTGCCGACATCCGTTTTCCATCGCTGCGCTTTGGCATATGACACACGTTCCTCGCTCTTGGATCCAGCCCTGCCTCCGCCATGCAGAAGGGCCGTGTGAAAGTGAAAGCCGTCTGAACCAAGATGGGATGATTGGCGATCTGCAGGATTTGGGATTTGTGTGACTGGCTGAATGAGCGACTTTGGCGTACATGAATGTTATGCTGCTGGAAAATCTCATCCAGATTTTGTTCAGTTTATCACCCTTTCGTTCATCCTTAGAGGAATGAGATCATTCCACTCAGGTTCATCCCTAGGCGCATCTGAGCTCGGCCAGGCCCAACACGCCCTGTAATCTCCTTCCTTCGAGCAACTGAACTCTCTTCATAGCTGATTACCTTTGACAACAGACGGGGCTTCTTCCAGAATACTCAAGAAAGTCTATCTCGATCAGGTATATGTCGGAGGAAATGCACGAACATGCCTTGGATTTGCGTGGGGCATTCCTGAGCTCAGACTGAGAGAAGGCCTAATTGATTCCATGTTCTTCTCTGATTCATTTAGTCTGTGATTAGTGATTATCTAACTAAACAGAAAACTTCTCTACCAGTCTATAGCAGCCGTATATCCTAAGCGTGGAATCAATCAATGTATCATTGAATACAATCGTTTGCTGAATGCTGTGTCCTGGAGCTCGAAATGGGCCATCAACCATGGAGTAAGGACCTCTCTGTTAATCATATGTGTTTTGGGCTAGGTCCAGGAAAAACTGTACAGTGGTACAGTGGGACCATGGGACAAACTGGTAGTGCGTAATAAAAACACCCTGTAACATGTAAATGTGGGCTATCAAGACATAATTTGGGGTAGGTTATTCAGAATTGGCTCCTTTAGATCGGAATATAGTAGTCTAAAACATACTAGGCCCGTTTTATTTTAGCCTGATATTTACCGTTCCCGGCAGGGGTGTAAGACTGGTTTCAGGGCTGTGAAATGGCGGCGATTTCGTATGATATTTACATTGTCCGAGAAAATTGCCAATAAAAAGAGTTAGAATCATTGGAATTTAATGAAACTCAAATATGATATTCTCAACAAATGCCACTTGAGCCTGTGAAAATTTGAATTGGCTCCTATGTGTAGTTTTTGAATTATTTGGCAAAATGTATGTACAGTCGATGTACAGGACGTGTACAGAAAATTTAATTGTGGACCGAGCCCTTTTGCCTTGACTTCGGCCACATGCACTTCTAATGCAACTACGGTATGGTCTTGAATATTTCATAATCATATTAGACGAGATCGCGCTGTGGTGGCATGCACGATGAAGGGCACACTGTCGTTAGGTTTAGGGGTCGATTCCCCGTGTGTCTGATAAGACAAGAGTATGAGTAGGCCCCTAACGCCCGTATGGGCAAAGTGGTCCTCCAAATGGACCATGAACAACTTTATGCCATCGACGCCTTTTGCCATTTAAACCCCTTCCCTTACAATGCCATCCACGCTCTTTGCCATTTAACACCCTCACCTTACAATGCCACCCACGCCTTTTGACATTTAAACCCCTTCCCTTACAATGCCATCCACGCC
>NMRB01000212.1:300024-330764 GCA_002633025.1 Notospermus geniculatus
AAGCCAAAACACAAAAACTGCGATTACGCCTTTAATACTGAATGGAATTTCACGAAATTTTTATGGTAGGCTCATCTAGCAAGGGTACATAACATATTTTACGGGTTTTCAATTTAATTCATTTTTCAACCCTGTAGGGGGCGCTTTGTAAAAACCACATAAGTTCCCTTCCGCTCTATAACTTCCGAACGACAGAAAATTTTGGGTTGATATTTGATGGGGGGATGTACCATGGGCCAACGGTGTGTCGCGTGAAAGAATCGGCCAAATCCGATTCTCGACTTTGCCACCAGGGGGCCAAAAGCCAAAACACAAAAACTGCGATTACACCTTTAATACTGAACGGAATTTCACAAAAATTTTTATGGTAGGCTCATCTAGCAAGGCTACATAATACACTCTGCGGGTTTTCAATTACATTCATTTTCCAGCCCTGTAGGGGGCGCTTTGTACAAACCACATAAGTTCCCTTCCTCTCTGTAACTTCTGAACGACTGAAAATTTTGGGTTGATATTTGGTGGAGGGATGTATCATGGGCCAACGGTGTGTCGCGTCAAAGAATCGACCAAATCTGATATCCCACTTTGCCACCAGGGGTCCAAAAAGCCAAATCATATAAACTGTGATTGTGCCATTAATACTGAACGGAATCTTTAAAATACAGGCCCGTCGAACTTGCACCCGGGGCGACGGGGGACGTTCAATGCTGTGCTTGTCATTACAGAGTTTTCGCAAAGCCCCCGAAACGCCAATGCGAACGTCTGTCCTTTTGTTCGGTGCTCTCTCGTGGCAGCGAACAATGGGTTTGGCGTTCGCGTTGGCGTTTCGGGGGCTTTGCGAAAACTCAATATGGCCCACACCTGTACTTCATCAACATCAATACACCTGTATTTCATCAACATCAATACACCTGTACTTCATCAACATCAATACACCTGTATTTCATCAACATCAATACACCTGTACTTCATCAACATCAATACACCTGTATTTCACCAACATCAATACACCTGTATTTCACCAACATCAATACACCATTATTTCTTCGATATCAATAGACCTGTATTTCACATACAGCTGTTGCCTACTTAATAAACATCAATACACGTGTACTTCATCGACATCAATATACACGTATACTTCATCAAAATCATCAATACACCCGTAAAATATTCGACATCAATAAGCCAGTATTTCGTCATTCGTCCACACTTGTCCACCATGTTGATTTCAGTTTATTACATGAGGGTTTAAAATAAATTTCACTGGAAAGAAGTACAATTGTTCGTCCGAAATAAATTGCATTCAGGTTCAATACGTTTACTCCGGTTTAGTTTTTTGTTATCCTGGTTATCTAAACCACCAGATGGAAATATCTCATGGGTCGTTTGTTTGGTTGGCTTGCTCCACCTGCTCTGAAAATCAGCAGAACAATGAATACTCAATCATTGTGGTTTGTGATGAAAGGGAGAATTAGTTGTTGTTTTTTTGTGAAGTGATACAATTGGATTCGAGCAAATATACCATCAGAAGGACTGCAGTGATTCAGTATTCCTTTACTCTGAGGTAGCAAGCAGCAACAACTTGGTGTGATTTCTTTTAGAATACCAGTGAGACTCCTTTCAACTCGTAAGGTAAGCGTTATTCAAATTGAATATATCGTTTCTGGGAAGCACTGGACCCATCGTGATCTTTTTAGTAGTGCCTTTACAAAACGCTGATGGAATTCTAATTTATCACCTTCTGTATTGGCACTATAGACCTAGATTTAGCGACTGACAAATGATGTTCGTCCTACTTTCAGAATGTCACGGTGGATCCTCTCCCTCTTGGTACTCTTGGTAATTGCATCAGTTGGGCAAGGTACGAATTACGTATTACAGACTAGAGCTAGGCATGTATTAAATCGGCGTTTTTACCCCTGAATGTTCCCGCAGCAGTTTTTGTATTGCTTACATTTTTTGACGCAGCTTCTATTAGCTGACATCCAATGTAAACCCGAAACACCCCTCTGGACCCTACCAATAAATTTGGTAGTGAAAAAGAGTTTTCTGATAGAAAATGTCACTTACGATCTTTGCTTATGAAAAGGACGATTTTGTCTGATGCATGTATGTTCAATACTTTACATGTTGATCGATTAGGTGCAACTGGAGCAAACGATTCTGACCACCGTACTCGTGATTTGATCGCGGAGGACGAGGCTAGTAAGAACATTTTTCTCTTTCTCAACTCTTCCCCATTCTTTGGCACGGACGGAATTGTAGGCTGTGCCCTTCATTTTGGACTTTTGGATTTGGCTTGTCGTTCTTTAAATACTCGATGAATGGCTGCTGTCAGGCTCTCATACCCAACCCGTGTGCAATAATTGATAAGTCGTAAATACATAGTGCCGTCAATGCGTCACATATGGATAGTAACTATAGTTAATGCGACTTCCTATCTCACGTACAAATGCCGTAGGCGTACAAAACTGAAGTTAAAACATAGACTTTATTCATACCACCCATTAACTCATTTAGGGCTTGATGAGTTATACCAGCAAGTTCAGGAGGCGAGGAAGCAGATGGCTGCGGAACATAAACAACAACAACAACAACAACAACGTGGCTCAGGTATTAAATCGGCGTTTTTTACCCCTGAATGTTCCCGCAGCAGTTTTTGTATTGCTTGGATTTTTTGACGCAGCTTCTATTACATCCAATGTAAACCCGAAACACCCCTCTGGACCCTACCAATAAATTTGGTAGTGAAAAAGAGTTTTCTGATAGAAAATGTCACTTGCGATCTTTGCTTATGAAAAGGACGATTTTGTCTGATACATGTATGTTCAATACTTTACATGTTGATCGATTAGGTGCAACTGGAGCAAACGATTCTGACCACCGTACTCGTGATTTGATCGCGGAGCACGACGCCAGTAAGAACATTTTTCTCTTTCGCAACTCTTCCCCATTCTTTGGCACGGACGGAATTGTAGGCTGTGCCCTTTATTTTGGAAATTTGGAATGCATGGAGTTGCATGTCTGTCACTTTATCATCATTATTTTTCAAAACGACAAGTATAAGTAAAGTCGTCTCCGAATTTCACAAATTTTCGACCCCAACCGGGGTCTTCCTCAGGCACTTTCTAGGAGAGATCCCAGAAGTGAAGCACCCCTCACCCCTTCACAATAATTTGCAACACTTTGCATTTGATTGTATCTCAGGTGCAACTGGAGAAGGCCAGCCTTGTGGCAACTACATTGATTGTTGTGACGATCTTGAGAAGGAACGAGCACGCGACAAGGCTTGTAAGAAACGTTTGTCTTTCGCAACACTTCCCCGTTCTTTGGAAGCCATTACGGTATTGTAAGCGCGCAGTCAATCATCAGCGCAAATTTTCCATTACGGTTGTTGAATTGGATATAAGGAGGTTTCGAAATCAAACGATAAACGTTAACGTTAACGACAACGTTACTTTTGTACCGAAAATGCAATATAAAATCTGGTTAATGTGTAGTATGAAAAATAACGTTGTCGTAACGTTTACCTTTATCGTTTGATTTATAAACCTCCCTATTTTCAGTAGACAGAACGTTCTCATAGGCTACTCATAGAATATGGCTGCTGTTAGGGTCTCAGTACCAACCCTTGTGCAATAATTATCAGTCGTGAATAATTTAGTGCTTGTAAATAGGCTATTGTACTTTGCGGAACGGAACGGAACGGAACAAAGGAATCTTGGCACTCGGGACGAGGTTGTTCCGTTCCGTTCCGCAAACTACAGATTACATATGGAAATCTGTACTTTGCGGAACGGAACAAGCCAGAATTTGTACATGGTATGCCCACAAGATACTTTTGGAGCTCCTTATTATATAATAAGACAAAGCAATTCCTTTGGCACAATCCTTTAGCTTAGGACTAAAATTAACAAATAGCACAACCAAAGTTATTCCAAAATACAACTTAATTGAACAAAGTGAAAGTTTAAAAAATCCAAAAAATACCACTTTGCCCCAGACATTGGGGCAAAGTGGAATGTGGTCTGCGCATAGTGGAGTACTATTCCACTTTGCCCCAGGGCACAGGGTATTTTCAAATCACCTGCCCTTACAAAGTATGTACACACACACATTAATCTCATCATAGGTAGGCCTACGGTCCACATATTCACGAGATTCAAACATGTGGCACTCATAAGAAGTCTCATCCTGGCACACCAGGGGCATCGCGTGACTACACCTCCTGTTACATCACTCATACCCCTGGCGTCAATAGCAGCATTTCGATTTCACGGCTTGGTCCTAGTCGCGAGTGGCCAATCAAAATGCCCCTTTTATAAACTCGTGGCGTCGTCTGTCAATCTAACTTGCAGGAATACAAATATATTTGTTCTACATTTTACGTACAGTTTTGTCCGTCATGTCGGTAATTTACTGAAAATCCAAGCATTTTGCGAGACATAAATCGGGAAACAAGACTCGATTCGGTCCATTGCAGTGCACTGTACAGCTGACATGGCAACTTGCAATCCAAGGCTCTTCTGCAACGCGTAATCTGATTGGCTAATATTTGGCACGTAAACTAAATGGAACAGCCACCTTGAACAGTGTGTAGTGGGTATTGCTGCCTGGGGTAGAAGTCTGTAGTTCGACGGAATGACGCACTACCCCAGGTAGGCCTGGATGAAGAAGTCTACAAGATTAGAGTGCTTTAGCAGAAGATTTATTTCTGAAAAATATCGGTTCAGTAGGGCCCCCAAATCAAATTTTCTTCAGAGAGATGTACGCACCGGATTCAGGAAAATGGTTTTCATCACAAACATTGCATCACTTCATAAGCTTCTTATGTACGCAGTTCCAGATTGATGGCCCCAACACCGTATCTTGTGGGCATACCATGTACAAATTCTGGCTTGTTCCGTTCCGTTCCGCAAAGTACAGATTTCCATATGTAATCTGTAGTTTGCGGAACGGAACTGAACAACCTCGTCCCGAGTGCCAAGATTCCTTTGTTCCGTTCCGTTCCGTTTCGTTCCGTTCCGTTCCGCAAAGTACAAATAGCCCTGTAAATATAAATATTACAATAGTTTTTATATAATGTTTTTACATACAGGAGCTGACGTACAAATGCATTGAAGTGCAGTCTGCAAGACTGAAGTAAAATGCACATTTACAAGACCCATGAACTCATTTCAGGGATTGCGGAGTTATTACAGGTGAATATGAAGATGAAGAAGACGATGGCTGCGGAACAAAAAGAATATCGACTCAGATTGAAGACATTTCTTAAACTCATTTTTGATACCTTAAACCACATTTGCCCTTCAAAATCAAACTCAGAAAATGCGTGCCACCTGTATGAACTGGTAATGGAGGATCTAGTGTCCATGCTTCACATTTTGGAGTTCGTATCGCGTCTCCAATAATTGACGAGTGAGAGATGTGAGCTCAACTGCTGCCTTATACGAAAACCTGTTGGCTGGTAAGACATTTGTATTTCTCAAACTTGAGTCCTGCCCTCCTGCAGCATTACATGTCAACATCTCATCACGTGAAGCCATTCACACAGTAGAATCTCCCTTTTGTGGACAACACGTCTGCCAGCATGACACCCCACAATCAGGGAGAATTTGTTACTGTCCTTTAGAGAGGTTCTCTTGCATGTACATGTAATACAACTTGGCGTCTTGTGAAAGCATCCTGAAAACTGATGAAGATTCTGAACACAATTCACGGCGAAACTTTCCGCGTTTTGACAAGACGACGTCATAAATAGAAATCTCATTTTCAAAAGATGTTCACATGTGTACACCAAAGGTGAAAATTTCCAATTAATTTTCCTTCATATTTGATATTTCAGATGTGAGGACCAAAAACGGAGATGTAACAAACTTCCAGATTAAATTCAGAAAAAAAGAAACGGCACTTAAATTATCTCTGCACCTGTTGTTTACTGTTTTATTCTTTTTACTGAGCTTCTAAGTTAAAATTTGGATGTGTTAGTTACCCTTTTCTATCTCTCGACGTACAGATTATCAATGTCGAAACCANCCCCCCCCCCCCCCCCCGGAAGGGTGCGATGTCAAATCCGTCAACGCACAAGTAGGACCAGTCAGTGGCTGTTACAAGCCTGTGACGATTGTTCTTGTTGACTACATGTACGTACATGTACATGTATGCAGAATAGTGGGTGGAAAAACTAGTCCTGATTTGTCAGGAACACCTGTAGGACTACTTCGTCAGCATCAATACTCGCTTTCTCATCATTATCAATATAGCCTACACCTACACAGTACATCATCAACATCAATACAATGTATTTCATCAACATCAATACACACCTGTACTTCATCAACATCAATACACCTGTACTTCATCAACCTCAATACACCTGTATTTCTTCGATATCAATACACCTGTATTTCACCAACATCTAGTATACACCTTTAGCCTACTTCATATAACAGTAATACACCTGTACTTCATCGACATGAATACACCTGTACTTCATCGACATCAATACACGTATACTTCATCAAAATCATCAATACACCTGTACTTAACAATACGCCAGTATTTCATCATTCATCCAGACTTGTCCACCAAGTTGATTTCAGTTTATCACATGAGGCTTTAAAATAAATTTCACTGCTGGTATAAAGAATGCAGTTGTTCGTTCGAAATATGCATGAGGATTAAATGTGTTTAATTCTGGTAGGTTTTTGTTATCCTGGTTGTCTAAACCACCAGATGGAAATATCTCATGGGTCGTTTGTTTGGTTGGTTTGTGATTAAATCAAGCAAATCCTGTCCACCTGCTCTGAAAATCAGCAGAACAATGAATCCTCAATCATTGTGGTTTGTGATGAAAGGGAGAATTAGTTGTTTTTTTGTGAAGTGATACAATTGGATTCGAGCAAATATACCATCAGAAGGACCGCAGTGAATCAGGTCCGGTATTCCTTTACTGAGGCAGCAAGCAGCAACAATTTGGTGTGATTTCTTTTAGAATATCAGTGATACTCCTTTCAACTCGTATTAAGGTAAGCGTTATTCAAATTGAATATATCGTTGCTGAGAAGCACTGGACCCATCGTGATCTTTTTTTTAGGCCTAGTGCCTTTACAAAACGCAGATGGAATTCTATCACCTTCTGTATTGGCACTATAGACCTAGGATTTAGCGACTGACAAAATGTTCGTCCTACTTTCAGAATGTTACGGTGGATCCTCTCCCTCTTGGTACTCTTGGTAATTGCATCAGTTGGGCAAGGTACGAATTACGTATTACAGGCTAGAGCTAGGCATGTATTAAATCGGCGTTTTTACCCCTGAATGTTCCCGCAGCAGTTTTTGTATTGCTTACATTTTTTGACGCAGCTTCTATTAGCTGACATCCAATGTAAACCCGAAACACCCCTCTGGACCCTACCAATAAATTTGTAGTGAAAAAAAGAGTTTTCTGATAGAAAATGTCACTTACGATCTTTGCTTATGAAAAGGACGATTTTGTCTGATGCATGTATGTTCAATACTTTACATGTTGATCGATTAGGTGCAACTGGAGCAAACGATTCTGACCACCGTACTCGTGATTTGATCGCGGAGGACGAGGCTAGTAAGAACATTTTTGTCTTTCGCAACTCTTCCCCATTCTTTGGCACGGACGGAATTGTAGGCTGTGCCCTTCATTTTAGAAATTTTGGATTTGGCTTGTCGTTCTTTAAATACTCGATGAATGGCTGCTGTCAGGCTCTCAGTACCCAACCGGTGTGCAATAATTGATCAGTCGTAAATAATTTAGTGCCTGTCAATGCGTCACATGGATAGTAACTATAGTTAATGTGACTTCCTATTTCGACGTACAAATGCAGTAGGCGTACAAAACTGAAGTTAAAACATAGACTTTATTCATACCACCCATTAACTCATTTAGGGCTTGATGAGTTATACCAGCAAGTTCAGGAGGCGAGGAAGCAGATGGCTGCGGAACATAAACAACAACAACAACAACAACAACGTGGCTCAGGTATTAAATCGGCGTTTTTTACCCCTGAATGTTCCCGCAGCAGTTTTTGTATTGCTTGGATTTTTTGACGCAGCTTCTATTACATCCAATGTAAACCCGAAACACCCCTCTGGACCCTACCAATAAATTTGGTAGTGAAAAAGAGTTTTCTGATAGAAAATGTCACTTACGATCTTTGCTTATGAAAAGGACGATTTTGTCTGATACATGTATGTTCAATACTTTACATGTTGATCGATTAGATGCAACTGGAGCAAACGATTCTGACCACCGTACTCGTGATTTGATCGCGGAGGACGAGGCTAGTAAGAACATTTTTGTCTTTCGCAACTCTTCCCCATTCTTTGGCACGGACGGAATTGTAGGCTGTGCCCTTCATTTTAGAAATTTTGGATTTGGCTTGTCGTTCTTTAAATACTCGATGAATGGCTGCTGTCAGGCTCTCAGTACCCAACCGGTGTGCAATAATTGATCAGTCGTAAATAATTTAGTGCCTGTCAATGCGTCACATGGATAGTAACTATAGTTAATGTGACTTCCTATTTCGACGTACAAATGCAGTAGGCGTACAAAACTGAAGTTAAAACATAGACTTTATTCATACCACCCATTAACTCATTTAGGGCTTGATGAGATAAACCGGCAAGTTCAGGAGGCGAGGAAGCAAATGGCTGCGGAACATAAACAACAACAACAACAACGTGGCTCAGGTATTAAATCGGCGTTTTTTACCCCTGAATGTTCCCGCAGCAGTTTTTGTATTGCTTGGATTTTTGACGCAGCTTCTATTACATCCAATGTAAACCCGAAACACCCCTCTGGACCCTACCAATAAATTTGGTAGTGAAAAAGAGTTTTCTGATAGAAAATGTCACTTGCGATCTTTGCTTATGAAAAGGACGATTTTGTCTGATACATGTATGTTCAATACTTTACATGTTGATCGATTAGGTGCAACTGGAGCAAACGATTCTGACCACCGTACTCGTGATTTGATCGCGGAGCACGACGCCAGTAAGAACATTTTTCTCTTTCGCAACTCTTCCCCATTCTTTGGCACGGACGGAATTGTAGGCTGTGCCCTTTATTTTGGAAATTTGGATTTGGCTTCCAACCGGTGTGCAATAATTGATAAGTCGTAAATAATTTAGTGCTGGCAATGCGTCACATGGATAGTAACTATCCGTACAAATGCAGTAGGCGTACAAAACTGAAGTAAAAACATTTTCTATAGACTTTATTCATATCACCCATTAACTCATTTAGGGATCGAGGAGTTACACCAGCAAGTTCAGGAGGCGAGGAAGCAGATGGCTGCGGAACAAAAACAACAACAACAACAACGTGGCTCAGGTATTAAATCGGCGTTTTTTTACCCCTGAATGTTCCCGCAGCAGTTTTTGTATATTGCTTGGATTTTTTGACGCAGCTTCTATTACATCCAATGTAAACCCGAAACACCCCTCTGGACCCTACCAATAAATTTGGTAAGGACAAAAAGAGTTTTCTGATAGAAAATGTCACTTGCGATCTTTGCTTATGAAAAGGACGATTTTGTTTGATACATGTACATGTATGTTCAATACTTTACATGTTGATCGAATAGGTGCAACTGGAGCAAACGATTCTGACCACCGTACTCGTGATTTGATCGCGGAGCACGACGCCAGTAAGAACATTTTTCTCTTTCGCAACTCTTCCCCATTCTTTGGCACGGACGGAATTGTAGGCTGTGCCCTTTATTTTGGAAATTTGGATTTGGCTTCCAACCGGTGTGCAATAATTGATAAGTCGTAAATAATTTAGTGCTGGCAATGCGTCACATGGATAGTAACTATCCGTACAAATGCAGTAGGCGTACAAAACTGAAGTAAAAACATTTTCTATAGACTTTATTCATATCACCCATTAACTCATTTAGGGATCGAGGAGTTATACCAGCAAGTTCAGGAGGCGAGGAAGCAGATGGCTGCGGAACAAAAACAACAACAACAACAACGTGGCTCAGACTGAAGGCGTTTCTTGTGGCAAACTTGCTGGTAAGACGGTGTGTGTTTCTCATAATCCTTCCCTCCGTGACGCGGCATAGTGGCACACTGCTAGCATTTGCATTTCCACATCTTGGCTAGTATTCATAAAAGCTAGCAAATGCTTTTACTTCAGGTTTTGTAGTACATTTACATTGGACCTCGCTGTACAAATCTTAAGTAAAAGCTGTTGCTAACTTTTATAAATACCAGCCATTATCCTTCTTCAGGAAAGTGAAGCTATCTGCACAGTTAGAACCTCCGTTTGTGGGCATATTCCGCCAGCAGGACACCCCTAAATCAAGGACAGAATTTGTTACTGTCCATCAGAGAAATTCCAATTGCTTCCAATGGCACCTTGTGAAAGCATCCTGAAAAGGTATTGAACACGATTCACGGTGAAACTTTCCGCGTTTTGACAAGATGACGTCAGGAGTTGTAAGATTACCTGAAGCATCTGAAGATGTTCACATGTATACACCAAGGTGACAAATTTCCAATCGATTTTTCTTCATCTTTGATTTTCAGATGTGTCGAGGACCCAAAATGAAGATGTTACACAACGCCAGACTTAAATTCAGAATAAAGAAAACACACTTTTATCTCTGTTCAATTTGTTTACTTCTTAGTCTTCTTACTGAGTTTCTAAGTATACATTTGGATGTGTTGGTGACACTTTTCCATTCCTCGAGAGATTATCAAATTTGTCGAAACCAACCGCATGACGAAATCCAATTACTAGTACTGTTCTCACCCCACAAGATGCCGTGTAGGGTTTCGGCCGAACGGGGGCATCAATCAAGGATGGTGTCAAATGTAGAACCAAATTTATACATTCAATAACACTGGTCCAAGTACAAAACCCTGTGGCACACCGTGAAAAAAGATTTGTTTCAGCGACGGATTTCACAGTACACCGGTAGCAGAGTAGGCCTCCCTCCCACGAATACAAAGTGTCTTGTGGTATCTGATCATTCACTATTGCATCCGATCCATTGTAGTGTACACCCGGTTCTTCTCATCGTCATCATGAAGCGGTCCCTAATGGTAACTCCATTAGGAGGAGTGATGCGGTCAAACATGGCGGTGACTGATCGATGACAGTGTCTATTTGTGTAACGTAGTGGAGAAAATGGGCACTGTTGTACAGTTTGGGACATCCAGCTGTACTTCTGACACCTCGCTGTCTGCGGCGGTCATCCCGTGACGTGATCTAATCCAGATGCGTGCCCCGCGGACCTGTGCTTTTAGGCCGTGAGACATGCCCATTTATTTTTCACTTTCGTAGCGTAGTTCTGGTAACTAAACATTTCCTCCTGTTTTATATGAAGATGGACATGCTGAACACATTCAGCTTGTTACCACACGACAAAACCTGCACATTTCCAAGATGGCCGCCCTTTTTAGAGGGCCAAAGGGTTTAACAGTAGGGGTCAAAAATTTTATGTCTTCAAATCATATCAACATGGGTATCAAATTAAAGGTCTCGGTGAGTACAACAACACGGCATGGGTTTCATTCCCCAAAATGTACACTGCATCCCTTGAGGGGGTCAAAAAGGGCCACAAATCTGACTTTTGACCCCTTCCCACTAGTTCCACGGGGGCTGCAGGTGGATGAAAATAATTTTTTTCAACATTGCTCTCAGAGAGCTCCAAAATGATACCCATGATGACACCCTTTGGGTAACAGTTTTCAAGATCCCGAATTTGGACCCTTTTTGGACCCTTTTTTTGCAATCTCGAAAACTGTCACCCAAAGGGTGTCATCATGGGTATCATTTTGAAGCTCTATGAGAGCAATGTTGGAAAGAATTATTTTCATCCACCTGCAGCCCCCATGGAACTAGTGGGATGGGGTCAAAAGTCGGATTTGTGGCCCTTTTTGACCCCCTCAAGGGTTGCAGTGTACATTTTGAGGAATGAAACCCATGCCATGTTGTTGTACTCACTGAGACCTTTAATTTGATACCCATGTTGATATGATTTGAAGACATAAAATTTTTGACCCCTACTGTTAATCCCTTTGGCCCTCTAAAAAGGGCGGCCATCTTGGAAATGTGCAGGTTTTGTCGTGTGGTAACAAGCTGAATGTGTTCAGCATGTCCATCTTCATATAAAACAGGAGGAAATGTTTAGTTACCAGAACTACGCTACGAAAATCAAGAAATAGCCATATTTTCCAGTCATGTCTCACGGCCTATTTAGAGTCAGCACAGTAATGACATTGTAACATCACTGTATCTCCTGGTTCAACTGTCATCGCCACATTTGGGATGGCTCCCCTAAATCTCTTATACACCTACCTCCTTTAATTGACCATAACATTTCCTCTCTGTATGGGCATCTTTGGTGTAAACCTGGTCCGGAATATGACTCAGGAAATGTATTTCGCCATTCACCTTCGCCGTGTTGTACGACCGCGTGTATCGGTTCAGCATTTAAACCCCTTCATAACCTTACAATGCCATCCACGCCTTTTGCCATTTAAACCCCTTCACCTTACAATGCCATCCACGCCTTTTGCATTTAAACCCCTTCACCTTACAATGCCACCCACGCCTTTTGCATTTAAATCCCTTCACCATACAATGCCACCCATGCTTTTTGCCATTTAAACCACTTCACCGTACAATGGCATCCTTGCTTTTTGTCGTTATATAGCCTACCCTCACCTTGAAACAGGTGGAGGCAAATCACGAGAAATACAGAAAATTTGAAGAAAAGAAGATCAATCAACTTACATTGGCGTGGAGCAGAGGGCCACTGCTTTCGCCTACTAGCCTGTCCGTCTTGAAATGAACGGCTAGTGAGCTTTGCAGCTTTGCCAAGCACGACACTGACGGAACGTGCCGTGGCAGGCGAACTCACCTGGCGGTATGAGTACTGATGCTTGTAGCGGAGTAGCTTGTTATTTACAGGTGAAATGTATACCTTGCTTCAGCTGGTGAATTAAGACGATGTAAAAAAAGGTTCTGCTGCCATCAAGCTCAGTGAGAGTTGATTACAAGATAAAAACATGGAAGGAATTCATGCCATTCCAATCAGTACAAAGCTCTAGTGTACAGCATCTCTATATATTTGCATTCCGTACTTCGGAAATACATGTATATATTTCTTGCATCTGTTTCAAAAGAAATTACATGTATTGCAAGTTGCTTCGGCTACTCCTACTCATTGGTCATATGAAGGTACCTGACCCGTGGTGGAGAACTCAATGCCAAACACTTGTTTCCTTGGGATTATGGCTCCACAGATAGGCCTAATACGGGGCGAATAATGGACAGCATCGCGGGGATCTAAAATAAATCTACTTTATCAACAAAAATGGCCTCACAATCGTCCTTCAAAGAAGCTTGGGACGATTGTTCGTTCGAAATCGATTACCTACGGATACAGTACGTTTAAATCAACATGTAGGTTTTTGTAATGTCGAGTGTCCAGAGCGCCAGGTGGATTGATGTAGATACGACCCTTTCGATGCGATGTCAAATCCGTCAAACCATCATTAGGACCAGTCAGTGGCTGTTACAAGCCTGTTACGATTGTTCTTGTTGACTACATGTATGACTACATGTATGTAGAATAGTGGGGTGGAAAAACTACTCCATGATTTATCAGGATACTGAACACCTGTACTTCGTCAGCATCAATACTCGCTTTCTTGTCCCCCGGAGCCCTCGGAGGGGGACTTGAAAATACCGGCCGTGCGTGCGCCTCTGCCGCTCGGCGCTCGGCGCTCGCCGCTACTAGTCCCTCTATAACTTAAGAACGACTAAAGATTTTGGATTCATATTTGGTGGAGGGATGTATCACGGGCCAAAGGTGTGTCGCGTGAAAGAATCGGCCAAATCCAATTCTCCACTTTGCCACCAGGGGGCCGAAAGCCAAACCACAAAAACTGCGATTACGCCTTTAATACTGAATGGAATTTCACGAAATTTTTATGGTAGGCTCATCTAGCAAGGGTACATAACATACCATACGGGTTTTCAATTTAATTCATTTTTCAGCCCTCTAGGGGGCGCTTTGGTAAAACCCACATAAGTTCCCTTCCGCTCTATAACTTCCGAACGACAGAAAATTTTGGGTTGATATTTGATGGGGGGATGTACCATGGGCCAACGGTGTGTCGCGTGAAAGAATCGGCCAAATCTGATTCTCGACTTTGCCACCAGGCGGCCAAAAAGCCAAATCATATAAACTGTGATTGTGCCATTAATACTGAACGGAATCTTCAAAATACAGGCCCGTCGAACTTGCACCCGGGGCGACGGGGGACGTTCAATGCTGTGCTTGTCATTACAGAGTTTTCGCAAAGCCCCCGAAACGCCAATGCGAACGTCTGTCCTTTTGTTCGGTGCTCTCTCGTGGCAGCGAACAATGGGTTTGGCGTTCGCGATGGCGTTTCGGGGGCTTTGCGAAAACTCAATATGGCCCACACCTGTACTTCATCAACATCAATACACCTGTATTTCATCAACATCAATACACCTGTACTTCATCAACATCAATACACCTGTATTTCATCAACATCAATACACCTGTACTTCATCAACATTTCAATACACCTGTATTTCACCAACATCAATACACCATTATTTCTTCGATATCAATAGACCTGTATTTCACATACAGCTGTTGCCTACTTTATAAACATCAATACACGTGTACTTCATCGACATCAATATACACGTATACTTCATCAAAATCATCAATACACCCGTAAAATATTCGACATCAATAAGCCAGTATTTCATCATTCGTCCACACTTGTCCACCATGTTGATTTCAGTTTATTACATGAGGGTTTAAAATAAATTTCACTGGAAAGAAGTACAATTGTTCGTCCGAAATAAATTGCATTCAGGCTCTGATTCTGACTGTTTTTGTTATCCTGGTTGTCTAAACCACTAGATGGAAATATCTCATGGGTCGTTTTTTGGGTTGGTTGGTGATTAAATCAAGCAAATCCTGTCCACCTGCTCTGAAAATCAGCAGAACAATGAATCCTCAATCATTGTGGTTTGTGATGAAAGGCGGAGAATTAGTTGTTGTTTTTTTGTGAAGTGATACAATTGGATTCGAGCAAATAAACCATCAGAAGGACTGCAGTGATTCAGTATTCCTTTACTGAGACAGCAAACAGCAACAATTTAGTGTGATTTCCTTAAGAATATCAGTGATACTCCTTTCAACTCGTAAGGTAAGGGTGATTCAAATTGAACATATCGTTCATGAGAAGCACTCATGGACCCATCGTGATCTTTTTAGTAGGCCTAGTGCCTTTACAAAACGCTGATGGAATTCTAATTTATCACCTTCTGTATTGGCACTATAGACCTAGATTTAGCGACTGACAAATGATGTTCGTCCTACTTTCAGAATGTCACGGTGGATCCTCTCCCTCTTGGTACTCTTGGTAATTGCATCAGTTGGGCAAGGTACGAATTACGTATTACAGACAAGAGCTAGGCCTGTATTAAATCGGCGTTTTTACCCCTAAATGTTCCCGCAGCAGTTTTTGTATTGCTTAGATTTTTTGACGCAGCTTCTATTAGGTGACATCCAATGTAAACCCGGAACACCCCTCTGGGCCCTACCAATAAATTTGGTAGTGACAACGAGTTTTCTGATACAAAATGTCACTTACGATCTTTGCTTATGAAAAGGACGATTTTGTCTGATACATGTATGTTCAATACTTTACATGTTGATCGATTAGGTGCAACTGGAGCAAACGATTCTGACCACCGTACTCGTGATTTGATCGCGGAGGACGAGGCTAGTAAGAACATTTTTCTCTTTCGCAACTCTTCCCCGTTCTTTGGCACGGACGGAATTGTAGGCTGTGCCCTTCATTTTGGAAAACTCGATGAATGGCTGCTGTCAGGCTCTCAATACCCAGCCGGTGTACAATAATTGATAAGTCGTAAATAATTTAGTGCCTGTCAATGCGTCACATGGATAGTAACTATAGTTAATGCGACTTCCTATCTCACGTACAAATGCAGTAGGCGTACAAAACTGAAGTAAAACATTTACTATAGACTTTATTCATACCACCCATTAACTCATTTAGGGCTTGATGAGATAAACCGGCAAGTTCTGGAGGCGAGCAAGCAGATGACTGCGGAACTTGAAAAACAACAACAACAACGTGGCTCAGGTATTAAATCGGCGTTTTTACCCCTGAATGTTCCCACAACAGTTTTTGTATTGCTTAGATTTTTTGACGCAGCTTCTATTACATCCAATGTAAACCCGAAACACCCCTCTGGGCCCTACCAATAAATTTGGTAGTGAAAAAGAGTTTTCTGATAGAAAATGTCACTTACGATCTTTGCTTATGAAGAGGACGATTTTGTCTGATACCGGTATGTTCAATACTAGTACTTTACATGTTGATCGATTAGGTGCAACTGGAGCATACGATTCTGACGACCGTACTCGTGATTTGATCGCGGAGGACGAGGCTAGTAAGAACATTTTTCTCTTTCGCAACTCTTCCCCGTTCTTTGGCACGGACGGAATTGTAGGCTGTGCCCTTCATTTTGGAAATTTGGATTTGGCTTGTCGTTCTTTAAATACTCGATGAATGGCTGCTGTCAGGCTCTCAGTACCCAACCGGTGTGCAATAATTGATAAGTCGTAAATAATTTAGTGCCTGTCAATGCGTCACATGGATAGTAACTATAGTTAATGCGACTTCCTATCTCGCGTACAAATGCCGTAGGCGTACAAAACTGAAGTAAAACATTTACTATAGACTTTATTCATACCACCCATTAACTCATTTAGGGCTTGATGAGATAAACCGGCAAGTTCTGGAGGCGAGCAAGCAGACGGCTGCGGAACAACAACAACAACAACGTGGCTCAGGTGATCGGCGTTTTTTACCCCTGAATGTTCCCGCAGCAGTTTTTGTATTGCTTAGATTTTTTGACGCAGCTTCTATTACATCCAATGTAAACCCGAAACACCCCTCTGGACCCTACCAATAAATTTGGTAGTGAAAAAGAGTTTTCCGATAGAAAATGTCACTTACGATCTTTGCTTATGAAAAGGACGATTTTGTCTGATACATGTTCAATACCGGTACTTTACATGTTGTTCGATTAGGTGCAACTGGAGCAAACGATTCTGACCACCGTACTCGTGATTTGATCGCAGAGGACGAGGCTAGTAAGAACATTTTTCTCTTTCGCAACTCTTCCCCGTTCTTTGGCATGGACGGAATTGTAGGCTGTGCCCTTCATTTTGGAAATTTGGATTTGGCTTGTCGTTCTTTAAATACTCGATGAATGGCTGCTGTCAGGCTCTCAGTACCCAACCGGTGTGCAATAATTGATAAGTCGTAAATAATTTAGTGCCTGTCAATGCGTCACATGGATAGTAACTATAGTTAATGCGACTTCCTATCTCGCGTACAAATGCAGTAGGCGTACAAAACTGAAGTAAAACATTTACTATAGACTTTATTCATACCACCCATTAACTCATTTAGGGCTTGATGAGATAAACCAGCAAGTTCTGGAGGCGAGGGAGCAGATGGCTGCGGAACATAAACAACAACAACAACGTGGCTCAGGTATTAAATCGGCGTTTTTTACCCCTGAATGTTCCCGCAGCAGTTTTTGTATTGCTTAGATTTTTTGACGCAGCTTCTATTACATCCAATGTAAACCCGAAACACCCTCTGGACCCTACCAATAAATTTGGTAGTGAAAAAGAGTTTTCTGATAGAAAATGTCACTTACGATCTTTGCTTATGAAAAGGACGAATTTGTCTGATACATGCTCAATACTTTACATGTTGTTCGATTAGGTGCAACTGAAGCAAACGATTTGATCGCGGAGAACAACGCCAGTAAGAACATTTTCTCTTTCGCAACTATTCCCCATTCTTTGGCACGGACGGAATTGTAGCCTGTGCCCTTCATTTTGGACATTTGGATTTGGCTTGTCGTTCTTTGAATACTCGATGGCTGCTGTCAAGCTCTCAGTACCCAACCGGTGCGCAACAATTGATACTAAGTCGTAAATAATTTAGTGTCTGTCAATACGTCACATGGATAGTAACTATAGTTAATGCGACTTCCTATCTCGCGTACAAATGCAGTAGGCGTACAAAACTGAAGTTATTCATACCACCCATTAACTCATTTAGGGATCGATGAGTTATACCAGCAAATTCACAAGGCGAGGAAGCAGATGGCTGCGGAACAAAAACAACAACAACAACGTGACTCAGGTATTAAATCGGCGTTTTTTACTCCTGAATGTTCCCGCAGCAGTTTTTGTATTGCTTAGATTTTTTGACGCAGCTTCTATTAGCTGACATTCAATGTAAACCCTAAACACCCCTCTGGGCCCTACCAATAAATTTGGTAGTGAAAACGAGTTTTCTGATACAAAATGTCACTTACGATCTTTGCTTAAGAAGAGAACGATTTTGTCTGATACATGTATGTTCAATACTTTACATGTTGATCGATTAGGTGCAACTGGAGCAAACGATTCTGACCACCGTACTCGTGATTTGATCGCGGAGGACGAGGCTAGTAGGGACCTTAAGATCCGTCACGTCGCCGTCGCCGTCCCCGTCGTGATCCCATTTCTGCGTCCTACGTCATCAATTGGTGGGGATTCCCTCGCGTGGACGACGTCACGGCGGACTGTAATACGGCGTGGAAGCTCTGACGACGTGAGTCAATTTCCAACTCTCCGTCGTGAATTTTGACCAGTTTACTATCGAATTTCGGGTATATTTAAGGCATGTACTTTTGCTTAGTCTCCCAGCGTGCGGACAACACGTTTATTTACTCAATCTTTGAACAGATTCACGACAATCAATGGTTTTATTGATGCCCCCAAAACTGTTCCGTGTTCAGGAATCAGGAGTGCATGACGCCATGACGCCGTGACGTTGTTTGCCCGCGACGGGGACGGGGACGGGGACGTGACGGATCTTAAGCCGCCGCTTAACTTAAGGTCTCTCTAATAAGAACATTTTTCTTTTTCGCAACTCTTCCCCGTTCTTTGGCACGGACGGAATTGTAGACTGTGCCCGTTCATTTTGGAAATTTGGATTTGTCCTGTCGTTCTTTAAATACTCGATGAATGGCTGCTGTCAGGCTCTCATACCCAACCGGTGTGCAATACTAGTTGGTAAGTCGTAAATAATTTAGTGCTGTCAATGCGTCACATGGATAGTAACTGTAGATAATGTGACTTCCTATCTCACGTACAAATGCAGTAGGCGTACAAAACTGAAGTAAAACATTTACTATAGACTTTATTCATACCCCCCATTAACTCGTTTAGGGATCGAGGAGTTATACCAGCAAGTTCAGAAGGCGAGGAAGCAGATGGCTGCGGAACAACAACAACGTGGCTCAGACTGAAGGCATTTCTTAGTGGCAAACTTGCTGGTAAGGCGGTGTGTGTTTCTCATAATCCTTCCCTCCGTGACGCGGCATAGTGGCACACTGCTATCACTGCATTTCCACATCTCATCCTTCTTCAGGAACGTGAAGCTATCTGCACAGTTAGAACCTCCGTTTGTGGGCATATCTCCCCTAAATCAAGGACAGAATTTATTACTGTCCATCAGAGAAATAATAATTGCTTGTACATATGGTACCTTGTGAAAGCACCCTGAAAAGGTATTGAACACAATTCACGGTGAAACTTTCCGCGTTTTGACAAGATGACGTCAGGAGTTATTAGATTACCTAAAGCATCTGAAGATGTTCACATGTATATTGCACCAAGGTGACAAATTTCCAATTGATTTTTCTTCATCTTTGATTTTCAGATGTGTCGAGGACCCAAAACGAAATTGTTACACAACTTCAGACTTAAATTCTGAATAAAGAAAACACACTTTTATCTCTGTTCAATTTGTTTACTTCTTAGTCTTCTTCCTGAGTTTCTAAGTATACATTTGGATGTGTTGGTGACACTTTTCCATTCCTCGAGAGATTATCAAATTCGTCGAAACCAACCGCATGACGAAATCCAACTGTCCTCGCCCACAAGATGCCGTGTCGGGTTTCGGCCGAACGGGGGGCATCAATCAAGGATGGTGTCAAATCAAAGCATTTGTCGGACCAACTTTATACACTCAATAACACTGGTCCAGGTACAAAACCCTGTGGCACACCGTGAAAAAAGATTTGTTTCAGCGACGGATTTCACTGTACACCGGTAGCAGAGGATTTACCATGCTGTCATGGCTGTAGGCCTCCCTCCCACGAATACAAGTGTCTTGTGTGGTATCAAAAATAGATAATATCTAGATATCTATTTTTGGTGGTATCTGATACATTCACTATTGCATCCGAAAAATGTTACTTCTTCTTCCCATTCTTCTTGCGGACCTGGACCATTCGTTGTTTGTGTTTGACCGCAAGGCAGGCTACGAAAATGACAAATGAGCCAGCGTAGCACAAGCCGAGGTAGGTCAGCCCATCCTTAACTTCATCCAAAGGAACTCGTGGCCTCTCAATAACGGTCAGCTTAAACTTCGCTATTCTTCTTTGTTCATACCAACAGGTGTAGGTGGCACTGTCGAATTTGGTCAGGTTACGGATAAACAGTGCGTTGGTGAGGTCAATCGTGGCACGTCCACGAGTCCTCTTCTCCACGTCCCTCTCTCTCAGCAGCGTTGTTCCGTTTTGCCAGCTCACTGCAGTGTCAGGGGTTGAACCAGGGCACATCATACGGAAGCTGACGCCCTCTTTCCCTTCCACATCGTGGGTTTTAAATTTGTGCCGCTTCTTCGTTATCTTCTTCTCAACTTTGATATCTTCAAACGACTCGAAGGTTGTGAAATTCTTCGCCTCGGCATCCTTGCCTTTGTTCATGCACTTGACGCGGCACTTGGCAATTTCAATCTGCTCTGGTCGAGAAGTCACCGTGCGAAACCCATAAAACATGGATGAATGGCAAGGGACACCAAGTCGGTAGATGCTCATGAGATCGGCCAATTTCTTTGGTCTGACCGGCTCTTCTCGCTTGAGTTCGTGCACTTCACATATTCCTTTTCTCTTTTTCTCTCCGTACATCTTGTCTCCACAAACGCTACAGGGACCCCACAGACTCCATTTCGTGAATATTCCCCAATTTTCAGCAGTGTTAAGGTAATCTTTAGTCGGCTTCGGCAGAGTGCTCCCGGGCACCCTTGACACCAGTATCGTATTCGTTAGACCACGGAGAAACACGTCCACGTGATATAAAAATACCGCATTGTCGGCGGTCATAAGAAACATGACTGTAGTCTTGTACTCTCTTGCTTTTAATCGAAGAACCTTTTTCCTGAAAACTTCGTAATCTACACAGAAGTAGGTCGCTGCGTCTGTGACCTTCGCGTTCCTGATCACCAGGGTGTGATCCATGGTAGTGTACACCCGGTTCTTCTCATCGTCATCATGGACATCCAGCTGTACTTCCGACACCTCGCTGTCTGCGGCGGTCATCCCGTGACGTGATCTCATCCAGATGCGTGCCCCGCGGACCTGTGCTTTAGAGTCAGCACAGTAATGACATTGTAACATCACTATATCTCCTGGTTCAACTATCATCGCCACATTTGGGACGGTTCCCCTAAATCTCTTATACACCTCCGTTAATTGACCATAACATTTCCTCTCTGTATGGGCATCTTTGGTGTAAACCTGGTCCGGAATATGACTCAGGAAATGTATTTCGCCATTCACCTTCGCCGTGTTGTACGACCGCGTGTATCGGTTCAGCGGTGCCTCACCCTCGAAATGATGATGGCCATCCACTATCCCTCCAGTGTTTGTGATCGCTTTCACCTCTATCTCTTGTATGTATCCAACAGAAATGTTAAAAGATCCGCAGAGTAGCAGGAAACAGTAACAAGACAAAATAGACATCAGCTTCATTTCTCAAAATTCAGAAATTCGCCCCTGAACTGTACCTGTCCAACTTCACAAGCTACAGTGTATGACGTCATGACGTCATGTTGTGTTGGACTGATTCAACGAGAGTCCAACTTTCCTCGTATCCCAGTTTTATTTCTCCGTTTCTAGCTATCATCACGGCGCAATGAAGTCGCCAGCAGTCGTCTTGGATCGTTGCCGCGAAATCCATGGTAGCACCCATTCCTGGAAATGTCCTTGCGTTTCTTCGGCCACCATACAGTGGCGGTCGGCGAAATCAAAATACAGAGTTCAACATTGAAAAGATCGAGGTCAATCCCGTTACTCTTGATTGGGTGGGATGTCGTCAAGACAGACAGACAGACAGACAGACGCAAACCTGAAGCCAGAAATTTTCACGATTCTGATTCATTCTGCTCAATAGCCGCCCCTTCGTCGTTGCATGACCATCGATTCGTCAACATGTTCAATGACCATCGGCTCTTCGGGTTTCAAGCAAACTGTACAACAGTGCCCATTTTCTCCACTACGTTACACAAATAGACACTGTCATCGATCAGTCACCGCCATGTTTGACCGCATCACTCCTCCTAATGGAGTTACCATTAGGGACCGCTTCACAATGGTAAGGAATCCTCACACATATTATTGCGCTGCACTTCTTTTCAACATGGCGGTGGCTGATCGATACTAGAGGGTGTTATTTGGAACGCCCTCTAGTGTCAAGAATGGGTTTCAAGGTCATCACCTTGACCTTTTCTATGAAGTTCTTGACCTTTGTCTGCTGTTCGAGGAAGTGTTGTTTCTCGTGCATCAACTGACGGACACGATCAAAGAGCTGCTCGGGCTTCGAGACCGCGCTCTCCCGAAGCACTGCGAATTTCTTCAGCTCCTTCTTTAAACGACTGGCCGCCCGGAAGTTCTCAGAGAAGGAGAAAATCCCCGGATGCCTGCGTCTCTCACTTCGTGCACTTCTCCTCTGAGGTTGTGCTTCGCTCACCCGCCTGATGTTTAGATCCTCGGCGCCATTTTGAATGGTATGACGGCGGAGCATCCTATTGGGGGCGACTAGAGGACTGGCGGCTTCCGAAATGTTGTCGTCGTTCGTCGCGACAGGAATTTTGATAACATGCAGAGGCTCGGAGCCTTCGTTCCCATTTTCGGACATAGCATCATCGTCTGCAACCTCGAATAATGGTTCCAGTGGTGACGTCATTTTGATAAGACTTTCATCATCATGAAGATGGCTTATGATAGGCAGCCTCCGTGTAGTTGGTCCATACGAGAGTCTGGGATCATCATCGTCACCAGCGTCACGATTGCCATGGAAGAGGTACCCAAACAGAGGAGATTTTCGTTCACGAGTTTGGAATACTGCCGTCACGCGATGTTGTCTCTCCTCTTCCCTCTGCCGGTCCGTTTCCATGGCAACGACCTTCTTCCTTCTTCGTTTTGGTTTTTCCTCATCAACATATCCCGTCAGATCGACCTCCGCAACAAAACGTTCGAAATTCACAATGCTGCATTTTCGTAACGAGGCCATCTTTTTTGCATTCTCTTTTAAACTGTTGACATTGACAAGGTCATGAGGTCTTGAGAGGCGCCGTCTCTCCCTCGTCGTAGGGTTCGCTCTACTCTCCTTCTTGTCCTGTGTTGACCGCCCGTGACAAACAGACGGGACAGATTTCGGTCGTTGGCTTGATTTGTCACTAGATATTGCCCGACTTGCAGCCAGCCCCATCTCTTCCCCACCAGGTAGAGCGCTTTCACCATCACCCTTGGCGATCTGCACGGCCAAAGACGGCATCGAGACAGAACGTATCTTGTTCAACTTCCCACTCCTATTCCTTACCAACTGAACCTCCTGTTCGAAACTCCGCCGCGTTATTTCTTCTGAAAATTCATAGTGGTCAAGCTTCTTGCTCAATTTAGTCTCTTCATATCTGTTCAAGATAAACGCGTCCCTTTCTCTCTCACTCTGGAAGAACTTCGGCAGGGTTTTCTTCCTCTGGGCCTCTTTATTTGCTTCCTCGATTGATCGGATGCTGTATTGACTCTCCGGCTCTTTGCACCATTTGCCAAACTTTGACGTCAACACACCATGCGACATCTGTTCAAAAAGCTTCCTCTCCTCTTGCAGGCTGGAATAGAAAAAGTCAGTCTTAACGCCAATTCGTGGATCGGCCGGGCATAGGTTGCACAGACATGGCAGTAGAGCACTTTCATCCCATTCTAGAACCACACCTCCTTTCTAGCGAGGGAATTTCGTGCTGTACGAGTCCCAGGATAGAAAAACTGATAGGATCTATACTCACGGCGGAATCATCTTTTTTTTCGTTGGAACTGGTGAAATAATCCATAAAGCAACAGAGTTGTGTCTGTTTCTGAACAACCCTCCAAGGATTGTGAGATTCAAATTTCACATCCCCTACTTGAGATAATCTAGCCATTTACATGACTAGACACCACACTTTCGAAACAATGGACTGCATGCGTCAGTTAGCTGTACTTTACAAAACATATGTATTCCTTGGCCCGAAAGCTTTGATTTTTCCCATTTTGATTGGGGTGAAAGAAAAACAATTATTTTTGCGCTCTGCTAGAATGAACAACACGGCCATTGCATGCATAATAAATTCTGTTTATCCAAATTCTTGAATATTTGTTGCGCACTATTCGAGCCGTGTTTTTCTAACGTTTCGTTTTATGAGACTAAACATGAACCATGTATGAATATACCGTACTTTCACATCTGATAGGCCCTGCAGTCGTTCAGCGGCACCCTGCCACCCGCCCGTAGTGTACTGACCAATGAGCGGAACAGGTGAGTTGACCAATCACATTAGTTCAAAGAACCACGTGGTCAGTTTCACAATGGGGATCACAACTGTGATGGAGCTAGGGCAGCACACAGTAATCAGGTCCTATACAATGGATGCCTTTTGAGTGGGAAATTGATCAGGACCTTAGTGTCCATTTCAATTCAATAGATTTAACCACTAAAAGTGACACCTGTTGAGGCAGGCTGGGTTTACATGGGATGACACGCCACACGAACACGCAGGCGAACAAAGGTTTCATGGGGATGAATCCTTTGTGAAGCCATTGTTCGCCTTCGTGTTCGTGTCGCGTGTCATCCGATGTAAACCCAGCCTTAAAGGCGGTGACAGACTAGCGCGTAAGCAGCGCGACGGGATGCGTTCAACCAATCAGAGAGGCGGTTACACGGACCGAAACACCTACCGAAGGATTTGATTCGTGGAACGCCTGCAGGACGCGCCGCGTACGCGCCAGTCTGTCACCGGCGTAAAGGCGGTGACAGACTGGTCCCTTCCGTGTGCGATACGTATCCGTCCAGCACGTGTCCGACACAGCAAAAAACGGAGGGCCGTGACAGACTAGTGCGACAAGTCTACAGCACATGGTCATTTTAGCCATTGTCGCCTATCAAGAAGGAAGCGATTCGTCCGCGACTCGGAACAAAAAGAGCTGTCGAATTCAAAGAATTTTATAGGGATTATGTCCATAAAAGGTCAGCGTTGTTGTCCGCAGTCCGTAAAAATCGCCCACCCGGTTGATTCGGGACGGATTGACGTGCCGTGTCGGGTCGGATACGCACCAGTCTGTCACATCAAATTGAAATGAGTAGAAAGTGATTGAAGCGGAGCAACGGACCGGATCGTATACGGATCGTATACGGACCAGTCTGTCACCGCCTTAAAGCCTAGGTCACATATCCACTCCGGGGCCCGTACGGCGAGTAAAAACAGACGTTTTGGCCAATTTCTACGGTGCCCAGTTTGATCTAGTCTAATTTCCGCTTATCCATTGAGGCGACTTCGGCATAATTCAGCTTAGATCTGAGTTTCAGTCTCAAAAATCCACAGCAAGCCGCTGGGTGGGGAAAATCGTACGGCGCCCGGTGCATTTGTGACCTAGGCTTAAGGCGGTGACAGACTAGTGCGTACGCGACGCGGAGCTAAGCGTTTTCTTTTGTGTTTTTGCGCTCCACAGCACATGGTGCTCAGTGGTGCCTGAAAACACAAAAGAAAACGCTTAGCTCCGCGCGGCGTCGCGCTAGTCTGTCACCGGCTTTAGGTTCCTCAATTGATTCAGTATAGACAGACAGGAGAATCGGAAACTTCAACCAATCTCAAGGCCTATTCAGATATGGACTTCTTGGTCACGGCACTGACGTTAGCCAAGCAATATGGCCGATATGTATGTATTGACCCTCTGGGGTGGAAAAAAGCATACGCCGCGCTCCACAAACCGATCTTCGCGCCTGATACGCATGAAACAAAATTTCTGATGACAGATTACAACAATATGATCGATTGGGGTCGAAAAAAATGCAGTTACGTTTGACCTTGCCGAGTTCTTACAGAGCAATGATTTTCAATACCCCTCTATGGTTGCGCAACCTCTGTCCATTGTATGGTAGCAGGCCTGGTCACTGCGTCATAGAAATGTCACGAATGAACATAGCATAATCAGTCTTACTATCCCACAATGTAGACTCACCGCCAGACGACCACTAAGGTGTGCACAGTTCACAGGCCTTCGTGGTTTCTGGACAAAGAGCGTTCGGCTTCCTCCAAAATCTTTCGATTACCATGGAAAACACGGGATCTCATGATACGGATAGCTGTGCATCTTCTCTGAGTGGTTACCATAGTGACCGATCTTCGGTGCAGCAGTCCCAGTCGCCTTCACAAGACTCGTGGATCTCCTGGGGTGTAGATGGCGGAAGTCCGGACGCTGGTTGGCCGACAGGACCACACGATACCCCTTCTCCTCCCCGCCCATGTTCACGGATCTCCTTCGACAGTGGCGCCTGTGAATCAGATGCTGGATCGTCGTCGCCGTCGTCGTCGTCGACAGACGGCTGGTCGTCTGATACATCGAATCCAACAGACGACGCCTGCGGACCAGCAGATTCCAGAAACGATCAAGAGACACCAGCAGACGTCTTTGATCAGGTCCCGTCGCCGAGGTCACCCAAGAATCCGGCGGATTTGAGGTCATCAGATCTGTACACCGGGAGACTAGCAGCAGCAGATGATGATGCCTCGCACCAGAACGAATCTCTGGCGTTTTTCCGTCGACGACCAAGGAAGCAACGATGCCCCGAGAAAAGCGCCGATCGGTTCGACCCAGGCTTCAAGGGGGTGATCCTCAAATTCAAGACGAAGATTGATAGTCGCAATTGGCGTTCAAGATTGCGGATTAGTTCATATTTTAGGTGCGTTGATTTTGTATTTGATTTGGATCAAAACAGATCGTATTGATCATTTGTGGTTAGTGGTCAAAGAAGCAGGAAATGGCTCGTGTAATCTTTGACACGCTCTAAATCCTCTTCCCAAAGCGAGGATCCATTGTGTCCGGGGGGCTGTAGACCGACTAATTGACGAGTTTGACCTCACCACTTTGTAGGGCCTATAAAATCATATAATTTTGCTCTAATGTGTCACCGGTAGTTTTCTCCAGCATGTAGGGATCGCAGATAGGGAAGAAGGAACTGTTTCTGATCCATTTTAGTTATTTCAGCTGTCATCGTCGCACCAGAAGCTGCCGCTATCACCGCCACGAAAATAAAGGTAAATTCTTGATCGGCGCGGATTCGACCAGCAGTTCGGACTCTGGGAGTGACCTGGTGGTACCAAAGAAGGGGAGCAACCGCCTGACAGGCAAAACAGGTTGGTTCGGAGTGTGATGCCGTCCAGACGAATCGAGTCCGAGCTTCGCCGTGGGTAATGTCATTGAGTCTCAAATCTAAAAAATGTGGAAAATTTTGGTGCAATGGATGGTGCTGGGTTTTGCGGTACATTTGCGTTATTCAACGGCAGTTTTCCCGTTTCCAGGCAAACAGTGTGCGTCTTGCGGCACGAAGAAGACACCGCTATGGCGGGACGCGGAAGATGGAACTCCACTCTGCAATGCTTGCGGAATAAGGTAAGTAAAAGATTATTAAATTCATCTCTGCGTGCAGTATTAAATCAAGGGACCTTTCGATCCTGTCCACGCCGGCCACGAAATGCTTCGACAGCTTGCGAAATTAGCGGCCGCCATGAGCAAGCAGCTAATAAAATATATTCGAAATATGTTTGAAAAAGTTCGAAAATTCGGCTAAACCTATAAAAAATGGCGGCCGCTAAATTTGCAAACTGTCTGTTGGACCGTTGTGCGTTGTCGCGTACAGTTTCTGACTCCTGACGGCTTCCGTCCTTTTTCAGGTACAAGAAGTACCGGATCCGCTGCACTCATTGCTGGTATGTTCCAAGGAAATCGGGGAAGTCGTATCCGGTCTGCTCTAGCTGTGGAGAGAGGGTCCAGGCGTCCCATGCAAGGAAAATGGCGCCGTTTGTGATCACGACGAAGTTTGGGAAGTTCTACAACAAACAGTTGTAGTTGGGAGTATGCGAAGCAACGAATGAGATGTTTGGGGAACTGACAATCCGATGACCTGATGGACGTGGAAAATTCTGAACTCGGAGAGCTGCGCTGATGGATAGGATTTTTTGCGGTGGCCTTCAAAATTCTTGGCTAAGATCGCATAATTTTGCGGCCGCATCGAGGAAATTGGCGCGATTAAGTTATTTCACAAGGAATGATAATATATCAAATGACATTGCATGTTCACCGACCCTGGTGGTTTGAAGCAGTATGTAGAAGAAGAGATCATGTATTTAGAATGCAATACTCGACCGATTTTGAAACTGTCAATTGTACTCAAATTTGACCAATACCGGTATGTCAATTACAGATTCACTAAACCAGGTTCCGCAAGTTCCGATTAGATTATACCCGAATATTTCGCGGTTGATTTTGTTATGGTGTACGGTGTACGTTTTCGTTTCGAGATGGAGAAAGAGTAGGCCAAGGCCTACGGAGATGGTAGCAACGGTTTTGTTTTACATATCTGTTGCTAGGCAGCATCAGATCTTGTTTTATTTGTGATCTTTTGTTTTTCATTAGCATTTGTAATAAATTGTTTTATTACAGATGTGTTTTCAGAAGTGGTTCATTATTTGGCCTCAAACGGATACACCCCATATTCCCCTGATTTTATTTGGGAATCTAGAGCAGACACAGGCGAACATCAGTTTTTTAGTCCACAAATTCTTCTCTCATAACCTAACTCAGCAATGAAAGAGCGTCAGCGCCATTTTATTGCTGTGCAGGGAAACCGGCGGGGCTCCAAGAAGTTATATTTTTAGCGCGTCCGATTGGCGCGTTAGACTGATCCTTCGTACACGTGTCCGCTGGGACAGAGAACCAGTAAATACGTCGCGGCGGCTCGCCGGGCAGTTTTTGTCACTGTTTTGGTCAATGAAGCACGATGTAATGAAGAAAAAAATTAGAATTCTGACTAACTTGCTAAAAGATTGACGGATATCAGACATAACTGGTAGACCTTGGCTGGAATGGTTTTTGAAACTTTGTACGAATCGACGGACATAACCTCAGCCGTCGTGAAGTTAAACAAACATGGCGGTCGAACATTTCTGAATTGAGGAAATCGCTCAAATTTCCACGTTTACACTACAAAATCAAAGGGTAATTAATCATTCGGTCAGTGCAGATGATGCCTAATTTGTGTAGGCAATCATAATCAACTCATAAGACAAAACCATATCAGAATATCTCTCATCGTTTTTATGCCCATGGCCATGCCGATGGAGCTGAGCTAGCTGCAGTCGTCAGTGCACACATGACATGCATGGTGCAGTGCAGTTGAGTAGGCCTAGCAGTAGGGCCTAGGCCTACCCCTGCCTGGCCTAGGCCCTACGGCCTAGGTAGGCCTAGGCCTACATCATCATGATCATCATCATTCATTCTGGTCTGCTTAGCTTGCTCGTCGTCAGCAGCAGCCGGCCATGCCCATGTCAGTAGGCCTACACGTGTGTAACGTCAGGTGATCGCGGTTCGCCACTTTCTGACGTCGCGTCACAGCCCGCACTGCAAACTGATAATTTTTTTCGCTGACCCCCTATCCGAACATAGCGACGCCAACTGCTCAGACTGTTCGACCACTTCAAAGAGGTAAGCTAACACTACACGCTCACCAACGTTCATCGAATTTCGTCGGTTATTTCTTGCACAGTTGACCGATTTTTATCAGCATGTCCACGTCAATGCAGTAGAACGGCAACCTACGACGAAACAGCCGAAAAACGGCACACATTTTCATGCCCCTGAAGACCGCGTTTCTGTTGGCACAATTCCAGACGGAAAGATGCTGCAGCCTCTGTGTTGGTTCAGGTCGCGATGACGTCATTCATTTTCATAAAATCCACGTGCACATTGTTTACGCTGGGCTTTAAACTCATTGGCGAACCGCGGTACCCCCATCGACGCTTGTTTTTATCATGCAAAATAGGCGACGTCACAATGACGTCGTAGCGTCACGAGTGGCGACAGAGCTTTTCACGAAAGGCGCAGTGAGCGGGGACCAAGAGGGGAAGGTGTGTCAACTTACGACGGCAAATTCACACACTTGCTGTGAACGGATTTTGAAAAATAGTTGAAATAAGCATCAATACAAGCAGAGCTAACAATACGTATCGTTATTTACCCTAAAGAAAATGATACGCATACTTTAATCAACGATTTCCAACGAAATGGCGAACCGCGATACCCCCCTACGGAGCGCATCCGGCGCTTGCCGAAACAGTCGCCCCGGATAGTTTACAGCATCACGACGTTGTTGCAACAACAATGGGGTCAAAGTCACATGGGATAAACGAAGATACACAAGTCAAACATGCTGTGGTGTTTTTTTT
>NMRB01000212.1:333763-365907 GCA_002633025.1 Notospermus geniculatus
GTCTCGAGTGAGGTTTCAGCCTGTTGAACAAAAACAGACACCAAGAAATGACCAGAGGGACGACTCCCCAATGAAAGTGTTTAAATTGTCATTTGAAGATTACCACACAACTTGGTCAGGGATGGCTACGTCGGTGCCGAAAGCAAGCATGAAGAATCCATGTAAGCAGTCTACTAAATGGAGAAACGTTTACGTGTACAATGTACCAACTCACAATTTATATTATTGCAATTGTTTGCTTGATAAGTTTCGAGAAAGGCTTTCGTCACATTATGAATTGCAAGAATGCAAGTATGCAACTAGGCCTAAATCTCTGGCATTTTATCAATTTCAGTAATAGAAGCCATCCATGATGACCCTATGCTACAGAAGATTCACATGACATTGCCATTGGAAGATCTTCAGCTTCAGATGTCCAAACAGCTCGAAGAGTTTGTATTTAGAATCATTTACATGAAATGTGATGAGTGAGGCTTATATTGGGAAGCTCTTTGGCTCGAGGAACCCAATACTGATCATTTCATCTATTGCTGAATCAGTCTGGAACCTAGCAATAAGTCTTTGAACAGCCACAGAAAAACAGCAACAATTGTCAGCAAGAGTCTTTGAATGAAAGGTTCTTGTGATTGGTTGTACCCGTAGCCTAATTACGATCATTGCTTGTATAGTTAACTTGCCTTGCCATTTAATAGATAGGAAGAGCAATCCGCCCCTAATTGGTACATGTCTAATGAGAAGAAGAGATGTTTTTTCCCATTCCACTGAGGTTCCTTTCTTCTGTTTCAGTCATAATACTCTGATGTATGGAAAATTCAACATGAAAAATTGTCATTTGAAGATTACCACACAACTTGGTCAGGGATGGCTACGTCGGTGCCGAAAGCAAGCATGAAGAATCCATGTAAGCAGTCTACTGAATGGAGAAACATTTACGTGTACAATGTACCAACTCACAATTTCTATTATTGCAATCGTTTGCTTGATAAGTTTCGAGAAAGGCTTTCGTCACATTATGAATTGCAAGAATGCAACTAGGCCTAAATCTCTGGCATTTTATCAATTTCAGTAATAGAAGCCATCCATGATGACCCTATGCTACAGAAGATTCACATGACATTGCCATTGGAAGATCTTCAGCTTCAGATGTCCAAACAGCTTGAAGAGTTTGTATTTAGAATCATTTGCATGAAATGTGATGAGTGAGGCTTATATTGGGAAGCTCTTTGGCTCGAGGAACCCAATACTGATCATCTCATGTATTGCTGAATCAGTCTGGAACCTAGCAATAAGTCTTTGAACAGCCACAAAAAAACAGCAACAATTGTCAGCTGGAGTCTTTGAATGAAAGATTCTTGTGATTGGTTGTACCCGTAGCCTAATTACGATCATTGCTTGTTAAGTTAACTTGCCTTGCCATTCAATAGATAGGAAGAGCACTACTCCCCTGATTGGTACATGTCTTATGAGAAGAAGAGGTGTTTTTTCCCATTCCACCGAGGTTCCTTTCTTCTGTTTCAGTCATAATACTCTGATGTATGGAAAATTCAACATGAAGTCAAATCGAAACGATGAAGATGATAAACTGGCAAAAATCAACCAAATGAGGAAGATTTATTTGCCGAAAAGAGGACCATCAAGTAGGTGAACTCCGTTTTCTGTAACTGCTGCTTCAAGTTGATATGTGTAACATTGTCTAAATGGAATGTGAATGAATGGAGCAGTTCCAAAATGACGTAGGTCGAGAGTGCTGCTCTCTTTTATTGTGTACTTTAGGAAGGTCATCTGCTCTGAAATGTTCTACTTCTGTTTTTCAGACATCACGGAGTCAAGTGCTAATCCTGCCGTAACAAATGCTCAGAGAGCAGAGGATCAACAGAATGTGCTCAATATCCAACGCGAGAAAACCGATGACATCCCTTTTGATAAGGAGGTGGATGAACTTGTCGCATGGACTGCAAAACTTAATGAAGATAATTTGTGATTCACAGTCCACTCAGCAGTTGGCATGTCGGGTCGTTAACTCGCAAATGTTCCATAGGAGATGCATATCGATTTCACTCCTAAATTCGAAGCACATTGAGTGAAAGGATACGTGTATGATAGTTGCAATCTACTTGATGTCTCACTCGCAATAAGCACCTTACCTGTGGAAGATGCGAGTTGCTGTGCCTGTAGCTGTAGCATTCCAATGGGAATCCATACACACAGCCCACCAACATGTGGTCCTTGCAAGTTTGAAACACGGGGTTTGAACACTTTGGCCGTGATTGTTTGAGCTATTCAATTTTGGAAGTTTGTGGATAAGCACATTTGTGGGGGTGCTTTGTGAATGGCACAACCATGACACTATGTCCCAATATTTTGTTCGAGTTGCACGTGATCAGCGGGCGTTAAGTTGTGAACTTCTCTTCTTGAGTATCTGTGATTAGAAACGCTGTGTGGAACTGATGAATCAGACCAGCATATCAAATTAACATTCGTTTATTTTGTATATAAAGCTATTTACAGCCAGATCTGTACATATCACTGTTTTCTACCCAAACTTTTGTTAAAATAAACGAAAGCTGACAAGATGACTTGCTCCATTACCCCACTTTGAAGGGGCCTCCTTCTCTGTTCAGCTTGTCAGGGTCAATGCCAACATTTGGCAAGTTATGCACTGCTTTGAACAATACAATAACTGTCCACTGTATCATGAAAAGAGTTCAGTTATTGATTATTCAACACTAGGAACACATGACTAGTGATCTTTGCATGCCAGTGTCAGTGTGGCTGAGGTTTGTGTCCATCCACATAAAAGTTCCTAGTAGCCTGAGGTAGAGTCACTTCAATCCCATCAAGTTCTTTTGTTAAAATGATCTGACAACCTGAAAAGGAATACAAATATTGTAGATGGATGAGGGACAAAAAGTGGGAACTTATATTCTAATTCTCCCATCAATATATTCTATGTTTCAAGTTTACATAACTGAGGGTGCAGTACTCGCTAAATTACTTACCTAGCCTTGAATTTTCTTGCAAAAATGCAGCAAGATCTAACATGTCGTCTTCCCTGAAAAATGTATTCCATATTTATAAGTGTCTAAAGCAAGTTGATAGCAGAGGAGGTGAATATGTCATTTTGATAGGACTACATGTAATTACATGTTCCCACTTGGCAATCCAACTCGCCCAGTAACACTCAAAACATGAAGATCTAACAGAGTTATCAACATTTTCAGTAGGTTTCTGGGGAGAACCAATCTTCAAATTGCTGGAGAAGAATGTACTCTTCATGAAGTGACTTACTCTTCATAAGGCTCTGGTAATTTGTCAAAGAATTCATCTTTAACATAAACATGACAAGTTGAGCAGGCAAGAGAGGCTTCACATGCACCTGGAGAGAAAAGGTTCGATAGAAAACCACACATACCGATGAGATATACAATATGTAACATTTCTGCATAACTGTCGGTAAACTGCTATCAGAAATTGAAATCAACAATTCGTCCTCTGAAATAATTTCTGATTATTGTCATCAAACTAACCTTCTATCTCGATGCCATGTCTGTGAGCCAAGTACATCACATTATCACCAACTTTCCCCCTGATAGGTATCCTTTTACTATCCTTATCAATGTAAGTGATATTCACTCTGCAAAAAAGCAACATGAAATATTGATGCAGTCTGGGACAAGAACAAAATACTTAGAGAAGAGTAGTCTAAGAACCTCTCCTCTAGAAGACACCTCTATCAGAACACCCCTCTCAACTGAGGACCGCGAAGTGTCCAGTCCAGCTGTGCCACATTGACCGATCAGTGTTACTTACACTTCATCTTCAGATTTTGGGTCGTCCCATTCTCTCCGTTCTTTTTCATCATCAGTTCTTAGTGGACCTGAAAAAAGGACAAGAACGAATCACGAATTACAAATAGTTTACTGTACCGTCAACAAATTTAAGAAGAACAAGAACACGCGAGGCCTGATTCTGATGGATGGGATTATAGTAAGCATCGATCAGGGAAGACATCGAGTAGGCCTAGCGTCCCAGTCCAGTAAATCACTGACACCGACTGACCTGATGGACAGCACCCCCCCCCCCCTTTGCTTTGGCTGTTGATCATTCACTGTTCACAGACAGACAGATTCAATCAATGAACATGATGAGATTCATTCATTCACTACTAGCCTATACTAGAGGAGGAGGCCTAGGCCACAGGAACTTGTACCGTTAATTACGGGGGTCCTACCCCCTGGGGGTAGGACCCCCGTAATTAACGGTACAAGTTCCTGTGCCTAGGCCTAGGCCTACTACCAGACTACACTACCATGACTACCCCACAACCATGACAACTAGGCCTACCAGATGCAACAGAGAATGTCCGGGCATTTTCTTTTGCGGTGAGACAATCGCTTAATCTGTTGCTTTGGCGGTAAATGTATCGCATCTGATGCCATCTGGCAAAAGTTTGAACACCAAATTGACAGGCTTTTTGGAAGAAATTCATGTTCAGCATGCCCCCTGTGAGAATGTTGTTACGTCGTTTGAACATAAACAAGTCACTCTTCATCAGCCGTATATTTTTTTGTTTTTACTCAATGCTTGAAGTTGATGTATCAGGATCCATATCCACCTTCGCCATATTGTCCAACCTCCAGTCTCTTATCGGGTTTATTGGGTATTATGTGAATAAAGACTAGCAAACGATTTTACTTCAGATCTGTACAGCGTTGCCCAGTGTATTGTATTGCAAAATTCAAATAAAAGCATTTGCTTTGTCTTTATGACCAATTGTAGGCCTACTGTAGTAGTGTATCAGATTTTTTTCGGACGAGGCCCCTCTCAGTCTACTTATGTTCCTCCCCGATGCCCCGATGGGGTCTAGCTTTTACTTGCCATTTGCAAAAGCACCAGGTCTTACTATCCCATGCAATGGAATGAAGAGCCAAGGGTGATTTATCCCATATGGCCCGGGATTCGAACCCACGACCTGCCGCTTGGTATTAAACGTGATAACGATTTGGCCATCAAGGCTACTCAATTAGGCCTAGTTCAGTTAGTTATTACGAGAGGGCAGTTTCAATCAGGAAGCGTTGGATTTAGTGCCAGGTGCACATTGACGGCAAATCTCAATGCGGCAGCAGGGGTATTTTTAAAGTCGACTGACCCAACGCTACTGGAATCGATCATTCAGCCGGGTCAGTCGACTTTAAAAACACCCCTACCGCATTGAGATTTACCGTCAATAACCTTACCGCGCCGTAGGCCTCGTGTGTGACGGTTTGAACATCGTTGTCGCCCAAGATTTTACCATGGTGTGCTTTTGAGCGTCAACCCATGGCCAAATTTTATGATGACTATCAAAAGCAAACATTCACTCCCTCCCCGCGACTGTTTCCAAGGTGTCACTGTTTCCAAGGTTGATCACATACCGGTTACCCCGTATGACTGTGCCCGCCTTATTTTTCGGCGGCGGACACTCAAAACGGAGAGATGAATCAGTGCCCCCCCCCCCGGCCCCATCCCGTCGTTTATTCCGCCGCCAATCTTTTGTTAGGAGACAATAGCAAACGGGCGCTATGAGAAATATTACACCGGGCCGACATGAAAGTTATGATCATGTATCTCGAGCACCATCCTCCCATAGCAGGGCTTTGGTCTCGTTCCTCTTCATACACTCGCACACAAGTGAATGGATGAAGAGGAGCGAAGTAAAAACCCCTGCTGTGGGAGGATGCTCGAGCACCAGTATCTCGAGTTCGATGGTGATGTAGCTATAAACTTGAATGCGACCTGTGCCCGCAGTTTCTGGGTTGTGTAAACTCAACTTGTTGAAGATGGCTTTCACCCGGCCCCATCCCCTTATTCAGGATCGTTATAATTTTAACTGCTGAAGTAGCTTGAACAGTCGTGCATGATCAGCAATTCGTGGCTTTGGTGATCGGTGAGTATAAACGTTTGATGACGATCCTCTGTCTAGTCCCCAATATCTTTCGGTCACTCACTGTTATCAGCAGTTTCCAGTCCCCTGCAGTTCGTTGTTCTACAACTTTATACAAGCATTGGATGCATCCTATCCGTATTTGACCCAAGGATACCTATAAAGAAAGGGAAATGACCTCATTTTATACGGTCCTTCCCTCAGGTAGGTTCCTCATGGCATGGGCTGGGCCTCTACATTGTATGCAGGATGTTGGGATGGTAAAAATCCACAAATTTCTCATCATTACATGCATAGGCCTAAAGTTTTAGGGGTTATTCAAGTGTAGTGTGTCAAATAGGCAAGTTCCAGTATTTAGGGGTTCCTCATCATACTGTCCACGGAAATCCCCTTCCAGAGTCATCATCCACTTGATATTATCCTCCCATAATTGCACTTTGCAGTGTTCTCCGCATCGCTTTTTGTAAGGGTGGAGCCCACCCTACCTTGGCATGTTACCACCCTACCTTAGAAGTAGCCACCCTACCTTGCAGTCCAATTTTGTAATGGTTTTCTATTACTCCCCCTACCTTAAATTGGTGACCACCCTATGTTAATTTGCAAAGTAATGGAAAACCCACCTGTAATTTCAAGGGTACCACCGTACCTTAAGAAATCCTGCGGAGAAGACTGCCCCATAGCAGGGCTTTGGTCTTGCTCATCTTCATACACTTGCACACAAAGCCTTGCTGAAATTGGACCTCCCAGCCAAGCATGAGGCGGTCAGAAAACCATTGCCCAATCAGAATGTAGCATTTTTAGAGTATGAATCCTAAATAATTATGAATTGTATAAACAATCAAAAATAATAAGAATCTTTCTTATATATACGAAGAATCATGTGATAAAATTTAGCCAGTTTTGAAAAGACCTCAGTGATTTGTGAAATACAAAATTTTAAGATAAAATGGGGTAAAACCAAGAATTTTTAATTCTCCAAATTATATTACTATGATCATGACTACAGGGTATGAACTGGAGTGGGAAAATATTGTAGATGGATGAGGGACAAAAAGTGGGAACTTATATTCTAATTCTCCCATCAATATATTCTATGTTTCAAGTTTACATAACTGAGGTACAGTACTTGCTACTTGCTTAATTACTTACCTAGCCTTGAATTTTCTTGCAAAAATGCAGCAAGATCTAACATGTCATCTTCCCTGAAAAATGTATTCCACATTTAAAAGTGTCTACAGCAAGTTGATAGCAGAGGAGGTGAATATATCATTTTGATATGACTACATGTAATAACGAGTTCCCACTTGGCAATCCAACTCGCCCAGTAACACTCAAAACATGAAGATCTAACAGAGTTATCAACATTTTCAGTAGGTTTCTGGGGAGAACGAATCTTCAAATTGCTGGAGAAGAATGTACTCTTCATGAAGTGACTTACTCTTCATAAGGCTCTGGTAATTTGTCAAAGAATTCATCTTTAACATAAACATGACAAGTTGAGCAGGCAAGAGAGGCTTCACATGCACCTGGAGAGAAAAGGTTTGATAGAAAACCACACATACCAATGAGATATACAATATGTAACATTTCTGCATAACTGTCGGTAAACTGCTATCAGAAATTGAAATCAACAATTCGTTCTCTGAAATAATTTCTGCATTTTTGTCATCAAACTAACCTTCTATCTCGATGCCATGTCTGTGAGCCAAATACATCACATTATCACCAACTTTTCCCCTGATAGGTATCCTTTTACTATCCTTATCGATGTAAGTGATATTCACTCTGCAAAAAAGCAACATGAAATATTGATGCAGTCTGGGACAAGCATAACAAAATACTTAGAGAAGAGTAGTCTTAGAACCTCTCCTAGAAGACACCTCTACCAGGACACCCCTCTCAATTGAGGACCGCGACGTGTCCAGCTGTGCCACATTGGCCGATCAGTGTTACTTACACTTCATCTTCAGATTTTGGGTCGTCCCATTCTCTCCGTTCTTTTTCATCATCAGTTCTTAGTGGACCTGAAAAAAAGGACACGAACGAATCACGAATTACGAATAGTTTACTGTCTGACTGTACCGTCAACAAATTTAAGAAGAACAAGAACACGCGAGGCCTGATTCTGATGGATGGGATTAGTAAGCATCAATATCAGGGAAGACATCGAGTAGGCCTAGCGTCCCAGTCCAGTAAATCACTGGCACCGACTGACCTGTCCTGATGGACAGCACCCCCCCCCCCTTTGCTTTGGCTGTTTGATCATTCACTGTTCACAGACAGACAGACAGACACGAGACAGATTGAGATTCAGATTCATTCACTAGCCTACTAGGCTACTACCATGACTACACTAGGCCCCCCACAACTACCAGATGCAACAGAGAATGTCCGGGCATTTTCTTTTGCGGTGAGACAATCGCTTAATCTGTTGCTTTGGCGGTAAATGTATCGCATCTGATGCCATCTGGCATAAGTTTGAACACCAAATTGACAGGCTTTTTGGAAGAAATTCATGTTCAGCATGCCCCTGTGAGAATGTTGTTACGTCGTTTGAACATAAACAAGTCACTCTTCACCAGCCGTATATTTTTTTGTTTTTACTCAATGCTTGAAAGTTTATGTTTCAGGATCCATATCCACCTTCGCCATATTGTCCAACCTCCAGTCTCTTATCGGGTTTATTGGGTAATGTGAATAAAGACTAGCAAACGATTTTACTTCAGATCTGTACAGCATTGCCTAGTGTATTGTATTGCAAAATTCAACCAAAAGCATTTGCTTTGTCTTTATGACCAATTGTAGGCCTACTGTATCAGATTTTTTCGGAAGAGGCCCCCTCAGGCACAGGGACTTGAGGCATGCATGGCAGGGTGGTGGGTGTTTCCGAGGTCCAAAAGCACCCACGGACAGTGTCCTGACCCCCGGGGTAAAATACCCCAGAAATTGCCTCAAGTCCCTGTGCCTGAGGGGGCAGTCTACTTATGTCCCCCTCCCCCCCGATGGGGTCTTTTACTTGCCCTTTGCAAAAGCACCACGTCTTACTGTCCCATGCAACGGACTGAAGAGCCAGGGGTGAATTATCCCATATGGCCCGGGATTCGAACCCACGACTGCCACTTGGTAAGCGGACGTGATAACGACTTGGCCATATAAAAGGCTACTCAGTTAGTTCAGTTAGTTATTACGAGAGGGCAGTTTCAATCGAGAAGCGTTGGGTTCAGTACAGAATACAAAATACAGAACGTTTTATTGTTCCGTAAAATCTAATTATTTTATAGGTAGGAGATACAATAAACTTATGTGCAGATAGGATCATTGAAGAAAAAGAAGGAGATGAAGGGTGACCGGCCGGATAAGCCAGGCGGTAAATCTCAATGCGGTAGGGGTGTTTTTAAAGTCGACTGACCCAACGCTACTGGAATCGTCATTCAGCCGGGTCAGTCGACTTTGAAAACACCCCTACCGCATTGAGATTTAAGGGCTGGTTCATACTCCGTCCGGATTTTACGCCGACTATGATCAATTTCAATGTGTGTGCACATTCACGCCTTGGAAACCTGCGATCAGTTTCATGCGCTTGACGGTCCGCAAGCGAGTATGAATCAGCCCTTACCGTCAATGTGCGCCTGGCCTTACCGCGCCGTAGGCGTCAGGCCTCGTATGTGACGGCTTGAACATCGTTGTCGCCCAAATATTTTACCATGGTAACCCATGGCCAAATTTTGTGATGGCTATCAAAAGCAAACATTCACTCCCTTCCCGCGACTGTTTCCAAGGTTTATCACATACCGGTACCCCGTATGACTGTGCCCGCCTTATTTTTCGGCGGCGGACACTCAAAACGGAGAGATGAATCAGTGCCCCCCCCCCCGGCCCATCCCGTCGTTTATTCCGCCGCCAATCTTTTGTTAGGAGGCAATAGCAAACGGGCGCTATGAGAAATATTACACCGGCCGACATAAAAGTGAAAGTGTGGGTATCTCGAGCACCATCCTCCCATAGCAGGGCTTTGGTCTCGTTCCTCTTCATACACTCGCACACAAGTGAATGGATGAAGAGGCCGCGAAGTAAAAACCCCTGAGTGCTGTGGGAGGATGCTCGAGCACCAGTATCTCGATAGGCCTAACTATGATTAACTCGAATGCGACTGTGGTGGCCGCAGTTTCTGGGTTGTGTAAACTGAGTTTGCTGTGTCACAGACTTGTTGAAGATGGCTTTCACCCGGCCCCATCCCCTAATTCAGCTGAAGTAGCTTGAACAGTGCATGATCAGCAATTCGTGGCTTTGGTGATCGGTGAGTAACCTTTGGTGACGATATATCTCTGTCTAGTCCCCAGTATCTTTCGGTCACTCACTGCACTGTTATCAGCAGTTTCCAGTCCCCTGCAGTTCGTTGTTCTACAACTTCATACAAGCATTGGATGATCCGTATCTGACCCAAGGATACTTATAAGAAAGGGAAATGACCTCATTTTATACGGTCCTTCCCTCAGGTAGGTTCCTCATGGCATGGGCTGGGCCTCTACATTGTATGCTACATTGTATGAGGTTATCCTCTATCTAAGAAGGAGGATGTTGGGATGGCTAAAAATCCACAAGTTTCTCATCATTACATGTATAGGCCTAAAGTTTTAGGGGTTATTCAAATGTAGTGTGTCAAATATGAAATAGGCAAGTTCCAGTATTTTAGGAGTTCCTCATCATACTGTCAATGGAAATCCCCTTCCAGAGTCATCATCCACTTGATATTATCCTCCCATAATTGCACTTTGCAGTGTTCTCCGCATCGCTTTTTGTAAGGGTGGCCCACCCTACCTTGGCATGTTACCACCCTACCTTAGAAGTAGCCACCCTACCTTGCAGTCCAATTTTGTAATGGTTTTCTATTACTCCCCCTACCTTAAATTGGTGACCACCCTATGTTAATTTGCAAAGTAATGGAAAACCCACCTGTAATTTCAAGGGTACCACCGTACCTTAAGAAATCCTGCGGAGAAGACTGCCCCATAGCAGGGCTTTGGTCTTGCTCATCTTCATACACTTGCACACAAAGCCTTGCTGAAATTGGACCTCCCAGCCAAGCATGAGGCGGTCAGAAAACCATTGCCCAATCAGAATGTAGCATTTTTAGAGTATGAATCCTAAATAATTATGAATTGTATAAACAATCAAAAATAATAAGAATCTTTCTTATATATACGAAGAATCATGTGATAAAATTTAGCCAGTTTTGAAAAGACCTCAGTGATTTGTGAAATACAAAATTTTAAGATAAAATGGGGTAAAACCAAGAATTTTTAATTCTCCAAATTATATTACTATGATCATGACTACAGGGTATGAACTGGAGTGGGAATAAATGTGCCAGATTCACTGGATATTTGTATTTCAGCAGTGGCTTGTGTGAGTGTGCGAGGAGTAGTGATAGTGCGGTGTGGTATGTTCTCCCGTAGGATTTTTTTGCTAAAGTTGATTTTTTTACTGTTTTGGCTTCAGTGAGGTTATAACTGCCCAAAAATGACGGGGTGCAAATTTTCTGACCCTTCCCTCACTTTCTGGGGGACACCAATGGATACAACGACTGAGGTTTGTACAGGAGAATGGGACCCGATGTACAGCTAACTTTTGAACGGTTGGATTTACACCCCATAAATGTATTACCAACAGATAAAAACATGGTGCCTCTGAATCAGATAGGTATATTCTTAATTGTTTTTAGTCGTTATGTAATGAGAGATGACGTTTTTCATATAAATTAACACAAAATGAGTCGAAATGCATAAAACACCATTTCCTAATTACGTAAACCGCTTAAAACCGCCAAGAATAGGCTTATTTGATTCCGAGGCACCATATTTCTATCTCTTGGTAATACATTTATGGGGTGTAAATCCAACCATTCGAAAGTTAGCTGTACATTGTCTCCCATTCTCCTGTACAAAGCTCAGTTGTTGCGTCCATTGATGTCCAATGGTAAAGTCAGTTCGCAAAATTGGGGGACGCCCCGCAAAGAGGTTAGTGGTCAGAAAATTTGCACCCCATCAATTTCTGATAGTTTGGACCCTAAAGTAGAACTGCAAAAAAATCAACTTTAGCACAAAAATCCTACGGGAGCTGCTTTGTTGACAGACCACACCGCACTATGAGGTAAAAGCCTCTGCTGTGGGAGGGGGCTTGATATGAGCATATGGTAAAGTGATTTCCCATGTTGTCCAGCCGGTTTATCCTTCATCGTCCATCCACCGAGGCTTAATTTCACCGTCTGACATTCGAAATGCGCGGTAATATCATTACAATAGTGTTGATGATGAAATATGCATGATACGTATGATGGCATGAGGGAATCAGCTGCCCCTGAGTGGCGAATCTTCATCGACTACATTCCAAGAATGAACTTATCGATGAAGGCAGTCAGTGTATCATCTATAGATGCATGGGGTGAGGCTGTCTTTTCGTCAACCAGAACTGAGTCCCGTGGTCTCCTACTATGGCTTCACACTACACATACTGGAGGCGAGGTTCAGAGTACAGATATCGACAGTGAACCTCGATCCCAAGGGCCTATTTGGGACATTGAGACCACCCCGTACTTCATACATAATGTAATGTAAAGTTTAGAAATCAGGTTCAATAATTATCAAATTATCCGTCAAGTATTGACATGGTTGGTGCTGATAGCAACAAGCTGGTAACCATGTGCATAAACAAGTTTCAATCAATGGTAAGTCCAGCAATAGATTTAAACATCACACTGAGATAATAGGTTAATTGTGGATGTGCTGGTAATTTATTTTTCATGTGGGTCTGTGATACCCAAGTACCAGCATTGCGCGTCTCTCGGATTCATTATACCATTTCGTTACTGGTGTTCAGCGTCCACATACCATCGGTGCAGTATAGGAAGTTTGAGATAGAGGCTCTGACGAAATTTCGGGGAGACACAGGGTGTTGCCTTGGAAACCAAGTCTATTGATCTGGCGTTGCTGTTATATTATGAATGGTACTAAAAATGAAAATTGTCCTTCAGGGATTGGGTATGCGATAAATGACGTCGGCAGAATCAATAGGAGAGGAACAGACGGGGAATAAATGAGTGTGTGCGACTTGTGGAAGAGCTCGCTAATTTTCATACCGAAAACGACCATCATTTCGTCATGAGTGTCCACGGCTAAAGTCAATTCAAAAGGAGGGGAATTTATACGGACTGTGTTTTCTTACTGTCACAGCAATGGCGTTAGTATTACAGCTAAAGTATGCGGAGAATTTGCGCGGGAAAGCGGATCGTCTGGCAAAGGTCTCATTCCGAGGTAAGTTACTTTCTCTTCAAAACTTTGGCCGCCCGTGATCTGCAGATGGCCCAAATGAAATGAAAAGTTGAAATGCCACAGTTAGGCCTACAGTCCACTAAATCTTTTTCCTCATGAAACATTCCTCCCTTGTTTGTTATGTAATATTTCTATTTCCACCTTGCCATAAATTTCTTGTTGATGGGGCTTCTCTTCTGAGGGGTGAGCCTAAAGTACATTTCAAAGAAAAAGTGAAACTCAGATCTGCTAGTCAAAGAATATGAAATAGATGTGCAAGGTATCAAAAAGGCATCTAGACTCTTTTATAAAACAATGCTTCCTATGATTCGCCATCCACTTGAAAGGTTTCTCTTTGCTGTTTCCATCCTGATATCCCCAAAATTCAGGTATGGCTTTCCTGATGCCCAAGTTTCAGTACCGGTAGGCCACTCGAGTCAGAATGCTCGATCCTGTTCATTTCATCCACCACCACCAGGACAATCATTGGCCAGGTTTACCTATGCATCGAATTCCTGTCTTTTGTTTAATGAAATGTACACAGTAACGAATTATTGATTTTATGCAATTCCCAGGTTGCTCTCTTTAATATTTCATGTTTTGTTTCAATCATCAAAACCTCTTAATGATGTTCAGTGTTCAAAGTACACTCTGTTCTCAAAGAAAAGGATTCAAATGTGTTTGAATTTGATTGAAGTTATTTGGTAAAGTGGGAGTAGCAATGTGGTTTACAATATGGATCACATTGTTCACAATGGATCACGTTCATAACGGATCACATTGTACACACTTCACAGTGGATCACTGTTCATAGTCAGTCACATTGTTCACAATGGATCACATTGTATACAGCGAATCACATTGTTCACAATGGATCACATTGTTCCAGTTCGCAATAAGGATCACATTGTTTGCATTGGATCACTGTTCAACTCTGATCACACTGTTCACAATATGGATCACATTGTACACAATGGGATTGTTCACAACTGAACACATTGTTCACAATGGATCACATTGTTCACTGTTGGCACTGAGAAACAGCCATGATTTTGCAGTACAAAGTCTGAAGTTGGTTTCCTTCATATCTTAATACTACCCAAAAATAGTTGTTGTCTCCTGGCATTGTTCACATCTATTTTCTATAGACCAAGACTGTCTTTAAATCAGACGTGATTTAACCAGCCTTTTGTCTACCAATCTCAATGAATTCATGAATCTGAAATGAGGTTTTCACCTCAAAGGTTTAATGAAAGATTCAGTTCCCTGGATAAAGCATCGTTTCATTGGCGTGGGAGGAACCAGCTTCTCTATTCTTTGGCTCACTGTTGTTAGGGAGGAAGATAATAAGGGTGAAAAGAATATTTTGTACAATTTCTGATAATACCACTGCTTTCTGCTACTTTTCTATTGTTTTCCAATATATCTTGTACATGTAATGTACGTGTATCAGGGTTGACGATTCTTAAAGTTAGGGATATTCTATGTACTAAAGGCTCTGTCACGTGCTGTTAATTAGCTTTACTCGGCTTACTGTGCTGTGTACTGGTATCCATTTCATGAGGCATGTAATTATCATTGCAGAATCCTTTTGGGAGGAATCTTTTTAAAGATTCCTAAATTCTACTAAATAGTATAAATCTACATCTGGACGAATTCAAGATCCTAGTAGCTATTTGGGTGAGGTGAAGCTGATACTGAGTAGCCTACATTGCTGGTTTTGAATTGCAGCTCAGTCACATGATTGTCCAGGGGGTTGAGTATGTGCTGCGAAATACCAGATCCATGGTTAGGCTGTTTATGTAACGTAGACACATACCCTTTGCAACATCATTATTCATTTTCATGAAAGAGATCGTTTTAAACATTGGTACAAACCAGACACAGGGCTACATAATCGGATATGATGCATTCTCTGATGGCTTCCCTCATATTTGTTATTCCATTAGCAATAGACTAATTTCTCTATCAACCGGAGATATGACTGATGCATACTACATACTAGATAATACGTGACTATCGAAACATAGGATCATAAAACTTGGTGATGTTCATACATATCAACACTGTTGAATCTTGATTCTATCAAAATTGACTTCATTGCTCCTTTTGTTCTGAATCACAATCCATGAACTCACATTTTGTTCCAATTAAAGTCCAATCCATGAACCAACATGTGCTTCTGAGTCCTAATCCATGAACCAACATTTTCTTCTGAGTTCTAACCTGTGAACCAACAAGTTCTTCTAATCTGAGTCCCAATCCATGAACCAACAGGTTCTTATGAGTCGTAATCCATGAACCAACATGTTCTTCTGAGTCCTAATCCATGAACCAACATGTTCTTATGAGTCCTAATCCATGAACCAACATTTTCTTCTGAGTTCTAATCTGTGAACCAACAAGTTCTTCTAATCTGAGTCCTAATCCATGAACCAACAGGTTCTTATGAGTCCTAATCCATGAACCAACATTTTCTTCTGAGAGTTCAAATCTGTGAACCAACATGTTTTTCTGAGTCCTAATCCATGAACCAATAGGTTCTTATGAGTCCCAATCCACGAACCAACATATTGTTGCAAGTCCCAGTCCATGAACCAACATTTTCCTCTGTGTCCCAAATCCATGAACCAACCATGCATGTATGTATGCTGGTACCTGACAGGTAATTTCACCTTCCTTGTCACTTTCATCACTCTTGATGTTATTTGAAATTCAAATGAGCCGAGTCGTTGGCACGTCGGCGAATGAGAAATAAATGTGAGTTTATTTCCCTCGTCTCATTAGGATGGTGTCCACACAGAGTTGAGAGGACGATTTGGTAAATTGGAAGAGACATGTTCTTAATTATCCTCAGCGATAATTTGACCTTTCAAAATACCTGTACTTATTACCTAAGTGTCGGTGCCTTTGATGTCATTTTAGCCAATAGAAATTTGGTTTACACATTTTGCTGTGCAGATAGATGGAGTTTAGTGGTTTCCATCCAAATCAATCTATCTGTAGAAATAGTTGAGTTTGCGATGTTGTATACTGCTACTGTAGGTTTGTAGGAGCAAAAATAGATCTTTGGTAGGAGTCAGTTTTGCCAAAATAACTTGTCAGAAACTCCTTGCTCTGATCTTCATCAAAACAATTTGCTGCCTTCCAGGTAGGTTTCTCTCGATCATGAGATCAGGAGTACTTTATCGTCCATATCATTAATCCTTGTCGTCTGTCTAGGTCTACACGTTAATTACCTCAGAACTGTTCAACTGTGTCGCTCCCATTGATAAGCATGCACGGTCATGAATGGTATGCCAATCAATTTCACACCATCAACAACAGGAAGAGGTGCATGACCTTTTGTCATGTTACCTATGCTCACTTGTCAATTTCAAAAGCTCTCCTTCTTTCTCTTGTCTTGTAGTTTCTGTCCCTTCTAACCTGATATTCGACATAAGACAATGGTGGCTAGTATTTCTGGCCATATCCAAGATGTTATTTTAAAACTGAACCTCAACCAAAAACTAAATACACTGTACTAACGCTTTTCTTATGCGTGAGAGATTACAGTATGTCAAGTGTTCAATGAAAAATTACTGTGCCACCATCATACAGTGATAAATTCAATGATAATCAGGCTAAGAAGATTTGATCTCCTCGGCATGCGAATATCCAATGAAGATGATCACGAGACTGTGGACTTTTTTCTATTTCCCACGTCCGTTCTGCTTTTGACTTCATACAGCGCTCTCATCATACATATTTAACAACGCCCAACTTTGTAAGAAATCAATATGCTGGTTATTACTTTTACTTTGCGTATTCAATAATGTTACCACATATTCAGAAGTCATATTGCGACTGAAGAGCTGGAATGTAAATAGAATCTCTTCCGTTCAAAGCTGGTTTTGTCGGGAAAGTCATATGATGTGTCTCAGCCGCCTATGAATATTTCCCTCTGGTTCATGTTGCAAATTTTTCATTCCTTGGGCAATGTACTTTACTCCCTTCATGATAATTGAGTGTCAGGGTTGGTGATGTTGATTTCATGCCTGCTACACCGCAGCGCTTTCTCACAAGAGCCCACATTCTAAATTCTGACTCATGGTTTGTTCAGTGGCATGTATGTTTCTTCATATGATGACAGATGAAACATGTTTTTACATTTCCAACTTTGATTCACACATGTTATTATCTCTGGTACCAAAATAATGATACGATATTTATATAATCAAGAATTAGTGAGCTGTAAGTGCCATTCTGGCGCATATTTGAGTAATTAGGTCATCAATTAAGGGAGAAGTGACGTTCGGCCTTGATTTATTGTTGTCGTTTTACTATCTCTCTATAACAAAACATTGGTTCATGTACTAATGGCTAGCACTAATCTAAAGGTGTAGATCACAATTCTAACTATCATACTGGACTTTCAAATCTAAAAGGTTGCTCGACAGTATTCTGGCTCGCCCATTAGTGAGAAATTTGCTTGGGAGCATTGTGCTATTCGACCAGCGACATGCAGGTGTCAGGACATGCCTGTTGATCCCGCCGGTTGTCAATTTCACTATTAGTTCCAATTGGGGATCCGCCTTCAGTTGTCATTGATGTCACCAAAATGGGGCAGCCGCGGAATTAGCCTGTGTTTGTAGACGTGACCGCCGATTGCAGTAGGCATACGAGCAGATTTCTATGTGAAACCATAGTGTAGATGCTGGTGCCAAAGCAACGCGGTCACGCTGTGCATTTCATCTATTGTTTAGCGGTTGTATTGTACATTGCCTGTCCAGTCACTCTAACTCAACTTGTGCATTACCGCCTCATCTAGGACATACAATACGATGGTAGATTATTGTTAATGGATTGTGATTAACCCCTTCCCTCCCAATGGCTGAGCGATTTCTGGCTTCACTCATTGTTTATTAGGTACCGGTAACTGAATAAAGCGGTTGCTTCGTGGTTGGGATGAAATCAGCAAGGCTACAGTACATGTAGCCTATATCATTCTGTGCAGACGACAAGTACACACAGAACTGTGCTTATAGGCCTAGATGTGTTCCGCTAGCAGCCATCTTGTCAAGAATTAGGTCATCACTGTGGGAATTCTCTTCCATGATTGGTTCTTCCATCCCCAGTGGGGGAACTCCCCATGACAATGACCTAATTTTGACAAGATGGCTGCTAACGAAAATCACCTATAGGTTTATATGAGTGAGAGTCTGACCAAGTGCCGATTATTGCTACCAAGTGCACGATTATTGCTACCACATCCATATCGATTGGAAATTGTGGCAAAGAGTGATACCATCCTTGAGTGTGGGATGATTTCAGATAATTAGATGATACGAAACCGTGATGGGTGGAGAGATGTATCAAGTTGTTCATATGGACGAAATATAGATTTTATTGGGCAGTAATTGTTATTCGTCACGCTGGTACTTTGAAATAATCACTCTAGACACGAACTGCAAAAGTAACAGGATCTTGCCGGCACCTGTTGCCTTGGCAATGTGAGGTATTGACATTTTTCCGAACTTAGAAAAAAATAAAATCTAAAGATAACGATTTTGACCAATAATCAATGGGCTTGCTAGTTCGGAAAACTTCGCCACGATCACCAAAAAATACGCTCACACGCGAGGTATCTGCTGAGCAAATGGTCTCGAATGACTCGCTCAGCAGATAGCTCCAGTGTGCGGCGGGTTATACATGTATCTATCCTGAAGCCGTTTGGTTAAATCTGGGAGTTTAGTAGGTGAAATGACTGTCCACTGTGCCGTCTCTGGTGTCCACTGTCCAACTTTTTCAAATGGTGAAATGGTCATGGAGACAATCAGGAAAAACCCTCAAAATATCAAAGGGAACCTTTATAACAGAAAAAGTAGACTTCAGGCATTCTGGAACAACCCAAGCCTGTCATCTGTTGACTTGCAAATTCCATAGTATGTGGTTACACTTCAACGTGGAGGAATTCAAATTGACTAGTACGATTCCTCCAAGATTTCAATAAAAAGGAGGTGGTTCAGCAACCGATTTCACGCATCATTAATCCTCATCTGCCGAATACTGATGTTTGTTTCACACACAGGAATGTCAAAGTTAGAATCATTGCTGCCCAAGTACATGCTAAAAATCCCATATAACATTAATAATGACTGTACCCTCATAGTCTAGTAGAGATATTGAATTGAAATGAATTGATGACCACGGTTGGTAAATGCTTCCGATCATGGACGACAGTGTTGTGTATCAGGAGCCATGGGGATGACATTTTCCATTAAACCATGATTGAATCTGTGGGCGACAGAACAATGTGTCAGCGTTTGTTTTATAGTCAGAGTTTTTATTATGAAATCTGCCTGTGTATACCACCCACTTTCCTGGTATCAGTTCATATTCAGTTCATTCTGAGGTCCCTGTGGGGTATTACATAGAAAAAATTATTTGATTGCTTAATGCCTATGCGACAGTTGTCATACAATGATTGTGTCTGCGATATACGTATTATCGCTTACAAACTCCCATCGCTACTCTGACTGATTCTATTAACGAGGAATAATGTCTAGTGCCACGATGGAGTCAAGTGCTTTGGGATTCCCCGAATATTCTAATGCCCTTGATATAGGATGCCCCAACATTTCAAATGGACAAACAATACAGATGGGCAACAAAACGAGGGGGCATTATATCACACCTTGATCCTCCTACTTGAGGATTCTTTAAGTTTACTGGTTTCGTTTTCCCCTAATTGCACTGCGAAGAGATAGAGAACCAGTTGGCTTCCCTCCCTGTTGATACCACAAGTCTCACCAAAAGAGGTCCAAGGTGCCTCGAAGGTGGAGAATTCACTTCGTAAAAGAAAATATTTTGAAAGTGATCCTCTCCAAGCTGGAGTTTCGTGACTGCTATCATATTTGATGGGCGTTGGTAATATTATCTGTTGTCCAAGGTTGCCAGGAGTTGGTCCCATTGAGGGAGACAGAAATCCGATCTGCCACATTTTCTGGGACAACAGGTTATTTCTAATTCATGATATACTGGTGTCCAGCAGGGATCAGATGACAAGTGGTGCTAGCCTTTTGCTTTGGATTAATGTACGGTTGTTGCTTTCACACACGTTCTCGAGAGGTCCAAAATGCTGGTTCCAGTCTGCTTCTGGAGAATTCATTCTGGATTGCACGTTTTGTTCCCCTTGTGGGTGTTTTCACTGGCATAGACCCTCAGCTACAAGGGAAGCACACCTTGTAGCTGAGGGTCTATGCCAGCTAAAGGTGTGTTCCCCTTGTAACTGAGGGTCTCTGCTACAAGGAAACATAGACCCTCAGCTACCAGGGAAGCACGCCTTCATCTCTCATTCACTAATGATAAGCCAAGGTTTTCCGTCCTCGATGAGTCGAAACTGTTGCCCACGCCAAGAATTGTTCCACTCCTAAGCTGCACATCAACCTCTACTCCTCCTTGGAGTCTTTCACCTGCCCTTGCAGATCCACAGCTACAAGAGAACGGCACCTCTCTCATTCACCAGATGAAAGGACAAGCTAGAGATTTTCTTCCTCTGCCTTCACCTCACCCAAATCTGTTCCACTCATATATTGTACTTCTCTTGGCCGTCAAATACACAAGGAATAACACATTTATGTCTCATCGACCTGCTGAAGTGATGAGGCAGGGCATTCATGCGTTTATCCTCTAACCCTTGCTTGCATCTGGATTTGTTCACAGAACCTCTTGCATGTGGCCAGCAACAGAAGCTTGAGACTGTGCGCCTTTGGACTGCGTACCACTGCTAAAACATCAGTATTCCTTTGGTCGGCAGACTAAATGAGATCAAGACGCCTGAATGAACAAGACGGCTGATGTGCTGCACTCTCCCCGGAGGCAAGCCATCATCATGGTTTGTTTGGAATAAGTGTTGACGCTAGTCCTCTTTTGTAAACTCTTGTCGGGTGACCAAGTTGCCTACTTCGCTTGGCTACATGATGGGAATGATAATCTTATTAGTGTCTTCGACCATTGGATCAAGGTGTTGATATCAGCCGAGGCAGTATACAGGTGTCTTCTTCAGCCCCATGGCTTGTGATACGATGCTGGCCTGGCGTGTGAGAGGACTGGATCAATATCAGCAGCGACCACCAAAAATGTGATTTGTTTTCCAACACAATATTGTAGATGGAAGAAAGAAGAATCTTCACAAAGCATGTTGTTCCAGTCATCTGGTTGATTCATACGTGGTGTAGCTGGAGTCATTCGTGTTCCTGACATGCTTGCTTGGTTTACCATCTATGAAAGACAAATTGTTATGGAATGGGTTTGGATGATGTATGGACATGATGGAAGCAGTGCTTTCATCTTTGGTGCACTCAATGATGATGTGGTTCTGTGTCATCTTAACAATGACAAGAATCAAATAACTCACAGTGCATAATCCTTCATGACCTCAGGCAGTAGCAGGAAGGTCAAGGACAGTATTTTCAAGGTCAGAAGGTGTCCTTGAGAAAGGCCAACTGTTCAACTGAGCGGTGGAGCTTCCAGATGATTGATTCAAGACTGGTTCCAAATCTTTGCATGGTAGAACATTCATCAGGTTGATATTACTGCTGTCGGCAACTCTAGCTATTTCAAAGGCAGAAAAAAATCAGGCAAGAGAGGGAGACTGATGTATCTTGTGGCATCGGATGTTTTTGTTATTCTTATTTCTATGAATATATTCTGCTATAGTGAGTCTTGCTTGTGTCACATTCCAAGTGATAAGTTTATGAGGTGTCTGGGAACAGTCATGATGGTTCACTCAGGTTCCATGTAAGGAGATAGGTCCCTATGCTTGAGGTCTGCCATCTGGATCGGGGACTTGGTGGCTGAACAACTCGAGGAGGGCATCTGACAGCTTGTGTTGCTTGTGCTAAAGTACATGAAATCAAGTTGTATCGACCACAACACTTGCTTATCCCGGTGTAACGTTTTTCAGTGAGGCCGTTTTTCTGTGTGATTCCCATTGTTCGGAACACACTGGGAAACGAACTCGCTGTTTCTCTGTGTGTCGCCCATTGTCCAGTCGCCGCTTATTCCGTCAATCTATTGTATTGTCACACTGGCTCATGGGCCTCACTGAAAAACGTTACACTGCGGTCTTCATCAATGCTTTGAATGCTCCAGAACATATCTCGATTGTGTACCCTTATGTATCTGTGTATATAGATATGATGGATGGTAGCTTTTGTCACTCTCCTGAATAATTGATGCAATTGGTGTACAATGACAGATGTCCAACAGAAAGATTACATTTTCATCTAATATTCAAAGGAATTCCATCAGGGATCGTCTGCTGAGAGGTCAGAACCAGACTGATGATGATGAAACTCTGGCGCGGGCCCCTCAACTCATTGTCATAGCATCTTTGACATGGACAAGATGATATTGGCAATATATGAAACAGCCACATCAGCNTCATCTGTTTGATTCATACGTGGTGTAGCTGGAGTCATTCGTGTTCCTGACATGCTTGCTTGGTTTACCATCTATGAAAGACAAATTGTTATGGAATGGGTTTGGATGATGTATGGACATGATGGAAGCAGTGCTTTCATCTTTGGTGCACTCAATGATGATGTGGTTCTGTGTCATCTTTAACAATGACAAGAATCAAATAACTGACAGTGCATAATCCTTCATGACCTCAGGCAGTAGCAGGAAGGTCAAGGACAGTATTTTCAAGGTCAGAAGGTGTCCTTGAGAAAGGCCAACTGAGCGGTGGAGCTTCCAGATGATTGATTCAAGACTGGTTCCAAATCTTTGCATGGCAGAACATTCATCAGTTTGATATTACTGCTGTCGGCAACTCTAGCTATTTCAAAGACAGAAAAAAATCAGGCAAGCGAGGGAGACTGATGTATCTTGTGGCATCAGATGTTTTTATTATTCTTATTTCTATGAATATATTCTGTTATAGTGAGTCTTGCTTGTGTCACATTCTGAGTGATAAGTTTATGAGGTGTCTGGGAACAGTCACGATGGTTCACTCAGGTTCCATGTAAGGAAATGAGGTCCCTATATGCTTGAGGTCTGCCATCTGGATCGGGGACTTGGTGGCTGAACAACTCGAGGAGGGCATCTAACAGCTTGTGTTGCTTGTGCTAAAGTACACGAAATCAAGTTGTATCGACCGCAACACTTGCTTATCCCGGTCTTCATCAATGCTTTGAATGCTCCAGAACATATCTCGATTGTGTTCCTTTACGTATCTGTGTATAGATATGATGGATGGTAGCTTTTGTCACTCTGCTGAATAATTGATGCGATTGGTGTACAATGACAGATGTCCGACAGAAAGATTACATTTTCATCTAATATTCAAAGGAATTCCATCAGGGATCGTCTGCTGAGAGGTCAGAACCAGACTGATGATGATGAAACTCTGGCGCGGGCCCCTCAACTCATTGTCATAGCATCTTTGACATGGACAAGATGATATTGGCAATATATGAAACAGCCACATCAGCGGTGTTTCGATCATGGTATGGATGACAGAATTCATTACAACGTCAGAAACATGACTTTGGACAAAATATATTGGCGTTGTAGTGAGGGAGAACCTAAAATAGATGTTATCTGCCACTTCTATTTGAGCGTATGGTGTGGTGGAAAAAGTTAATTTTATTGTTGGTACCACACATAAACAATGGACAAGCACAAAGTGCAAAACGGAGAAGTATGAATTGGACTTTACTGGACAGTGATATGAACCAAGTCTGGTGAATGCTTTTGCAGCAATGCAATACAACACTGTCTTTACCAACCGCATACACACTATTCTGTCATTGCTTTTCCAATTGTGATTTCAAGGTTACAGACTATCCTAAACCATGTCCTTCGTCTTCAGCATCTTTTTTCCTGTGACTTGAAGCAAGATGCTTTGCTGTGTTGTCTCCATTACACACACAACATGAAAACTAACCTTGCCCAAACAATTTACGATTGCTCCATTCAATTATTCAGTGGGATTCAATTCCCGGAAATTAACTTTTACCATTTGCAATTTCGATTAGATTTCTTTTGTGGCGTCCACAGCTGGTTGGCTCCTTCAATCTGTTGAGAAATTCTGTCTCAGAATGCCAGATGGTCCTCTGAATCTTGGCTATTAAAGTACAGTAAGCTTATATAGGGCTTCCTTTCACGGAACAGGAGGTCATGTTGGGGACATGCTGCAAGGGGATTGATGAGTATGTTGATTGGTAGGAAATATCAATGGTTATATCAGTTGATTTTTCTAAAACGAAACCTAGTGTTGTTGGTCAAGGATCAGTCAATTGATTAGTCCTGCTTGTTGATAATTTCATGAGTGTTCAGTGTTTAGGAAAAGAACGAATGATGGTGACAGTTAGGTTGTTATTGATGAGCGTCTTGGTAGTCAATTTCAGTTGTGTTGGTGAACGATCCTGAGGTGGTAGTGTTAGTGTTCTTCTAAGAGACTTTGTGAACTGACTTCCAGTTGTGTTCACCATGAATTGCCAAAAGCTGATATAACGTGGGACATGTCGTATGAAGAGATATGTTCGATACAACACGAGATTCGTCAATACATTGAACAGAATGTGAATGTAAAAGCCAGGAATTGAAGAGAAAATTCATGAGGGAGTCATATCTGTCTACATGTGTGCCTTGCTAAACAGATCCCCTCGGGTAACCAGTGCTAATAATAGCAACACATTCTTCTTCATTCGAATACCCATGTGACATCAACCTGCCAATTACAGTGCCGCACGCTATAACCGGCTGACGTCACGACCAAGAGGCTCTGCGGGATTTCTCGCAGTGGTTTCTTTTAGCGGTGCCTGTGTTCTAATGGAGATGTATAGTAATGGGATGGAAGAACAGCTGAGACCGGCAGATTCGTGGTCACACTGCGGACGTGGAGGGAGAGTGGTGGAGAGGGTGATCTGCCAAGGCGTTTCAGACTCTGAACACAGTTGTATGAGATTCTCCAGGCTCTTAAGAAGGGTTTAGTTGCTAGCAACTACTCTACCATGACTGGGGGTGTAGCAGGCATTTAAAATGAAAGGATTCTGTCATCAGACTGAGGAGTTTTGGTTGGTCCTCCCATGTATGGGAACAATTTCCTGTCTGAAACAAACAATGAAGGCCTCAAAATGTCATTTGTAAAGGGCTGATCTTCTTTCCTAATCTTCTTACTTGTCAAAAGAGTTTACTTAAACACTCACAGCATATCATTCTTGAAGAAAAATTCTCAGAACTGTGTCATCTTGAAACTACCATCTTCCATGAAACTGCGCAGTAGACTTAAGATGTATTCCAAAGCAGACAAGATGGAGTGCCAGCCAACATACTGCCATATTGATCTACAAGTCTCCTTCCTCCTACTGCTCCACTATTGAAAAGTTTCAAACTTTCTCTTCTGCTCGAGTTAGAAATGCTGACTTTTTCATTGCGTTTTCCCATCCAGCAAGCAAGTTATTGATTGTTGTAGCTGTTGTGTGCGCTATTCACCAACACGTAGCAGATTTCTCTGTGCGGGAATATGGCACTTATGCCAAGGCTGCATTGTTTCCCCCAAGAATATCATTCGTTGTTGGTCCATTAGTTAGAGAATTTTAGACGATGTTGTGCTGAAAGAATTCAAAGGGGCTATAAGCGGACAGGTATAAAGTTGGAGAGTTTTCGCAAGGCTTTGAAACGCCGATGCGAATGTCTATTCTTGTTTGATGCTTTCTTCATTGTACCGAACAATGGCATTGGCGTTCGTTGCATCAAACAATGGGATTGGAGTTCCTGTTGGTGTTTTGGGGGCTTTCTGAAAACGCTTTGTTACAAAACCCTTATGACGACCCTTGAGAGGGTGGAGACTGCTATGGATGTAATGTATTAGGTCTCCTAAACACGACATGCATCCTGACTTGACCATTGTTGTTCACCTGCTGTCGAAACAATTGGGAAACTAGAGAAAATCGCGACAAGTCGCTTTCTTGGTAAAGGTGATGATAAGGTCCACTGCACCGAAGTATTGGTACTTGTCACCGTAAGAGTTCGGCTGAACTTCTTTGACAGCTCAGACATGGTTTCTCTCCCTGAACCACTGAGAAAACTATGCTGTCAAAGTGTCCACATTATCACTTGAAGAATGGTATGGATTAAACTCAAGCTAGGCGCTGAAGAGCATCTTGATGATACCACGAGCCACTCTGGACAGCCGCTGTGAGAAGCAGTCAATATTTGAACCCTCTCGAGGGATACACAACCGCTTGAATTGATTAATTTGTCAATTTGGAAACGAAATGGGAAAGCCCACAGCATCACCATTGATACCTTTGTGTATAAAAACAAAAACCAGGTTATCGTGGTGATGGAATGAAGTTTTTGAAACAGTCTCATTGGGAATGGATGATGGTGTCTGAGGAATGATAATAAAATCTGTTTGTGTGTATTTACACAGGTATCCCTGTTGGATATCAAACGATATGAAGTTTCCAAGGAATTCATCATGCATTATGGATAATGATTAGGAAGTTCCCTTAAAGGGCCACGATATTGAACTTTTTGTTGACAGCCGGCGGTGATTGCATCATTCTCCAAATCGTTTTGCCTTTGCCCCAGTGCTGGAAAATGTATGATTACAATACAATGCATACGTGGAGACCCTAGGAACGAGAATTGTTCTACATAGGGCGAGGATGATCGGCGGTAGTTTAACAACATTGTCAGTAGAGGTCTCCCTTATCGTGGGTATGTTTATCGCAGGATAGAGAAGGAATGCAGTGCCCTTTTAAAGGATAAGAGATTGGTGATGATGTTAAGTATTTTCCAGGGCATGGGCTCTGTTGCAGTCATAACACCTACCGAATTGAGAAAACTGGTTCCCACTCCAAGAAGACTGCCTTAGTGGCAGAACTCGCAAATGCCTTGCCAAAATATCAGGAGTAACAAGAAAATGCATCTGATTAAAGTTCTAGTGCTTTTTGTGTTCCCATTCCATCAACCAGCCATGTTTAGCAAAAGAGTTAAAATTCTCTCCCTGATATCAATATAAATTTCATAGCTTCACACACGTTCCAATACCGCATGGCTTTGAAGTGTTTCTCGAGGAAGTCAGCTCCTTGGCAGTCTGACAAACATGTAACACATAATGCCGAGATATGGTGAAAGCCACTTGAGAAATTTCTACTCGATATTCTCATTAAGGTTGGTTTAGCGCTCAATATTCTGAGCTGAACAAGTTTTCTCTACGTCAGAAGCCTCTTATGTGGTGTTGAGGTTGGTTTTGCACGAGATGGGAATTCATCTTCAATACCGTAAACCCTGTTAACGTAACTCGCGTTAATCCGTGTCTGGCTCTTACATAAATCCCTTATTTTCACATCCCCTTTATTTTGTCGCTGGTTGTCTTTTCTTGCATCATTGAAAATGTGATTTTGAATGCTGTGTCTTCCTAACGGGTTTAACACTCTTAACCAGTTACTTTTTAGTGGTAGGTTACTTAGTATCTCTGCCTGTTAGATCTCAACCTCCCCTAACCAACTAAGAATATGATTGTAGAAAGAAATAAAAAGTTGTTTGTGATCTTTTTCTTGTCCATTTAGAAAAAATGCTATAGATTTACTAGAAGAAATCTTGCCATTATCTGTGGCCTTTCGAGGGAATGATTCTTTTCGATTCCGAGTAATGGACGTCGATTGTTAGTTGGGAGAGACGGTTATGTCCTGCCTTGTTTATGATGTTTTGTCGTCAAGGTATCTAACGTGCTGTTCTTATCATAGATCCTTCCTGCATGGATTGGCGCAGAATGGAATAATGGATACCTCAAGTGCGACAATTTCCCGCACTTGTCCCCTTGTCAGCACCGTGGTCTTAACGTGGGCGTCTGCCGGATTAGTTGTTGACAAAGTCACATAAGAAATATGCTTTAACGTATGATGCATGTAGTGCTCTTTAAAATTGGCATCAGCAGTGACATTTTGGTCGTTTGCAAATCTGTAGAGAGTTTCTGGGTCTGTCTCGTGACTTATGTCAGTTCAGTCTTCTGCTTCGTCAGCCTAGCTTTGTTGATTCCTGAATGTTGGTGGGTCTCAGAAGGCACAACATACATCTGAGAAAGGCTTCTTGCTTTGGCCACATGTGACTATAGGTATGACAACAATGCCCTCGAAGTTCGAAATGGACAATTAAAAGTTTGTTACAAGCTGTGGGCATGACATTCGCCCTGTGCCCCATCTCTCCTGAAACCCTTCAGCAGAGCTGAAGAAGCTGCTTGTACTGAGTTGAGTTGAGCCTTTGAAGGAGCACCTTCAACTTGTGTTCCACTTAATACTCTTGAGAATAGCAAGTCTGGGTTAAATTCTTGCCAAAGGAAAAAGAAAGACGAGTGTTAACTTGTATGAGATTTGAACCCATATGGAGGATTTTTTCATAAACTTTATTTAATTCACGCATTTGACAGTCGAGCTTGACTGATCGCTTCGTCGAAAAGACTTCTTCTTAATGCTATCTTATATTACCATATCTCTTTCTATCACGTCTGATGTAAAAAAATCCTTGATTGATGACTTTGGTGCTGAAGTTATTAAACTCCAGGGATATTGTTGATTAATTAGTTTGACTATACTGTGTAGGTGTATGGTGATTAATGCATCATCAATAAAACTAAGCAGTGTAGTGTGACAACCCTTCTTACTGAAAGGAGAACTTAGCCAGGCCTACAGACCATTTAAGACCTGATGGATAAACCACTCTGATTTGCAGCAAACATGGTTGGACAGAATCTTTTCAATAAAGATGGTGGTCTAAGTTCTCACCATATGACGTCAAGCTTAATATGACATCAGAAGCTTAATGGCTGCTGGAACGCTAATAAGCTGGCCACAGTAGGTGAAATAATAGGAGGAGTCAGCTGCATGTACTGCCAATGGCAGCACTCACTGACAGCTCCTATTGTCTGAGAAAATGCATTTGGTAGTGTTATCATGCTTGGACAATGAACGGCAGCCACGTCATGTGGGAGAACAAGTAGGACATCATCTTTTTTGGAAAGGTCTATATCTTGACATATCAAGGCCTCCGGTCACTTCGTCCTTCAACTTGGCTCTCTTTGGAATCACTGAGTGTGAGTACGAGAGATTGGAACGCTTGTCAGGGCACGATGAACCATAACAACGGGGGCACGCTATCAAAACCATGAAATGACGTCATAAAGATGCCATGTTCAACCCATAATACATGAAATATTGCCGTTCAATGGTAGAGCGATCATTATTGGCGATGTTCTGTAAATCTGCAATTGGTTACGTTATGCCATTTTGATTGGTTGTAGATCCTTTGATTCTCTCTACATGTTGATTGGTTCAACCGGATCACATTTATCATGGAGGCTGCATATCTCGGCTTTATTTACTGATGCTCTCAAGCTACGTGCCATTGTTTGGAATGCAAAAATGATCTCTGCAGACCAACTACATTTTGTTGTCTAAATCCCCGTGGTAATGAAAATTCACCGCATTACCTGATCAGCAGAGTGGTTAGGGTAAAAATCGTTCACTTCTTCAATAAAGCATGAAACATACCTCTGAGGTATTGTCAAAAATGGCTACTTTGGCAGCCATATTTGAATTCAATATGGTGGCCACCATTGTTGCATTGCTTTGGTCTGTTTTTGATGTCTTCGATACAACCGCGCATAGCGCCACCCCGTGGGATAAAAAAGTCAAGCAAGTTCCTCATTTCCTCCCAAATCTTCCTATCCGGATGAAGCTGCAGTTTGCTGTGAATCATGGGAATGTAGCGGCTGATAGATATCGACAAATTATTTAACTCGGAGGATGTCGGCGGAAATCGTGTTAATATTGATCACTGTCGTGAGTCTATCAAACACCAAGACGCTAATTCATCACGGCCGAGACGTGATTTTTCAAAAGACATCTTCAGACATGTCTTTGAGGTCGCTCTATTAGCTAAACTGGCTTGAAGAGGCTCTCTTGAGGAATGTTCCATGTGCGTTTCAAAGACTGACTCAGGAGTTATAAAGTACATTTTGTCTTTATGAAGTAATGTATGTACATAATTCACCCAACTATCGTTTTCTTATTAACAGGTTATCATTTTGTTATGAATGTAGAAGGCAATGAAATGAATGATGACGTCAATGGTGTTGGATTAGAAATGAAAGAAACTTTCCCCATCAAATTAAATCATTCCAATGGGAACTTCTCGTCTTGTTTGCATCGCATTAAAAGTGATGCAATAAAGCTTACTGTCGACAATATCCGGCTCCAAATAGAGAACACGCGATCATGAAAAAAGTGACTGAAATTAATCATTAACTCGGGTGTTTAATGGATTCTTTTCCTATGGTTATGGTGAATAATCTGAGTTGAATGAGGAGGGAACTACATGGTAACTGGCATGTGTGGCTGTATCAGGTGCATGATGTGGAAATGTTCTGTGCTGCAGTGCACCACCCTTTGTAAAGAGCAGATTATCGAGAAAGTCATCGAAGAATTTCTTGTTGTGCCATAGGCCTACTTCGTGTTTCATTGGCATTGGCATTGTGGCATTATCATGGTTTGGGACTTGGGCCACTCGTAGTGTTTCAGTGGCATGGCATTGTGGCATTATCATGGTTACATGGGACTTGGGCTACTCGTATGTTTCATTGGCATTGGCACTGGCATTGTGGCATTATCATCTGGTTACATGGACTTCAAGCATAATCATTTCATAGGCATCCGCATTGTGGTATTGTAATATTTTCAGTTCTTTGACCTCTTCATCTTGTATTGCAACTAGAATGACCAAATGCTTGAGAAATCCACACAGGAAATTTCAACCCACTCCAGTGGGTACTGGCTTTTCGCTTTCCTGCATTGACATCAACAGGCACTGAACGAGGAGCAACCTCTTATGCCAACTCGGGTTGCATTCCCATCATCTTAAACGTCAGAAGAGTCATCTACTTATGAATATTTAGCCCAGATTTTAACCAACTTCTTTCCTATTGCGTCATTCGTATATGAAGTAGTCGTTACTGCGCCGGCACGTTTCCCTCTCTGGCACAGAGTATGGCTTGTGGCATTCAATTAAAAATGGAGCAGTTCCGAGCAAGCTTCGGTCTTTTTTAATGATGTGACTTGTGCTGGTTCTGGAATATCTGTAAGCAACGGACAGCTGTTTTAAGCAAGCTGTCGTCCTTATGAAGTGAGGCAGACAAATTATCATTACATTTAGATCAGTCTTGCCACTGGTACTCATGTACAGTAACAATATCAAAAGCTTGTCATATGCTGTGCCAAAGAGGAGTCTTCATTTTTCACTGCAAGATGGCCGCCACTGATTCAATCATAGAATAGTCCCATGTGGTTGTATCTGGTATTGGCACCCGCCACCCTGCTGTTGTAGATGTGAGCTACAGCAGCAGCTCTATTGATTACGAAGGAATTTTGGTTTTGTTGAGTGAGGGTAGGGTAGACAACAGACATGATTCATGATGTATCAGATTGGGCTTCGGTGGAAGAACAGACAATACAGCATATCAGCTGTCAGAGTTGGGCAGTGGAAGCATTCTCGCAGGAAAAGTCGATTGTACAATAGGCCATGTCTGCTGACTTGGGGAATAACAATCATATTGGAAGGAAACAGATGCGGTGAACCACCTCATGAGACATTTATATCAAAAACTCCCCAAAGGTTACCAACTGCCTGGAAAGTTATCCTCCAGCTTCATGATACGAATGTATTTTTTTCGAAGTCCATACTCCCACACACTGGCCGTTTGGCTGCTTTCTTATGGTTGAAATAAGAAGGTAACCTTGACAGACGTAGGTTGGAAGACTATCGATGTCAACAGAAGAGAAGAATTCAGAAGTACCAACCGAAAAGAAATATTTGTTATTTGACTTTCTTTACTGTGGGTTTCCATTGTGGAATCCTTTATC
>NMRB01000212.1:366044-396499 GCA_002633025.1 Notospermus geniculatus
CCGTAATCTTGAAGAATACTCAGCGAACAAGTAGCTGTCATTATGATTGTAGCTGCTCTCCTGTTGCACGCGACATCCCTAACTGTTGGTGACATGAGGCAAGGAGCCATTAGTGCTCCTATTAGTCCTAGCCTAGTATAAATACCATGGGTTCGTGTTATGTCGACTTGATTAGCTTCATTCTGTAATTAGATTTGTGATGTGTCAGAACGGAGCATGGACTTGGCAGGCTACAGGAGGAGGATGGCTGCATGCAGAAACTTGGATTAGGTCATTGGTCCATTATTGGTGCCATCTCTCAAATCCCAGAGGGTGCTGGATCAGTCAGTGCTAAAGTTAGCAGGGGGTAAATGCCTGTATAATTCCTAGGAGAGCGGCCCATTTCTGCTTTTCTCACTTCCAGTTTCTAAGACAGTTCCAAAAACTTCAGAAGACAATACTTCAGTCATGCTGACCATGACTTCCACTGTGCTGACCATGACTTTCAAGATGCTGACCATGACTTCCAACAAGCTGACCATCACATCCAACATGCTGACCATCACATCCAACATGCTGACCATCACATCCAACATGCTGACCATGATTTCCAATGTGCTAACTGTGACATCCAACATCCTTGACCATGACTCCCAACATGCTGACCGTGACTGACGACTATGACATTCAACATGCTGACCTGTCTTCCAACATGTCACCAATTATCAACAGGTTTACTCCCTGTGGGAAGGTCAAAAGATGAGGAGCCATTATTTCCCATAACCAGATATGGGGGTTGGTAAAACTATCCTTCGTCTATATCTTGTGGCTGTTAGCTCTCAAGAGAGTGAGGTCGTGTTACCCGCAGGCGTGGCTGGTTCCGTCATACAAAAGGAAACAGATCTAGATTAGCAATAATCTGTAACAGGGAAGAGATGGTTGTAGCTTGAGGGAAGATAAGATACTCGCCATTGCAGATGGTTTTGACATGTTGCATGGGTTGACTTGGGTTACTTAGTCTGGGGGTGACAGGCTGAACGGAGGCATATCTTTGTTAATCCAGATTTGTCTCCCTGAAAAAAGTGAAACGAAGCCGAACTTGCGGATGATACAACTAAATACCGTGAATACTGGCTTGAGGCTGTGACTGTGTAAAAAAGTAAGGGATCTGTTGTAATGGACGTGTTACAATGTTCTGTTGAGAAATATTCGGAGACGACTTTCGGATTTATTGTATTACAATGTTCTGAAAAGTCAGAAGAGACCATTAGATCAGTAAGAGCCAGGCGAGTTAATCACGTTAACGTTATGTCCCATCAGACTTGAATCCATTTCTCGTCTCCCATACTGCATCACATGGAACAATACCAAATGATTTCTCTCCCTGTTGCTATAGTACGTTACATTACCATTGTATCAACATCACCGATCGACGGAAATTGCAGATTCTGACGACTAGGTGGGTGGTTGTGATAAGGTCCTGTCACATTAACTCGAGCCGGAACATGCTACTGATGGAATTACATTGACTTTCTCTTTAGAGCTAAGAATGTCATAGTTCACACTTGTGATTCTTTATCCCCTCTTTTCAGTTGTAAGTCTCTGAAGAAGAACGCTAACATTTCTTTATATCTCATTGAGTTGCAGTAAAGAGCAGACGGCGTTATCTTAAGTGAGATATTTTTCCAAGTGCAAGTGGGGGAGGATCAAATCAAAATGAAGCAATAATAAAGTACAATAATGTGGCACTTTAGATGACGAATAGGTGGGAATGAGAATGCCTCCCAGATGATAATGCCCGCCTAATTGTGTGTGGTGGACACTCAAAAACAGAGAAACATGTTTATCAGTGCATTCCCCATTGTCATGGTTGCAGCATCCATCAATATTTTGTTGGGGGGGCATTGGGAAATGGGGGCAGTAAAAATATTACACCAGTCTGTGTGATTATATATGGTTGGGAATTCTGGCATTTGAAAGTCTGTCAGTGTTGGTGATGGTAGATTAGTGAGTTTCCACAATGGCCCGGTTTAGGCCTCCAACATCGTTTAGCGCTGATTCACCTACTGTTCAAGTAGGATAAAAAAAGGAGGAATACTCGAAGCCCTCATCGGAGCTTTGCAGAAACCTCATTATTTTCCACCCCCGCCCCCTACAGGTTGTATATTACCCTCCCTTGTGTAGTGTCCGATACCAGTAATACATGTATAATATTCAAGATGGTTATGATCAGAATTTGATTACACTGACTTACGAAAGTCCGCCGGTGTCGGTATTTCATTATTACCCGTTCATAACTGCCTGGTTTCATCTTATAAATCAGTCTGTCGTGATGATGTATAATAATGATCTCGGTTGAAAGANCCCCATTGATGGGGGCGGTCTTAATGAAGCAATAAAGTACAATAATGTGGCACTTTAGATGAAGAACAGGTGGGAATGAGAATACCGGATGATAATGCCCACCTAATTGTGTGGCGGACACTCAAAAACAGAGAAACATGTTTATCAGTGCATTCCCCATTGTCATGGTTGCAGCATCCATCAATATTTTGTTGGGGGGGCATTGGGAAATGGGGGCAGTAAAAATATTACACCAGTCTGTGTGATTATTTTTGGTTGGGAATTCTGGCATTTGAAAGTCTGTCAGTGTTGGTGATGGTAGATTAGTGAGTTTCCACAATGGCCCGTTTAGACCTCCAACATCGTTTAGCGCTGATTCACCTATTGTTCGAGTAGGATAAAAAACAGAGGAATACTCGAAGCCCTCATCGGAGCTTTGCAGAAACCTCATTATTTTCCACCCCCGCCCCCCTACAGGTTGTATATTACCCTCCCTTGTGTAGTGTCCGATACCAGTAATACATGTATAATATTCAAGATGGTTATGATCAGAATTTGATTACACTGACTTATGAAAGTCCGCCGGTGTCGGTATTTCGTTATTACCCGTTCATAACTGCCTGGTTTCATCTTATAAATCAGTCTGTCGTGATGATGTATAATAATGATCTCGGTTGAAAGATACGGCTCACCTGACTGGTGGCCATTCCCCACCTTCGTGGCTTCGGTCTCGTAAATCGACTGGGTGTGGTCTCATAAGGCTGCTGTTCATTACGTCTCTTCATGCTTCAGGTCTTGCTTCATTTAACGTGAGTAGATCATCTTAAAGGGGCAGTTACGCTTCTTGTTTACCACCAAACTGCAGGTCCCATTAATACTGTACTGAAGGGTTAAAGCATATGACTTGGGCTACCAAGTGGACACAGCGGTCCCAAATACATGCAGATGTCGATTGGGGGTGTTTGCCATCCTTGAGGACTGAACTGTAAGATGTCATTTCAGACACATTATATGGCTCTTCAGTGCACCTTCCTTGCCCACCCGCCATAATGGCAACGTTTGCCTGCCAACAGGTCATGAGAGGACAGCATGTCCAATGGTGTCTGTCGATGTGGGTCCATGCCGTCCTTAAGGAATGGATAGTAGGACGTCGTTTCAGACACATCTGACCCTTCAGCTTTCTCCGGCACCCTCCAGAGCCATAGTGGCAACAGGATCTTCAGGCATATGTGATACTCTGGGGCTCTGAGGCCACAGTTCTAATCAGCTGTGACTAATGAACGTTGCTCCAAGGGTTAATATAGAAAGAAATCATACTCTGTCTCTGTCTGGTATTGCTAATGACCGTCGCTGCCCTCAGTAGCCACTGGATAAAGGGAGTAATGAAAGCTTGGGTTGTTTGCAAAAGATAACCCCCAGAAAACCGTTTTTTCTCAAATGAATGATCATTCTATCTCATCCCATTTGGCCCAGGTCCTCCAGCGATCGGTTCAAAGACAGCCCACCGCCTGAGCTTCCTTTCGTTCTTAATTAGAGTCTGCTGATGCACCTGGCAAGCGCGATCTGAAGCTTCAAAGAGGGAATAATGTGGAACATTGTTTTATTACAAGGGACACGAATTGTACTGGGAGATGGATCAGTCTTGTATTGTTTTTTCTTTCCCAGACATTGTGGTGGCTGCTTGCGCGATTTCATTCGATGAATGCTTACAGCACATAAAGAAAACACTCATTCATCGTGTAGAATCAGGCATAAAGGCTGGAAGAGGTCAAAGCTATTTATATTGGTTGAATGAAAAGGTCAAGGCCACCTTTCCTTCATGAATAGATCAGGGTCATTGAGCTTGTTGAAGGAAAAGGTTTAGACCACCTTTCCTTCCGGAATAGATCAAGGTCATTACGCTTGTTGAAGGAAGAGGTCAGGGTCATTCATGTGTATTTAGAGAGGAAGTCAAAGCAATCTATTCTTGTCAGATAAAGCTGGCAGTGTTCCACAAAATAGCATCCCAAAACCAAGTTATGAGTGCACAACTCCTACAGCAACATTGGCGAAACTGGAGACAGGTGAAAATGGCCACCATCTTCATAGACTGACTTGGTCAATATTGGTAGAACAGTATCATGACTTTTGCTTATACTAGAAGCACTTTGTGGCTGACAGGTCGACCAAGAGCTGTCAGTCAATTAGCAAGTCCATTAATTGATTCATTGTTTAATCAGTAAGCCATTGTGGTGGATGCATTTGTTTCTCTTCTCATTAGTACTGTCAATTTCATACGGCTTTGACTTTGTCAGGTCTTATTCTTTCAAATAGTAGGCCTAAAATGTTGTTTTTTCATGAACTTCAGTATTATCGAAATCTGCAAAAGATTCGTACTGATTAAAGACTGTAACCGAGCTTTGCCTGCAAACCCATCATCCTCCTCCCACATTTCTAAAGTCTTTTAGCAAAACTTCATCATAGACATTTTCAAAGGTCACATCTACTGATATATATAATATGCATCTTTTAAAACAATGATTGCCATTGATAGCAAGTTGCTTTGATACAGATTTAATGGATTGTTGCTACAGTTTCAGCCATTTGAACTGAATTACCGGTACAATCTTTTCTTGTTGTTATGGGTGTCCTCTATATGCAGGCAAAGAGCCACCTGTACTTTATCAGAAACTCGTCATGCGGTATGCCAGGTTGATACCAAATACCTATGATATGATTATGATCTCATCTGCCAACTCGCCGCAAGCAGTTGTCAATTTAATGGATCATCGATGATTTTTATCGATTGTCAATCATACTGTTAATGTTTTCCGATCGCCCACAGCAAAACAAGTGTTTTACAAAGATGAACCAAAACAAATACTGGTGCTTTATTACGCTTATCATGTCTAACATGTTGACCTATACGACCGAAGTTGGGTAGACTGTTGTGAATTAAAGGCAGGTTGACTGTCTATGGGCAATGCAGCCGTAACAAACAATTATAGTCGGTGACGGAGGGAGCAAGCATTAAGAACCACTGATTACCTCAGGATGGACCTGAAGGAGTCAATAGACAAATGAAGTGATGATAAACAGTATCTTTCCCTCGCTTTCTTACTTCATCAAGTGATGAAAACCAAAGGAAACAGATTGCCTCAATTACAGATTGATCTGTGGCTGATCCTGATCAAGATAATTGACAGATGTCACTTATGATAGCAACATCAATAATACGGCGCATGATCTGATGGGGCCATTGCCCTGACAGTGGAGGACATTGGACAGGTCATCAAATAAAACATGTCTTAATCCTAAAGAGGGTGTCAGTAGAGTTGCTGATGAAATGTAGGATTCACGAGGCAGGGATGATTCTTTGAAACAAGTCAAGTGCAATATCTCTCGGCAAGAAAGGGGCGACATGGGGTTTTAACCCCTTCCTCATCAGTTACATACGCAGGCGCAGATCCAGAGGGGCGCACCGAGCGCACGGCTCCCCTTTTGGCCAACAAATCTGTAAAATCGACCATGAAATTCTGTAATTGGGCACAAATTTCAATGTTCCTAGCACAGGGTGCCCCCTCTTTTCCCAAATCCTGGACCCGCCCCTGATACGGATATGCTTCCATTATGGCCAACAGCCCATCGAAGAGTTCCATCTCCTTAGGAACCAATCCTTTATGCTATTCTATGATGCTGGTCTTATTGCTATTTCATTGGTTAATCTTCCAGTAATGTGATCAAAACTTATTCGAATATTGATAACCCGACCGGTCAAAATTGCGAAATCAAACACCAAATGTCAAATAAATGGCAGCCATATTTGATAATACAAATCCAAATGAATCTGATACTGTGTGCGTTGTCCGTCCCATCGATCATCCGGCATGTACCGACATGTCGACCACCTAATATGGTGGATGTAGTCATGAAGCAGACGTCGTATCGATCACAACCAAAAAGCAATAAAAAGTCAGATTATGGATCGTCAATCGCCATGGTAGACGTAATGAGTAATTAACATATTAGCCACACCGTTCATCTGATACGTATTCGATAAGCTGTCGAGCTGGGGTTAACTCAGACTGTGGCCTCTCTACAAAAAAACTTCCCACGGGTGTGGAACTAGATCCCTCAACTGAAAATGCATGATCAGAATCTTCTCTCTGGTGTCAACGTGTTAGGAACTATCCACAACAGAACAAATCCTGTTGTTTTGCCCCAAGTTAGTCAATACAAGCCTCCTCCCAGGTATATTGGCCTCTTACTACCATATTTTAAACCAACACTTTCTTGTGGCCAAACAACTAACATTGGTCATGTTGGTAGGCCTTCCTCTATCTTTCTTCCTCATGCCCAGTTGCTCAGGTGTGGTTTACACGAGCTGATCCAATGCAATGCTTCTTCCATCTTCAAAGTCAGGGAATACAATGAGTAGGCCTACCATTTTAAGTCGCGCTTATAACCACCCCACTGCCAGGTTGATTATAAGACAGGCTTAAGCTTGGCTCATGTTTGAAGCTCAACCTGTGGAACACGCGATGAAAAATAAACCTGGCTTAAGCTGCGCTCATGTTGTGATCAACCGAAATCCAGTTTAAGTCAAGGCTGAGCAACCGGGCATTTAGAGTTCTCATGCTGTCTGCCCCTTGATGGGCACCTTTCTCGTCCCTGGTACATGCCACTGCTTCTCAAAGCTGAGACGGTTTAATCATGCACTCGTAATAAACTAACACACGATCAACATCTATAAAACTCTTTTAACTTGAACCAACAACACTGCAACTTCATCAGACATGGCTGCCATCAGGACTTCGTCTTTGCTTGCTTAGGCCACACTTTTTTTATTCTTTGGTTTACGGGCCCGCCGACGTGGCAAAATGCCATTCCGAAAAAAAAATAAAATTGGGAAAATCAGTTTCTTTTATTGCCTCCGAAGTTCAAATGAGGTCTTCTAAGAAAAAAACGAATAAATGGAGTCATTTTTATTCTCGCCGACCTTGGATTAGCAGTCAGGACAGCTAAAAATAAATTAAACCAACACTATTTCCCAGCAACAAGGACGGAAAGAAGCAGAAAAGAGGCATTTATAAAGAATTTATTTGGTTTTTTATTTCCTCCGATTTGTCTAACTTGTCATTCTAAAGCTGAAAATGAAAAAAGTGAACTTAACCTAAGTTTTTTTTTATTTTTATTCCGTCCTCCGTACCTGGGCTCAGAAACTTTGTGCCCGTAAACCAAAGAATATAATAACCCTGGCCTTAGCGGCGACAAGATGAATCGAGTTACCGCCTTCAATATGAGAAGATGTTCTCAGCGCGCGGAACTGTGTCAAGCGGTTGTGCTGCAGACTCTGGAGGAGATTCATTCAGGAACGTGAAGCGTCTCTGTTTCTTCGCTTGATTGATTTCCCCTGGGTTGGGGATTCACTTTTCATCTGAAGAGACTGTTGCAAAAACACTTGATTCTGTTGGTACATATTGGGGTCGGTAGTTTGCCAGGTGTTGGTTGAGAGCTGAATCTTGTCCTGGTCAAGCCTTCAGGATGAACAGCCACTGAATCCCCGTATGGTTCATGGCTACTGCTGTGGTTGGGCAAACAAATCTCCGGTTTGGCCGTCACATTACTAGTACACGGCCACAAAACAAGAGGACACTCAGAGGGAGTGAAGTGTGTACTGTCTGGGGTTCTACATGTATGCTACGTCATGGTGTCTCCTCCTCTAAGAAAATGTTCGGAAACGCAACCTTTGGGCAGACGTGTTTGGCAGCATAGGAAACCAATCTGTTCATGTCTCTAACAAGATGCGGAACTATAACGTCATATTACTGGTTTCCACGACTACAATCTGCATGGAAAGTGTTGAGTAATGACGTTTCGAACATATAATTTGACGTTGAAATACCCCATAATTCTTCCGTTTTCGAGTGGTTCGTTTCCAGTTTTCTCCATTCCCCACAGCACAGCCTCAAGGCACAAGAACCGCTGGCGTCATGATTGATGGAACAGTCCTCCATGTGGTATTTCCTGATAGCGTTACTTGAATTCCATAACTTATACATCATCATGATTCTGAAATTAATCGGAGTCGCTTGAAGTGAACATGGAGCAAATCCGTCATGGGGCCATGTCCTTGGCTGTAAACATCCTCCAACCATACAGTGCCAGGGATATCCGTTCTGCTTTGTAGATTGCTCCACGCAGTAATCGGTAGCACTGACTTCTGCGTTGGAGATTGTACATGGCTGTATTTCAATTCCACCGTTGAACCTTTCTTTTATTCTGTGGGGCATCTCTGCTGTTAGGGAGTTTTCGCAAAGCCCCCGAAATGCCAACGCGAACGCCAAACCCATTGTTCGCTGCCACGAAGAGAGCACCGAACAAAAGGATAGATGTTCGCGTTGGCATTTCGGGGGCTTTGCAAAAACTCCCTATTAAAAGGGACACCTGAAAGTCAACTTGAAACTCATGACCTTAGTAGTGTCCGACTTGCGTGTTCTGCAAGTAACTACATCTCTCATTCCTGAGTCCACAGATTGAGGTAGAGTCGCATTTTGCCGTAGAGGCCTGTGCATCCATGAATTCGCCACCTCTCAACTGGTCCATGGTCCTGGTATGCAGAGTTCAACTCTGTCAATTTACTAGGTTCAAGTGACCTTGAATGGCCCAAGCTCCCTGAGCAATCTTCACTCCCGTTCACCGTCGCTGGTGTTGTATTATTCATACCATCACCCCAGAGATTATCGTCGGCTCCTCCGCACAACTCAGCTCATATGATGGGCTGTCGATGAAATCTGAAAAATGTCATACTGTCATTACTGTCTGCTAACATCAGCATATCATCACCGTCCATTCTTATGAGACCTTGATCCAGCAAGGTCAGATTATCTTTGTGTTGTCACTAACTGACGACACAGAGAAAAACACTAGAGAGCTTCTGCAAGCGTCCGGTTAGGCCATACGACTACGTTTATCTATTGTTTGGGTGCACTCACACAATAGATAAACGTCGTCGTAGAGCCTAACCGGGCACTTGCAGAAGCTCACTACTATCATATTTATAACAGCTAGTCTCTGCATCATCCGGTGCCCCTCGACTGACGGCATACGATGTTGCCAACAACGATTGGCCTTGTCCTTAGTCATGTCAGCTTCATCTCACACTCCTTATGTCAATCCATAACGCCTTGTTTGAGGCTGCCTAGTTTTGTTATGGGTGTCAGGTTATTGGTTAATCTGTCAAATGCTGGCTGGATGGCTGGTCATGGAAACGTGTGGCAACAAGCTCCCAGTCTGTTGTGCCCCATTTCGTACCCCAGAAGCAGATACATTGATTTCCGCCATTCTAGCAGATTACACAGCTTCCAATCCATTTTGTGTCCCATCTGCCACAGATCCAGCCAACCGGTAGGCATTGATTTCCTTTTCGAGACAAAATGTGATCAATCACCCACTGATACCTGCAAGCCATTGCTTGAAATTACAAATGGTCCTCTCTTCCACCTACTGCCTTGAAAGCAGAACGGGTTTTCTAGCCCACCTGTTGCCTGGAAACTAGAATGGGCCTTCTCTTCCACCTGTTGCCTTGAAACTAGAAAGGGCCTTCTCTCCCATCCTGCTGCCTTGAAACCAGAAAGGGCCTTCTCTCCCACCTATTGCTTTGAAACTAGAAATGCCCGCTCGCCCATCTGTTGCCTTGAAATCAGAAACGGCCTCCCGGCCGTTCTGTTTTCCTAATGCTACGTGGGTTTTGTCTCCATCCTTCCAGCTGCTGCCTAATCACCAGCTTCCTCTGTTGCATTCGCTGCTACAAGGCATAGAAATCAACAAGACCCAGAGCTAATAGCTGCTGGGATGTGACTAATTATGAGTTGATTATTCCCCAGGGATTGATTTCCGAAGACAAATGGCTAATTATTGTTTTCAGATAGGTGCATCACAGATCAGTTGGTTTCTTGAGTCTTCATTGAAAATGACACAATTATAATGAGATTTGTAAAGCGTAGGCATAATCTATCCATCTCACTTTCCAATGCCACCATACATAATGGAATCATGCTTTTGCTTCGTGCTTGATTACTCCGAGTAATGTGGTACAACCTCGGGTCGTGTCATCGAATCTCTCATGTCCGACTCTGTGAACCTGGTTGACTCTTCCTGTACATCACATACCGTAATCGAACCATTAATCCACACCGTGTTCCATCAATGGCTTCTCCTATCATCGCCAGTCAGATGGAAATTTTCAATATCGCTGTCGGTGAAATCCTGTCATAAGTGTGTTCACAAGGTGAGGACAACCATCTGTTTTATTCATGGGTCAAGGATGATGGTCCCCCGGGTGTACCTATATTTGATTGTGTTGCCATGCGTGGTTATTTTGCCTGTGGGACTTGTGAGGGAATATTGATGAGTTCATCATTATAATTCTTTATGTGATGAATTCTTTATGTGATGATGGGTGTCTTACTCAAGGTCAATCGATGACCTTGTGGGTCAAGCGATGACCTTCTGAGGTCAACTGATGACCTTGTGGGGGTCAAGCAATGACCTTGTGGGGTCAGGCGATGACCTTGTGTCATATACAGTTTGAAACTGCTGGAACTTTTCTTCATGGCAAGTCAGTGAGTAAAGGTGAATGCTATAGAATTCCCTGAAATCACTGGCTTGAAAATCTCCTTACTCCTTAAAGAGTTAAAGGTAATTGAAGTGACTCTGAAAGACACCTTCTATCTCCCGCCTTTGAGAACGATCAAAGAAACGATCGTTATCCTTCTGATTGGCCATCTTTTGACCTACACGTTTGTCAATAAGGCGATAAATATGTTACCGCTTTTTGAGCCGACAAATGCCACGGGACATTGATTTCTTCGCCTTATCGACTTAAACTGATGGCATTTGATTGGTCAGCTTTCCAAGATCCGTATGGAATTAATTGGACGTCAATATCAATGATCGTTCGCCACAGCACGCGATTTTCAAGACGTTATCGCCGCATGGCAAGTACCAAAAGAGACTGTTTCTATAGCTCTCCTTTTAATGCTTTTCCGTGATAAGGCGATTTCACGATCCTTCAATGTTGACTCTGACCTTTGACCTTCGTGATGTATATCGTCTGCAGAAGAAAATCAATTACTTGATTGAAGAAATCTTGTGCTATTAAGAGAGGCAAAAACCCCCACGGTGCTGTGTTTGATGGGTGATTTATTTAATCAGCAGAAGAAATATGGATAAAAGTACTTTTGCGTAAAAACGCTGTATTCTGAAGGGTATTTTCTGGATGTGATATGTTTTGCTCTTCCTAACAGCAGAGTTGTATCGTGCCCTCCACTCTACCGACACCATATGGTTTGATTAAGGCTCCTGTTTGATATCAATTTCAGCATCTTAATTATCTTCGATGAAACAACCCACATGAGACCCGTGACACCACCATTTGCTGGTCAAGGATTATTTGAACACTCTGATATTTAACAAACAGATTTGATGGTGTTCTCTTAGAAAATGAGTTTGTACCGAAGATGAAATTGATGAGGTTCAGGTGGTGAAAGGAGATGTGCGATGGTATAAGTCGATACATAAAGCTGGCTCTGGTCCAGTCAGAAGAATTGTGAACTGCCACTGACCTTGGCAAAGTCATTTTAGCACAGTAACTAAGCTTCTATCAGTCCTGAGTGGAGGAATGCCAAAACCATCAAGACACATCGACAGTCTTAGTGTAGTTTCTGCTGGTTCACATCCACTGTACAGTGCATTGGACGAGCGGTTGGTGTGCCTCAGGTGGAAGGCGATTGGCACTGAGCCTGGCACCTTATTCACGAAGGCTTCTAGGACCTGCACATCTACACTGGCGTTGTTTCACACCAAGTTGCCCTTGGGATGCAGGCACGGATCCAAGGGGGGCGCACCCGCCGCACGCCCCCTTTCGGCCAACAAATCTGTAAAATTGACCGTGAAATTCTGAAATTTGGAGCAAATCATTGAAATTCACCGCAGATTTCAATGTTTCTAGCACAGTGCGTCCCCTCTTTCCCAAAATCCTGGATCCGTCCCTGGGATGGAAGATGCACTGCAGTCGTGTGTTGTGGAGCTGCAAGTCCTCTTTGTCAACTTTGTGAATGATGCCCTCGGTCGTGGTGTGTACTGAAGCAGGCTAATTGCTGCATCCTGTGGTAATGAGGGGTTCTTATTACTCGCTCGTTTGTATGCGCTGATGGAAGGAAAATATCCCTGATTGGCTGTGTGGCTCCCAGTTTAGGAATTCAGGAGGCAAGGATCAGTCCTCCTGTGACAGAATGATGGGCTCGAGTACTCTTCAAGTTCATCATCACCATCTCTCTCTGTCTTTCATTGTGCATTGTTAATGGTATGCTCTTGTTCAAGCCCTGATTGTGTCGGCCTTGATCAACGACAACTCTTGACTACTTCATCATCACTAACGTCTCTGTGGATCTGAATGTGTACATTGTCATGATGAATTGGACTCTTGCTGGATTAAGTGTCGAGCCAGTTGCTAATCTGACCTTGTTTTTTGTTGGTGGTCATGGCTTCTCAAGTAGTGCAGGAGTAGGAATTCATTGATAGTTCGTGTCATTAGTTGTGTGTCATTCTTACACAATCTTTCCCATCACAGCATTCTCTTCTCTGTTTCTGTTTCTCAACATTAATGCCATTATGTTGCAGAAAGGGAACGAGTGTGACTTTGCCATGTTTGCAGGGTATTGTCAGTACTGGGCAGAAGGACCTATTCTTTCTTCCCCACTGACCAGAATGCAGAGGGGAAAATCCCAGGATGCTGGTTTCCAAACAAAGATTTTCTGTATGGTGGATGAGGATGCCATGAATCGGCCCAAAAGTTGGTGCTACTCTGTGCTGCGTTGCAGAGCAAAGTAACGTGTTTTGTCTTGTCCATTTCTTATCAGCATAAAAAGCTGTCAGTGATTCATGGCTACACGATAGTCTGAATGCCTTAATCCAGCATCATTGGCAATTCTGAACCATGTGAATTTAGCTGTAATCATTAGGTTAATGTCTATTACACAAAAAAAACTTTTCTGCAATATTTGATGAACTAGCTCCCTTGTAAATTACTTGTCTCTTTATTTATTCATGGCTGTTATGCTGGTGTAGTGTTTGATTATGCCACACTACATGAGAATGTTATGGATGCATTTGTTTGTGTTGTTTGAGGAGCACTCTACCAGATTGGCTATACCTTCCTTTCCAGTCACTCTGATCAATAACTAAACCATTAACAGACCCTGCCCACTCGGCAATTGTTAATTAGATTCATGTGTGGCAATCAATACAGTATTGGTGTCACTTTGTACTACAAGGGTGAAAGCTTTACGCCACAGCCTTGGCTCAAGCTGGATTTTGGTCGATCCCGACATGAACGCACCTGGCAGCGGAGTGGTTATAAACGCGACTTACAATGCTAAGCCTACTCATCAGTGTATGCCCAGACTTTGAAGATGGCAGAGGCATTGAATTAGCTCACGTAAGCCACACCTGAGCAACCGGGCATTAGTCGTTTTCCCGATTTCAAACGTTTCTCTTCAATACTCCAGTATTCGCGCAACTCTTGCCAACAACTCGACGATACGTGCCTTGGGGCGGGAACGGAAACCAGATCAGTGTGGGAGGCAATGCCGGGATTGGATCATCGAGTCACTGCACACCGCAATGATCAAAATTCTAGCCAACCATCAGCACAATCACCCAAAGTGATCACTCGTTCTTTTTCACAACGTTCTGCTTGATCAAACATCTCGTTTGACTGCGGACATGCACCTCGTGCCCAACGACGTGTTCGCCAAATCATCCAATTTGCCCCCGATTTATCTCCCTCGCTACCACCCACGCATCTTTCTCATTATCACCACATTTCTCATATCCTAGCAACGATACGGCAGTGTCAAACAGGATGAGAGTTATCAAATCTCGTTATTGTTGCTGTGAAATTGACAAGGTATGTGTGTCCCTTGTGAATTGCAGCTTGTGGTAGGAATGTCCACCAATTACTTGAGCAGGCTGGACCTATAAGTTGAATAGAGGACAGACATGGAAATTGAACATGTCGAAGGTTACACAAGGACAATCAGTGTTGCTGTCCAAAACAGAATTTTGATATCTGGCTCTAGAGTGTCGGAAACTGCCGTCTGGTGGAATGTCATCCTGAGGAATTCAGGCCATAAGGCCCCCATTGCTCCATACAGTGGAGGAAGGTTGGCAGACGAATCATTTCAGATCCTGTGCTGAGAGGATGTGGAATGTGCAATGGTGGAAGAGAACTGCTGGCTTCAGTACGATATCTCTGATTGCAAGTCCCCTTGCTTTTCAGGCACTGAGAGCCCACAGATTTATGGATCCTCGTGTTCTATGGTGAAGAAGGTCCCTGGTCTCGTGATCAGGGGCCGGTTGCACAGAACTCATGTTAGCGCTAACATGGTGTTAGCGCTAACTTTTATGTTAGATGACGTCAAAATCCATTGTCATTTTACGTCATTTAACATGATGTTAGCGCTAACATCATGTTAGCGCTAACATGAGTTTTGTGCAACCCAGCCCAGAGTCCACCATACCCTCCAAGTTGGCTCTCTATGGGTAACTCAACCATAGAAAACTATGGGCAGTCATTTCTGTCACTGGTCAAGGCATCTGTAAGGGAACCAACAAGGGTGAATTGGCATCAGGTGCCTTGAATCTGAATGCAGAATGCTGCAGCTACTTTATCAGAATTACCATAGTGCCACCTTTTCCATGGTTATTTGTTCTTACAGTGATAAAAGCAATTCAGCAAGAAAAAACAGTCCCAATCCATCATGCAAGGTCCCAATTAAGGCTATATTTAGCCTGGATTTTTTCACTTAATCTGCTTTGTTCATATCCCTGTCACGGCAGTCATTGACGTCACGGCAGTCCTGGATGGGTTGATTGCCTTTGAGACTCTCATAATGGATGACTTGGATGGTGTTACTAGTAATTAACTCATCCAAATCGCTCTTTATGACTTGAGGACGTTGACTGTGTGCAGTCTCTTACATTGGCCGAGCAATGATGTATCATTATGGAGGTGTAGAGAAGCCTGGTAGCCAGTGGTTATCCAGTCTGCTTAAGGGTGGCATCCACTAGAGCGCTGACAACATTCGGAAGGGTTGCAGAAGCAGATTGTGTCATTTCGGCATTCTTTCCGCATCAATGACTATTGGGCATTTTGCCCTCTCCCGAAAGTGCAGAAACGCCAGGAAATGTAAATGGTAAAGACAGTGAACGGAATCTTTCAAGAATATGCGTAGAGGTTGCGGAATGAATGCAGATTTACTAATTTTTGCATTCCACGTCTTGCCTGCACCCCAGTGGATGCCTGGTTTTAGCAAGTGGCAGGTCCCTGGTTCAAATCCAGCCTCGGCATTCTCCAGCAGACGTATGATTTGGAACGACTCAGTCTAATCAATGTTTCCCTTTTGTTATTAAACAACTCCTCTTAGGAAGAGCCAATTTCTGACAGCCACATACATCTTCCTCTCATGGCAAACATTGTACCTGATTATCACATCAAATATGAAGGCTATACATCTTGCTTGTCGCTCTTTTTATAATCCAAAGGTTCGAATCATCGAGGCATGAATCAGTCGCCTGGCAGTGGTTCATTTGAATATTGATGGAATTGCCCCCAATGGACACATCAGGACATTAGAAACAATCGTTGGGCATCCGCACTATCACCTCAGTGCATTGGTAAATCATACACAGTAAAAGTGCAGATGATCTTTATTAGCTGCTCAGAGAGTCTTCGTTTTATTCAATAAAGTCAAGCTTTTCATGACAACAGGTGGCATTCGTTGCCATCATTCTATGGGCTGTTGAATAGAGTCAAGCTTCTCATGACAACAGGTGGCATTCGTTGCCATCTTCAAAGGGCTGGTGAATGGAGTCAAGCTTTTTGTGACAACAGGTGGCATTCGTTACCATCATATTCAATGGGCTGTTGAATAAAGTCAAGCTTTTCATGACAACAGGTGGCATTCGTTGCCATCATTCTATGGGCTGTCGAATAGAGTCAAGCTTTTCATGACAACAGGTGGCATTCGTTGCCATCACAAGCTGTTTCAGATTCCAATGGTTCCACCAAACACACCCTCACATCTGACATCATGAAGGAATTCATGTCATCATCAGTCTTGATTCTTCCTGTCAGCCAGTGGTCTGAAGACCTTAGTTCCCTAATGCCTCATACAAAAAACATCCCGTCTCAAAGATGTACTCCCTCATTTAAATTCTTTGTCGAACCCCTTTTCTATTATGCATGGTATCCATGGCAATTTTGATGAAAATCTTACTGACGTCAGCACCTTTCCTCGGATGGTTGAAAGCCCCTCCAACAATTCATTGGGAAACGCCATCTCATCTGACTATTATTAATATTTAAACATTCATCGTCGTCATGGCTTCGATTTTTGATGATTTCACCCAAACACCTTTGGCATACGAAATCATCCTGTGTGGGCTTCTTTCCTTCCTGAGAAGCCTTTGTGTGCATGCCTACGCAGTCGACTTCTCAACTCAGCCGGACACATCTAGAACAAAGGAACACCCCCGCCATGCCCGCGGGACACCACTGGTATTCTGTCTAAAAAACGAGGAGCTCGTTTCGTGCTTGCATCTTCTGGACCTGTATACTCTAGCACCTCTTTAGTTCTGATGCTGTGCTGGCAGACTTAGACATGCTTTAGAAGGATCAATATGAATCAAAGGCCAATAACCAAGTCTGACTTGATGGTCATATTCCGTGACTGAAACAATGCTGTGCTGTCGCGGTTATGATGTATGGGCTTGTACCAGACTTCAGTCTCCATGTGGGCAGTTAGGTGCATAGAACTGTAGCATTCTTGACGTCTTTGGTGTGCAGGAATCATGATTTAACACCTGTATCTTTTGCACCAAAGGTTAAGGTTTCGTGACAAGCCAGTGATGTGGTCACATGATGTCAATGATGTGGTCACGTTGCCAATGATGCGGTCACACTTTGCCAATGATGTGGTCGCACGGTGCCAATGACAGTCAAATGTGGTCACACGGTGCCAATGATGTGGTCACACGGTGCCAATGACAGTCAATGATGTGGTCACACGGTGCCAATGACGGCCAATGATGTGGTCACATTGTGCATACAACAGCCAATGATGTCGTCAAACAGTGCCGAGCCCTCTCGCCTCTCGCTGTTCCCTAATTGACTGGACATGGCAATGATGAGCCGCATCAAAAATGCATAACATCATCTGTTTTTCTCTTGGCATCAAAGAAACATTAGAAACAAATTGGATGATTTGCAGAAGAACGGGTCGTTAGGCACCTGATGAGGATCGAGAGACAAGCACTGAGATTGAGTTCATCATCAGCAAGACACGCACTGGTTTAGATGTTGATTTTCACAAAGTACTAAACAAGAGGCTCTTTTTTTGGCGCTTACCCCTGCAGCATGAAAAGTCAAGAGCCATTCTCTATGTACACAGTGTTTTGCTTTTAACATGTTGAATTCAGAGAGCATGATGCCGACCTCATGACCCTCTCAAGGTCAGGATCTGTTTGAAGATGAGATCAGAGTCATTTCATGTTGAGGCCATCACCTTCTCAAGGTCGGGACTGTTTGATGAAGAGATCCAAACCATGGCCATGTTGACCACCTGTTTGATCTAGAGAAGAACTATGCCATCTTGATCAGCATCATGACCTCTCAAGGTCAGGACCTGTTTGATGAAGAGACCAGAGCTATGCCATGTTGACCAGGCCATGACCTTCTCAAGGTCAGTACTGTTTGATGTTCAGAAAGAGATCCGAACCTGTCCATGTTGACCACCTGTTTGATCTAGCGATCAGAAGAACCATGCCGTCTTGACCAGGATGTGACCTTCTCAAGGTCAAGACCTGTTTGATGGGAGATCAGAGCCATTCCATGCCAACCAGGGTAACGACAAGACCTCAAAAGTCAGGACACCTGTACAGCCAGTTCACTTGTCAATCAAACAAGATGCTACCCTTAAGACACGCATCCTTCATTAAGATTCTACCCCTCAGCATCACGAGGTCTGTTGTCATCCCATGTCTGTGATGTGATGCACGACACATCATGAAAAATTATCCCCACTTGTCTGCTACTCCTTCTTCTTCAATTGTATTCCTTCCTGCGGGATTCGTGATATAATTTCTAGATTTCCTGATCATTGTGTCGTACAAATTGAAAGCCAACTCAACTAATCACATGATTGGATGATGACGCTAGTTTGAGGATAAAGTCACCGTGAGATGTTGGCGATTAGGTTATTTCTTATTGCTGTTGTGATGATTGTCTTTGTGATAAGTTCAATGAGACGAATGATTTTATTCCGTAAGTTCTTTATTGGCTTTGAGCAGCAATGGAACAAGTTGTCAAGTTGTCAGAAGCATTGGTCATCCTACGAAGGGCTACACCATAGAACAAAAGACAACTTTGGTGAAAAAAAATTGTCACAGCCCCATGGTTGTGATGGTATCAAAGGCGCTGGATACTCCTTCCAGGGGCCATATTCACGAAGCCTTCGCAATTTTGTGCACACGCAAGTCTATTGTTTGGCTGCACATGCCTTATTGTTCACTGACTGCCTTACAATAGGTTTGCGTACACACAAATTGCGAAGGCTTTATGAATATGGCCCGCCTTGTGCAGCGATGTGCAGCAAACAATAGACTTGTGTGCACGCAAAGTGGCGAAGGTTTCGTAAATATGGCCCCTGACCTGCTGATGGGTGATGGGTGATTCTGGTGAAAACTGTCATTCCTAAAGCTATCATAGTATCCCTAAAAGCTGTCGCAGTATTCCTAAAGCTAAAGCTATAGCATGTTATTCAGAAAGCTATCAGTATTCCAAAAGCCCTTCTCTGGATGTCACACATTGCACAAGTCATACGACTGCTTCCCTCCATCAACCATACTGCCACAGTAGCAATGCTGTATGTTTTTTATCCACCTTATCAGATATGGTCCACTTGTGGTCATCTCTCATCCATTCGGCTATGAAATCCTTATCACTCTCATCCACTATAAAGCTGCTTTCCTCTGTTGCGGGTTTCTTCTTTTGTGATTTGGTAGCGAGCTGGTTTATTTTTCACTGTGGTAAGAATGTAAATCACTTATCTTGGAAAGAAAGCACTGCGGGTAAGAAATATCGGTGTGCTTTGTGGTTTTTCCATTAGATTTACTCGATCTCGTCTGTGTACATAGCATGCTCTGATGGTTTACATCAAAGTTTAAAACCATAGTTTCCATGGTTGCCTGTTGCTTGGTGTCGTTTTATATTTCACAACTCTTTTTTACGTACCACTTGATTCTGCCTTTGGCATGGTCGAACACGTTCGCTGTCCACCTAAGTCACAAGTCCGATTTAGTCTCTTGGCAACATGGTTTACAGCTTAGATGCAATCGACATTCAGACAGTATAAAGACCATGTGTCGGTAGACCTTCATCAACTGTTACACCAACTATTATGTCCTTGCTTTCATTCCCTAACCTTGTTGAGTGTAATGGGTACTAGAATCCATGGCTGATGATTGCTTGATTCCCATGGGATATGTTGACCCATTTGTCTCTGATGTCATAGAAGACAAGTCATCACACGGTGAGTGAAATGATCAGGGTATTTGATCAGCAACCATTGTGAGGGAGTACCTACTGATACTAGGAGGCGCTGTGAGCGGTTGTACCTGTGTTCGACATTTTGTCCCTGTGTTTCATCGCAAGGACGTCTAGTCGCAACATTTTTGCATATTGCTTCAAGCTCTGTTTTTGACGCCTTGTTGCACCGCTCACGGCACCAACTTGACGGGATAAAACCTTTACGGGTTCCTCATCACTTCCTTTCTTATCTTTTGATGGTGCTGGTTGCAGTGTTCACCAGAGCTGGCCTCCGAATTTACCAACATCTATCTTAGTCAGATACAGAAGATAAGAAATAATGGACATGTTGATAATTGGCTTGTAATGGTAAATGCTTCAGAGGGGGAGTCCTATGAGACGAGTTTGTGTCATGTGATACCTTTCTACTTCAAATTATCATCACATAAACAACAATTTTGACCCTGATGACGGAGAATAATGGATGCCATGGCCATGAATTGTTGATATGGTTGTTTGTCAAATGATGGTGGGTTCTCTTAGTGCATGACACGATGGGTTTAGAATGGTATGCGTTTCACTGACATTTGGATTATGTTTGGTTGCCTCTTGGGGGCAACACCACAGTTAGCTTCATTTTAAGGTTTGTGTGCTGTTAAACAATGGCAATGATGTGAGGTTGTGGGAGTAATGGACAGTACACCGTTATGAAAGAAACATTGTCTGGAGGAGGTTAAGGAAATATAAAGGATAGAAACAGGTTGTTGACAATTAGTTTGTGACCGTTGGGGCTTCAGTTAGTCACCTCTTTGCTGCTTCCCACACCCGGCTACCAAGCTTACTTGCTGAACACTTCTTTGAATTCTTCATGACCCCAAAAAACTGTAATAAATTGGTCGGATTTGGCGAAGCTGAGTGAGGTCTTTAAGAATTGATTTAAGAGACTGTCAGTCGCATTTGAAAAGCTTCCACGAACCGTCAAAGGTTCCATGTGGTCTGCAATGAACCCTTTAAGGTTCTGTGTGGAATCATACAGGGCTGTATTCTAGAACCTTCCTTAACTCGAAGGTTTACCTTTAGCTGTTGTTTGCGGGAGAGAATACAAAAGCTAAAAGTGGACCTTAGGCTTCTAGAATACGGGCCATAGATTCATTATGGTACCCATGATTGAACCTCTTTATCTTCGATAGAACGAGAGGTATTATCCTGCTTCCTCGCCAAGATATCGCTGTAGCATTCCACAAGCTTTTCTATTGATTCCTTTTCCTTGTTGGAGCGGATTTGTGGGTAGAGCATTATCATACACCAACGTACACCTACACAGTACGTGGCTGATGACAGTAATGAGCCCGTGAATCATTGTCGCGGTGTTCTTAGTTGGGAGGCAATGTTGGAATCGTCAGGTGGTTTAGAACATTCTTTCGCATGCTGGGGAAACCTTTTAACGTGAAAACCGATGCGGGGGATTACACTTAGTAGTAAACGGCTTAGTTAAGTTTAACTTTGATATTTGCCTTTGTATTTCATTTGAGCAGACTGTTTCTTCTGTCGAGTATTTCCCCAAATCTTTGAGGTTCTACTTGAAAGGTTGATTTTAGTTTGAAGTTACATGTTAGGGGAAGTCACTTGCATGCCAGATGTCATGGTGTCTGTTGTCAGTTTCAGCATGCCAATACCGAAGGAGGTTGGTGACTAGTTGACATCAACAAAAAGATTTTAAAAGATTTGTTGCTGTTGTTGTTCGGAAGGTTCATAAAGGTATCTGATACATTAAACCTGGTGGAAGTATTAGTTGCCCTTGTTGGACATCACTGCAATACGATTTCAAGATTTCATGTCATGCATTCTCATCTATAGACAATTCTCGAATTCGCAGATCTGCGCACTGTGACTTCCGCCAAAATCTCAACCAGAACCTCGATCTGAAACCGGCTGACGTCACACCATCCATGATTCAGCAATGGTCGAGTCTGATGCAACGTCTTCGACATCACTGTCGTGGGGTTGTCTGTTTTACATCATTCAGTTTCAGACCGAGGTTGTGGTTGAGAAGTGTGCAGATCTGTGTCGTTTACGTCAATTTGAGAACGGTCTTTTGCCAGCATTAGAGGACGCAGCAGGGCTTGAGGAGGGTAAATCCTGTTGGGGGGCCTTCCTTTGCTCTGGTTGTCAGTGTAAAAAATGGTCTGATCATCCTTCCGTATGGAATGGGGATAGGAACCAATCAACGTGCAGGATCAGAATGCCTTTATCGTCCTATCAAATGGAGTAAATCCTTTCTACAACCTCTAAACTGCTCGTCTAATCCAAGTTAATCATACCACATCAAGTCTAAATCCGCTGCATCAAATGAGGACAATATATCTATGGCAACCTCACCAACAACAGTGTGACTGAACATAATTCTAAATAAATTGTGGCTGAACATGCAAACTCGGGCTCTCATTTCCATTCATCATCCATAAATTAGTCCAGAACGTTCATCCGGACGAGGAAGAGGATGATGATGATCTTGCTGCAGCAGATTTTGATTGGTGGAGCTGCGTTGGTGAGGCAGTTCCGGAGGGCCTAGTGGTCAGGAAGCCTGAGATTCAACTTCTGCGGCCTGCATGACCATTCATTGCCTTTACTCCCTGACCTCATCCAGTGGTACGGAGATGGTAGACATGGCAAAGATGGTGTCTGTTGTGTGCTGAGTTGGGAAAGTCCAAAGAAGGACTGGTTGATGGCTAGTGATGAGTGTAACATGGGCAAACTGAAGGCCTATTACAATATAATACAGGAAGCCACATTCTGTGCTTGGCCTTTCATGTTTGGTTATATGAGAAGATTGGTGATGTGCCATCGCACAGTGATTCAATATCATGAATCACTGCAAGCACTTCTTCTTTCCTCAACGAATTCTTCAACTTATTGTACTTCGGCGTAAAACCAGCCTACCTCTCCTCTCTGGTGTCAAAAAAGTGTGACTGATATCACAATCGGCTTAAAAGATGCAACCGCGACTTGTTACCCTACACCGACACCTCTACCGCATGATGTCATGGGAATCGCTTCATACAATACATTTCTTAAATCCTTTCTCTGATCCGTGGGATGAGAATTTCTTTGACGATTGACAGATTCGTGATTGTCTGACATTTACGTTGATTTGTTGCGTCGTTTTCACTGGCGTCAATATTGGATTAATTTCATGCCGCAGGGGACCGTGACTTATAAGTTATGTGATGAAATGAAACGTCTGCCACCTCTCTGTTTCTGAGAACGCCACGGTCCAGTGCGGAGCCAATCAGTTTGCTTACGTCATTCGCTGCCAGTCATTCTTCATGAGCAGAATGCTTTTGACTCCCGACAGTTCTTATTGATTCCATCCCTGTCCCCACAGTCATTAATCCAATGTTTTTATGATGATGTTCACGCTGCTGTTCAGCTGCACTTGGGGACGGGGATCACATTGCATGTATTGTGAATAATAAAACATGGAAATTGCTGATATAATTTGGTCGCCGAGGATTGTAAGAGTGTATTGACGGCGATGTTTTAGTGGCTGATGGAGAAGATCCATTAAGCATTGCTAAAAAAGGAATGGTGTAATGTGTCATGAATACGGTAAAACTTCAGGAAATGAAGCCGAGGGCCTTTTATGGGGTCGTTTGGCCAGTTCTAGACATCAATGTGATAATGTTGACGGAATTTAAGCGTCTGGCAGAAGTTTTCACTTTCAGCGATGGAGATATCCAAAAATAGAAAGAATGGCGTGGAAGAAAATGATATGGAAGAAGTTAAGGAGATAGGAAAACACATTGACGGACTTGTTGTTGTCCACAGAGTTGTCATCAAATGCATCCTCATCAAAAAACAATGTATCACTGGTCACATCTTCTGAGAAAGCCGACCACCCACAACATGCTGATGTTGGTCTGACTGTCAGTTGGAGATGAACTCATGAATATCGAGATTTTTTTCGCCGGATGCTGCCTCAATGATATTGCCATCAATTTCAACACTTTCAACAAAAACAATGTAGAGTTTTCGCACATCCCCCGAAACGCAAACGTCTATCCTATTGTTCGGTGCTCTTTTCGTGGCATCGAACAATGGGTTTGGCGTTCGCATTCGCACTTCGGGGGATTTGCGAAAACTCCCTAATATTGGCAAAGCCCCCGAAACGCCAACACCAATGTCTAATCCTTGTGTTGTTGATGCCGTTCTTCGTGGCGTTGATCACCGTTTGCGTTGGCGTTTTGGGATTATTGCAAAAACTCGCTATTGTTTCTTGATCACCCTGTATCATTACTATCTCTACAAGTAAATACCCATGCATTACACTCAATTAGCTTGTCCCCAGAGATGGCAGTCCATGCATGTAGAGAGAGGCAATTTCATTATTAGATACTTCTTGTATCGACCAGGATGTTTAGGATGGGCAAGAGACGCCATGTTGGAGTCGAGTCACAATATCATCTAATTTGCAATTAGAGAATGTGGGGGCAGATTTCAACTTGACGATTCATCAGCTGCTGAAGAGCCAAGATGGTGGCTGCTCCCCAGCTTCAGTAGCAACATTCCAGTGTAACATATGTAGTTGTTTCCCCTCTGCCAGTGTTCTCCAATAATTGAGTGATGGAATAAGCCCAGAGGAGAACACAGTGTGCCAATCTGCTTCCAAGCATTGAAGGGAACACTGAGTGATAGGAATACTGAGAGATGTTACACTACCGTAAAGGGCACTTCTTTGAGTGTCTCACCAATGTGACAGGCATTACAGAGGCCACTACGCTATACATACGCCAGTGCTTCTCTTTTAACCAGATGGGACTGTCAGACACATGCCGCTTGCGTATTCACCGGCCTGGTCCCGACACCATGCCCATGACGTATCCTCATTTTTCTGCTCGAGAACTGCCACGACATAATCACAAATTAGCCGCGACTTCAGCCCACTCCAGTCCTCCGTAACAATAGGTCGTCATGCCCTGAAGAGGCCATCGTCCAGCACTCAATCAGTGTTATCTCCACTTGAACACGCTCCGGGGAGGAGAAGAAATTACAAATGAAGCCATTACACGATTTCTTCGGGCAAGTTATGTCCACCAGTTTGCTAATTACCAGAAGTGTTCCTATAGATTCCCTCCTTATCTTCTTTGAGTGTCTTTGGCCAAGTAACTCAATTTAGTGGAAGGAACATTCACAGGGCTGTTTTCCGCTCTGTCGTTGCTTTGCGCCCACCTGGGGCTGTTGGCAACAAAGTGGCAGGTAGGACCAGAGGACCATCCGTCAGGAGATCAGCCACCACATTCTGGAAGTGGCAACTACTTGTTGTAACGGTACTGATTTGGTGACAGGAATCTCCCTTTCACTGATCTGCCCCAAATCAGGTTTAGGCAGGTGGTATTTTGTGTTGAAGTTTTCTAAAACCCTTGGAAATAAGTAGAAAAAAATTTGAAGAAATGTTCTTCAGATGAATGATAGAAACAACCTTTCTTCAAATATTTTTCAATCAATGCCGTTGGATGTGAGAAAACTTTGACAGAAGATACTGTCTGCTGAAATCTGGGGTAAATGTATTGGGAACGTGATTATCAAAGTATTGACAATCCAATTTAGCAGATGCAACTGTTCCTTGTTTTCTACCATGAACACAGTTTTGCACTCAGGCAGACACAATACAGTCCGTGTTTATCAGCGCCACAGTTCGATCAAAAACATATAAAAGCGTGATTGAAATTTTCTAGTTTTGTGTTGCTCCATTTCCAACAAGCTACTGTGGATGGTATTGAATGTTGTATAGCACCTTTTCTATCAGCGCAGCACAGACTACTGGAAGAGGACTTTCAATCATCATTATACAGTAATGTGTTCTGACAGTGATTTAGTTTCCCATACCGTGCTGGTGTGAAAGTGCACGTTATGACGTCATTCTCCAATTGCATCCATTTAAAGCTACCAGCATTGACTGGGTTGTTGAAAACTTCTCATAATCTGCCTTTTCAACATCCAAGACTCACCTCCACCCTGCCAGTGGTCCCGGCAGAGAGGTGTTGGCCAGAATAGTGGAGAAACACAGACCCCTTAAGTTGAAGATGCCTTTCCAGTAGATTAGAGGTTCACCCGGAATCAGACTTTCTGGTTTAATGTCCTCAACAGAATTCCAGACTGGTCGTCCACCCTCTCATCCTTTGCTCATCATTAGGGCTGCTGAAGTTTTCTCTGCTGATGCTGTTGGTCATGAAACAATTATTTGTAGGCCTGTGTGTAACCATGCGTTTTATACAAAGACGTAATTCTTCAAGAAATGACGTTCGTCAGAGAGCCTGCTTCACAGACTGAGGCGTCATTGTCCAGGGAACATCCTACATATCTGAGTTTACTGCTGTATCTTGCCTTATGTGCCTTTGTCTCTCTCTTTTTCAGGTGTCTCACATTATTCCAAGATTATCGAGGGGGCTGAAGATTGTGCAGTGTTTGACGAAGTAAGTATATGTGATCCTTGATTGATATTGATTGATTATGAGCCAATCAGATTGCTCTGTTGGTTGATACTGACATGTGACTTTGAGCCAATCAGATTGCTCTGTTGATGACATTGTGACTTTGAGCCTATCAAATTCCTCGTGTTGGTTGATATTGATATGTCACATTGAGCCAATCAGATCGGTCTTTTCTCATAATGTTTCTGGAATGTCATATGTCACACTTAAACAAGAATATCTGAACAAAAAACTGAAGTGGATGCCATAAATCATCTTAATGTCTCCTTTAATTGCTAATTAAAGCTTAACATCTCATAAAAAACCCTGATGTTTGGAGATCAAAAGATAATGTATCCTTGCTGCGTCAGGCATCTAATACAGCGTGTAGAATCGGGTGCTACTGTTGGGAATCGGATAGCAATCATACGTACGAAAAAATTCCTCCATAATCTGTAATCGTAGCGTAAACACGACAAGAAGTGTGTAGGCGGCGTGATGGTCCGTGAGAGAACGGTTGTCATGACAGACTGGAGGTACCTGGAAGGGAAGAAACCTGTTACATCGTCACTTGATGAGGAATGATTGGACATTTGAGACGAGGCATCTCAATTTGTGACGAAGGGCGTGTTGCAAATTGCTGAAATTGCGGAAACATGTTTTATCAGGATGTAAGGTGTCATGTTGCTTGATAGCACAGGATGTACCAACATTGTCGTAAATAAAATGTAAAGATTGAGGGCCGTATTCAAAAAGGGTGATCATCGTATGATTAAGATTTAGACGTCTGTAACTTCACTAAATGCACATCCACACTGCCAGCATGCATTTGACGAAGTTACAAGCGTCTAAGTCTTAAAAACCCTTTTTGAATACGGCCCTGAGTGTACGGATCTGTACATCCATCTACACGTTCTTTATATTGGTTATTTTCAGACGTTTGAATGGCCAGTTGCTCGTCCAATTGAAAGTGATGAAGTCGTTGACATCCAAATATTCAACTACAACAGATACTTGTCCAACAGGTAAGGTTTTGTAAACAAAAAAGAATATATTTGCCACAAGGAACCATCTTTATTGAGGGAGGCTGAATGATGCATTAGGTGTCAGTATTTACCAGACTTCTGTGGTACAACATTTGGTAACAAAACATTTGTGGGTATGACACTTTGCAATGCCACTTTTGTGGTACAGTACAACACTCCCTAATGCCACTTCCGTGGTACGACACTAGGTTACCCAAAATCTGTGGTAAGACACTTTCTTGCATTTTTGCACACGCCACTTGGAATGTAAATTTCTAAACTTGCCTTGCTCTAGTGCTACATGCTGCTAAACTAAATTCTCAAAAGGAAAACCTGAGTAAATAAGTGAATAGTTTCCGCGAACCATCACATGCAATTAGCTTTACCACCCACACACTTTCCGATATCGCTACTTGAAGAGTCTTTGCTTCAGCTGTCGAGGATAACATTGGGAAACATTGGCATCCTGTTACTTATCAGGTCGGGTTGGAACTACCGCTGGTATTGGGGACGCCATTCTGACAATCAGGGAGTCTGAGATTTGTCTGGATTAGTAGGAGACGGAATTCCATGACATGATGAGACCCTTTCTTGTTGATTTCATTCCTGATCATTAAGAAAGGGTAAAGGCAATCCATTCGGTGAAATGTACCCAAAGCTGACAATTGGTTGATGATCATGTTGGTATGTCAGTCGTTGCTGTGGAATGCCCTCGAGATTTTAGCTACTGCCTTCATCATTGCACGCTGGTGTGAATGCAGAAACGGTCCCTTGGAATCAAAGTCCAGGTGCTATTGTTCTAATGCATCATGTGAAGAATTATGTTGCTAATTCTGACCATAACTGTTGACAGTGCATGCATGGGCTTTGTATATTTAGGACTTCCATCTCTAGGACTTTTTCCGCTGGTACGCCGGGACCTTCACCAAGGTTTCAGTGGGATCAAACCCAAGACCTGAACAGGTGACTGACACACAAGTTACCACTGCACCACTCTGACAGTCATTGCAATGAATTAGACCGGCCAATCAAAACGTACCCTCACGCATCGTCTGGATGATCTGCAATGTTTGATCTTTGTTTATCCACTCAATATGTCTCCCTTCACGCTGACTTCTGAATCGATGGAGTGGAGTTGATCAATCCTGACAGATTTGAAATGAAAGCAGTATGATAAAATCGCAATATGGCAAACTTCATGGATGGACTCTCAAGGCATTAAATGCTTGAGTACAATCAATAAAACTATCTGGCATTTCACCTAAAAAATAATGATAAATTTGCTGTTAAAAATCGTTATCATAATCAATAATGCTTGGCTTGTTAGAGTTTTTGATGATCTTTTAAAAGTTATAAATAAAGCCACCAACATTGACCTGAACTTTAATATTTTGGTGCAATGAATGTGTGTAGGAGGATATAAGCTCCCAGAAAAAGCATGCACTGTCAAAAAAAGTCTTTGTCTTGATCACATCCAAGAAAAGATGGACCAGGAATCGATCTTGACCGTAGCGATGACTGAGCTTGGATTGTATGTTACAGATATCTCTTCATCCAATAGATGATATTTGAAACGAAATAATGACTAACCATTACTTTTTGTCTCGCTATGAAGTCACACTGTTTTAAAAAAAATTACTTTTAGAACCGAACAGCATGTGATGGTTCAGCTATTTACAAGCTTCGATCGCCTGAGTGCAAGGCTAATATTTGTTTTCTTCATCAGCGATTCAACATTGATTGAATCTGATGCACGTAAATAAGGCGAGTGGTCAGAAAGAAAGGGCCGTCAGTTTTTATTCAGTGGGGGTGGCACTGACGCTAATGGAACGAGACCACGACACCGTGCAATGATGTCGTTACAAACTGTGGTGATTGGACACCATTGGGCATTTTGTTTGATCAGAATTTCTGATGATCTGCTATGAAAAATTGGTGATAACTTTTGCTATGGGGCATGTTAGACATCACAACAGATCATTTAGTTAGAGGGTGTTAGGACATCAAGCGGGAAAGGATAACCGGAGGGACTGGAACGTTTCTACTTTATCAGATCTTGGATGACACCAGTCTAACTATTTTAGGCAACACCAGTCTATGCTAAAATTTTCATTAGGCAGGTGTGACCCCAAAGGGTCTCCAGCACCACTTCCATTTGCTAGTGCCATGCCACTCTATTAACCAAGCCGTTCGACCTGAACTGCGAAAGGCTGAGTATGACAAATACGTGTTCTCCAGTGGCTAGCAAATCTGATGTTTGATCTCTGTCTGCCCACTCGTATAATGATGTGACTGATATCTACGACATCCCAGTGTTGAAATCAGATACCATCAAGGGGGACGTTGACTTGTCAGGATGTAATTATCCATGGGGCGTACAGCCTTTCGAAGAGGGACACAATTGATTCGTACTGTGATACAGATATCAAGTCCTTATTGATGATGAATCACTGGTGGATCACCCTAGACCCCCATATGAAGGCTCATCTATCCCTCAGTTCAGCTCTACAATGTGACTGGAGAGGCCACAGTTTAATAGACTCCTACTAAAAGGCTCATCTAGCTTTCAGTCTTGACTCCCACTTGAAGGCTTGATCATCTAGCTCACTCTCACCAACTAGACTCTCATCCGAAGGCACAGTCTAGATCCCACTAGAAGGTTCATCTTGCTCTCACAGTCTAGACTCCCACAAGGCTCATCATCTAGCTCTCACAGTCTTGACTCCAACTAGAAGGATCATCTAGTTCTCACGTCTGGACTCCCACAAGGCTCATCTATAGCTTCACACAGTCTAGGACTCTGACTAGAAGGATCATCTAGCTCTCACGTCTGAACTCCCACAAGGCTCATCTATAGATCGTTTTCACGACGTAACTCCGACAGTGTCCGCCATGATGACGTTGCGCGTTTTGCCCACCAGCAGCCAATGCATTTTGTGTTTCTGCTGGTGGGCAAAACGCATAACGTCATCATGGCAGACACTGTCGGAGTTGCGTCGTGAAAACGAT
>NMRB01000212.1:397385-445528 GCA_002633025.1 Notospermus geniculatus
CGGATCCAGGGGGCGTACGCCCCCCCCCCCCCCCATTGAGTATTAGGTTGTCCTAAAGCTTTGGATCCAGAATTGCCTCATTGTTGAAGGCAGATGCTGGATATATGTCACAAACCCTAAAATGAATGCTTTGAGAAGTTATTTTGCTCCTGCATAGCCACGTTCCTCACCCATGACATTCCAATGAATGAAGCCTGATGTTTGACTCGGAGTACTCCATCAGATACAACCTAAAAGTTAATCTTATTTGAATGATCGTAGGCAAATCGTTAAGCCATGACGTCTCAAAATGACACCACGCAAACACTTCATCTGTTGGTGAAAATCCTCCCATTCTTATCAACTCTCGTTTCTCAGGAATTAATCTGACTTCTGTGATCACCCTGGAGACCTGGTTGGCAGAAATATGAGAATATTGCATTTTGTGCTCTTGCGTTGTTTGCCTTTGTTGTTGACTGACGTTCTCATCAACTTTGTTATCGTGATGGAGGAAAATATTGGAAGTTTTTCTGTCGCTTTTGCAAACCATGGCAGCTTGAGCTGTCACTAGGAAGATTGGTGACTCTACAGGTCAAACAATGTGACTTCAGATGATGACATTGTCTCGTACAGAATCTGCATCAGATGCTTCTGGAATTTGACACGACTTGGTGTTGACCCGGTGTAACGTTTTGTAATGTTCCCCATATTTAAGTGTTTCCGAACAAAAGACAGCTAGAGGGACCGTGACTTTTCAGTAGCAAGGGCAACACAGAGAAATTTGCCACTCTCGTAGTGTACCCATACAATGTGGGGAAGCACTGAGAAAAGAGAACATCATGGCACATTACACCTGCCTGACCCACAGCCTGATACAAACATCCCTTGGCACATGAGGCTGAAATACTCAGCCAAGGAACTTATATCTCATTACAAGCTCGAATTTGATAAGTGCTGTATCGAAGATGTGATCAAAGACAACTGTGGAATGAAGGCAAAGGTTTTTTGATTGCCTCAGTTTGCCGGGTTGAGTTGTTTCCTGCAGAAGTAATATAATTTTACCGAGTCAGAACATCAAAGAAATATCATACTTGGAGGCGACGACCGTTAATGGTTTGTCAATTGGATATAAAGCGAGGTTATCTTGTGGAAGGCTGGTGGGTGGGGAGCGATCTTCACTTGTAGAATCTTTGCACCCTAAGTTTATGGGAATTGACTTCTCCATCAGGTAAAGAATTGGCATGATTGCTTCAAATGTTTGTTTCTTTCAGACTGTTGGGTACATTCAAAGTCATCCTACAGCAGATCGTCATCACAGGTCATCTCAAGGTCACAGACTCACTCATCGACTTCAACAATGTTGTCATGAAAGTAAGTACCATCATGCCTCATCCATATTGAGGTCATCATGTCGGTTATAAAGGTACTGTCATGCAGCCTTGACTCCATGGTCACAGAGTTAGGTGACCTTCATGCCAAGGTCACACAATGTTTGACTGTCATGTCACCTTCATCCCAAGGTCACACAGTAATGTCATGAAGGTAAGTTCATTGGAGGGTGACCTTCACTGCAAGGTCACACAGTGATGTCATGAGTGTGGATTCACAATCCAGTGACCCTCAGCTCAAGGTCACAAAGTGATGCCCTTCATATCTGTTAAGGCCTCTATACACTGGATGACAAAAGTCGAAATTAGTCGCTGCTATGGTCAGTTCGACAACACTTGACCTGGGGACATGTTGAAATACTCCACAAAATTGTCACAAAAAGTGTTTTGGAACAGACAATTGTAGCGACTAATTTTGACTTTTGTCATTCAGTGTATAGAGGCCTTTAGTTGTGTCATGGAAGTAAGTAGGCCTATTTACCCTGTAATACTGATCAAGTTGAAGTTTTGGGAGACCCTAATACTGACAACTTTCAGAACATCACATTCCTGAACCCCCTGGGAGTGAACTCTTTGAAGAACATCTGTATATAAATCTAACCGACATTTAATCGATGCTCTTGGATATGAAATTCATCAAGCGCGAGAAAAAGTTGAGCCGGGAGTTTTAATTACACCGGTGACTGTGACTGGCATATTGGTGATCAGTATTTGATCCTGCTGCATGTCTGCTTTTTAGGTACATTGTGGAGGGGCTGAGATTATGCCAACTTTAGTATGTTGAGTGCATTACTTTTTGATTTGATTTCAACTTTATATCCAATGGGATGATCAGGAATGGTATTTGCTAAATCATATCCTTCCCAATACGTGCCAGTAGTTCCTCAGCAGTATAACCATTTCCTATCAATGCAACCATAAGTGCCTCTAGTTCCTCGTGGTAGTAACCATTTCCCTCAGTCTAACCATAAGTGCCTCTAGTTCCTCGTGGTAGTAACCATTTCCCTCAGTCTAACCATAAGTGCCTCTAGTTCCTCGTGGTAGTAACCATTTCCCTCAATCTAACCATAAGTGCCTAGCACCAGTTCCTCATCAGCAACAATACCTCAAGTACAACAGACATCATAATCCAGGTTTCCAACCTGATTTATTGATTGCAGTAAAAACAACGATCTGATTAACGGGCGTCTCCCAGTGCCTTGGGTTGGGGCAGATCGAACCTCAGTCACATCAATCACAGTCATGTTTACGGGATTTTTGCTTGCTAATCTCCACAGGGGATATTACAGCATCATCATTGGCGGCAGACATATGCCACGGGTCGATATAGGTGCTCTCTCCAGGTCAACATTGGTAAAAGTTCTGATTGAGGCTACGTTTTTTCATCGAGGTAGAGAGCAGTGCACGATGGATGCCCATTCATCACCAAATTCATGNACTCCTGCCTATAGTATTCTAACCATTGAGAGCCATCTTCGTGAGAAATCCCACGAAAAGGAGCATTTTTAGGGTTCATCTTTTATGTACCGGCTTCATGAATAACCAAGATGTCATCTCCCAGTCGTCCCCCAACATTCCTAATCCATAAGTTCCTCCACTCCCTCCTTGACTCTGATTAATTGCGTGGGTAGAAGACCAGCTCTCTCGAGCCTGCACATTTAAGTGCGGCCATCCTGGGGGACACTCAACCAGGATAGCCAACGATTGAATAATCTGAGTGTCCAGGTCTTGAATGAGAAATGAATTACTTTAAGGAATATAGAGATCTCTTCACAGCACTAATTTGCTTTATCCTTTCCAATGGCAACTATCTCTAAGTTATTTAAAATCATCTCAAGGGTATATAATCTGTACATAATTTTTCATGCATGGACAGATTACAACTGGTTGTATGGACAGATCGGACTTTGAAAATGATAAATCCGGGCTTGAGCCAAGAACAGATTCTGATTACTCAGCTTTCTTGCTGCTTAGAACTGAATCTGCAGAAAGGAATCTCATCAGTGAATGATATCCAAAATAGAAGCACAAAAAACGACACACAAAATGATAGTAACCATAAAGTCGTCTCCAAATCTTGCAAATTTTTGACCCCAACCGGGGTCTTCCTCAGGCACTTTCTAGTTAAGATAACAGAAGTGAATGAAAATTTGCAAGATTTGGAGACAACTTTATGTTTACTATCATCACTGAATGAGGGACCAAATCTGCTTCGTGTGTTGGACAGACTACCCTCTCTGAGACCCGTTAAGCTGTTGTCCAGTGTTTGCTCCTGAGTTGAAGACATCCTATCACCATCCCCATCCCATGTTGGTTGAGGCCATCAGTATCTCTTGAAGAGAGGTAGTTGTCTTCTTCTTTTTTCCTTTCTTCACCCAAAATATCACAACCTACACTCTGACACCTTACAGAATGAGCGTCACCTCAAAAACATCCCGGACCTCCAAATCGTAAGTATGCTTGCCAGTGATGTCACACACCAGCACCATGGTTATGTTATTATTTCCCACTGTGTCACACACCAGCACCATGGTTATGTAATTATTTCCCACTGTGTCACACACCAGCACCATGTTTGTGTTATTATTTCCCATTGTGTCACACACCAGACACCATGGTTATGTTCATTTCTCCGTGTTACTGTCCTGTGTTACCTCTCCTCAGAAAACAGAAAGTTCTATAACCTAGATTTTGAAAGCGAATGTCAAAATCTACGGCTGATGCTCCTCCATCCAGGTAATATTCCCCACCAAGGTCATCTATTCCCTGCCAAGGTCATCTATCCTCACAAGGTCATCAATTCCCCATCGAGGTCACCCATACTGGTGGTGGAATCCATGCCATGTGTGGTGGAGGGATACATTGGGAGTGTGAGGCCTGTGGTTCACTGGAGGGACACTCTACTCATCGCACAATCTGTGAATGGCAATGTTGCCTATCTGCCATAATTGGTCAGCACTAGCGACGTCAAAGCATTTCTGACCAATTCTCACTATTCCCCACTCGTCTCCCATCAACATACATGCATGTGTCGATGAAGTGGATTAAGAGTGCTAGCATGACAGTGAAGGAACGTGTAGCACACATTGAGTGTTCTCAGTATTGACTTGCTAGGATAGTTCTATGTATTTCAAATGATGTTTCATTTGATGTTGTAGTTAGTGGCACACAGAACTAACAATGTTGGCGACAGTTTGCCTGTGTTGAATATTTCGTCACCTTGTCCTCGTCCATGAAATTTGTTATGTTTTTGTTGTCTCCTCGTTCGTTCTCCGGTTCTACACATCACATTATACATGTAGATTGTTATTGTGTTCTACCGGGCATCTAAAAAACACTTCAGTTGTTTCTGAGCTTGAGACTTGTGTGGAATGGTTCGATGTTTGTTGTCGTCAGAACTGGTGTGTTTTTTTTGGATGCCCAGTATTTCTGTTTTTCAGTCCACACTAACAATACTAAAAAATTTAAAAAATCAAATTCGTTTGTTACAACAGCGACTAATTCTCACCCTAAACTTGTAAAATATTCACTCAGATGCAAGAAGAAAGAAGCAAGTATTTGGTCCATGAACTCCAATCAACTTGTAAAGCCTATTCACTGATCAGTTTACACCGTAGTGGAGTAATTCTGACTGGTTATCACAATTTCTAATGCATGATGTTCAAATCAGATTCATTATCAGGTAAATTAGATGATATTTTGTATGGTTGACTTTCTCCTTTCACTAGACCCAACATGTGAGTAGCCTAAGAGATCTTTGGTCCGTAGACTTTGCTTGTGTTCATTTATCGCGATAGCTTTGTCCTGAAGAATGATTTTGTCACCCCCCTGTTTTAATCCTGGTTTCACGGCGTTTTTTCAGAGAAAAGTGAAAATTAATATCCATCCCATGCACCGTACCCCCAGGATTGTGTTTTGTCATAATCTGCCTTGATTTCATTTACTTTCATTTGTTATCCTGAGAGTATTGATGGCAGAGATGTGAAAGAATCTATAGCAAGATTTGCCGGTTGACGATTGGTGAATGGTGTCGCCATCTCTAAAGTGATTGCAAAACTAAGGGCCATAATGTGGTGCACCCAACTGCCGTCTGCTGTTTGTTGAAAGAATCACAGTTTGAGCAGAAACTGAAGGAATCGTCCCCCCCCCCACACACACACATCACTCCCCAAACATTACACTGGTAAAATATGTTACCAATGAATTGAATTGAAACAAAGCTCAGTCTGTCTGCTGCAAGTCCTTCAGTTTGGGTACCAGGACCCTCAAATCAATCTATCCCATAGATTTCTGGATGGCTTGAACTTTTCTACAAACTCAACCCCACGTGGAGAACCTCTACGCTGGTATTTTAAATGCCGAAATAACATTTTCAACATTTTTTTGCAAAATTTCAGCACCCTGAAACCATCGTGAGTTGACTATGATTATTTCTGAATGACATTGTTGTCACAGTGCCGACACCTTTCCATCCTTGGTGAAACTGAATTCTGTCCCCTTCACTGGATTGTGCTGTCGTCTCCAGCATGCAAACGCTCTCTTTGAAGACCACATACCCTCTCTGCTCTATCAAATCATTACTCCTGACATCTGCATGCATTCTCTTCCTTTATACCCTATCTTTTTCACTATCATTCTGCTGTAAGAATGTCTTATCTGTTAGGCCTATAATGGTGTTGGAACTTGTAAAACTATACACTGTGGTTTTGGTAAAGTGTGGTATACATCTTGACATTCACAATATGATTATTGCTGGGCAGACCTATTTTCCCTCTTTCATTTTTAGTGTGAAATTTAAAAAAATATGTTTAAAAAAATTTATATTTAAAAAATAACTAATGTTTCTAAGATTTGGCCTCTGCAGGTGTAGCCACCACCTGGGTTTGACCCCAGAACCTCCTGCATGCAAGTCCTTTACTTTGTCACTCAGCCATAGAGCCATGTCCAACACTAGTCCATATGGAAACATGCTTATCTTTAACAAAAGGCCTCTGGTCACCAACTCACTTCAAAACCTTTTGCACATTTTGGCTTGGGTCATCATTTGCTTGCCCTTAAACTACATTAATTGCGCATAATTCATATCATCATTTTTGTTTTTTCAATATTTTCAATCTTATTCTATTGACATTCAAGGCTTTTGGCATTAAATTCTATCCAACTGCACCCAAAAGTTTGGAGCAGACTCATTCATTACCCAATCCATTCTCCATCAAGTGACAGCTTCCCATCAGAGTTTTTCTGTCAAATGCTTACCAGATTCGTATCATGAATTATTCTTTTTTGTAGATTTTCTACCAAATAAGTTCTGCCATGCATTTTAGTATTAGTTGTAGTGACTTAACTCTTTCTCCTATCAAAATGATAATGAATGTTGATGAAATATCAAAATCTCTTCACAAATCCAAAGAGATGCCCTGATTACATAGATCAAAATGAATACCATAGAAATTAACACTTTAGGATTCAACTTTGTTGTCCAACAGGAAGAGGTGATCACAAAGGGAGGTTCCCTTAATAAAATGTCTCTGAAATGTGGCAGGGAAATTGTATATTGGCCCTTTTAGTGAAAACTGAGGGAGGTTTTCAAAAGACCTGAAGAATATGATAATCAGAAAAACATCTTCTGCCTTTTGCCAAGCATTAATTGAGTCTTACCAAAAATTCATAAGCGAGTTTATGAATTTTTGGTCTTACCTGCTGCTGAATCATGACAATGGCTTTAAGATTCTGTCTTAATTTACCATTGTGAAACACATTTGAAGTTTGGTTGGTTTTGAATAAGTCATATCTTTGAAAACCCTCCCTCCAGTCGTTTCCGCCCCGTCCCTTCCTCATACCCCAAGATTTGACGTGAGCTTTCCCTCCTTTTTGTTTAGCTTAAGGAAGATCGAGTACAACCCCCATGCGTTGTTACCCGGGTAAGATGTTCGTGAAAACTTGTCTAATCATTCACAGGGCTTCCACTTCAGGGGATCATGGGACTCAAACAGTATAACTCCCAAAATGAGGAGGTCATCTTCCAGAATATCTTTCAAAAGATACCATTCCATGCCAAGTCTGACTCCAGTGGAAGTCCTGTTTTCTTTTACATTTTATATTCCAGTTCTCTATAGGCATGTTGCATCTTTCTTCACATTCAGACCAACATACTTGCTTGTTTGCTGTAAATATAAACGGAATGGGGGCACCATGTTGAAAAAAGGCAAATTATTCCTGGGAATGTTCCTTATTTCGTGGGTCTGAATGTTTAAATTGATAGCAAACAGCAGTATTTTGGGTTCACCCTGTATTAACATTCCACCAAGGTTTTTGTTCTGAATATTGTCATAAGGTGGCGCTACTTGCACATGTCAGATTTGGTAGATAGGCACCTGTAGGTTGTCTTGGCACATGTTTTGTACATACTGGCCTTTTTTGAGCCTTCTAGTTTCCATCAAGCATCAGCTTGATTGATGAGAGGGTTCAAAGATCACAGCACTTGTCAGGGCTGATGTTTATTTATAATAGCACCAGGTGGCACTATCACTCCTCACTTTTAAATGGATCCTGGTGGTGCCGCCTGTAGATAGAGTTACAAACCTATGGTACTCATTCAGAACTCAACAAGACACTATCTTATGCACAGACACAGGACAGTGGAGTATTTTGCAAGCAGAATTCAACACCTTTACAAGGCAAATTCTGAATTTGTCCTTGTGGTGCCATCTTTTGGTGGGATGACAAACCATGATGTGGCACTAAATATGCATCGCCGCTTCTAAAGCATTCATCTGTCTTAAACTATTCTGCCAAAAGATAAATAGTGTCGTTAGCATCAACATCTAGTAATATATAAAGAAAATTTTTGTTTTATCTGTCCTCTTAAGCAAATTGTTTCTCACTCTGAAGTTTTTTCTCAAACAGCCTTTGGGTTCTATTTATAGTCCTTCTTCTCCATGATATGAAGGGAAACTTGGGTGTTGATGAGGGGTTAATATCTTGAGTTACGCAAAGTGAACCTTTTGAAATATGATGTGCTGGTACTGAAATTGACAACTATCTCATAGAAAGCCATCAAATCTTATCCTGAGATAATTGTCATGTCAGTTCCCGACAAGAAGTATTTTTGGCCATGTCTGAGGTTAGGGGGTTAAACTGCATGATTGAGGGGCTCAAAAGAAAACCCTTTTGTTTTGAACAGAAACGATATTTGAAGGGGTTCACCTGTTGATTAAAGCTGGATTAGTCGGGGTGTTGCATGTGGGGATTATAGCCCACTGCTTCAATAGGTGTCACTAGTGGTTGAAACTATTGAAATGAAACTGACATCCCAGTCCTGATAAATTTTCCACACAAAAGGCATGCATTGTATAAGACCTGGTTTCGGTGTGCTGCCCTCTGTCATAGCCAGGATCCCCATTGGGGCAGCTTGGGTGTTATAGACAGGTGGTGTTAGTTCCTGGGTGTGGTGCAGAATGGTTTAAAAACACAATTTATCAAAGCTGACATGATCATTTGCATGTGATATGGTGATAGTCTCAAAACAAAGGGTTTTCATGGGAGATTTCATGGACTTAGAGAAGATTTATGTTTGAAACTTTAGTCAAAGGATTAGAATAATAAATAGGAAAATTCTGTAATTAGGGTACAATGTGTTTTGGTGCATGACATTCCCAGCTGATTGATTGAAGATCATTTGGGCGTCTTATAAAACTTTTTTGTTCTTCTGTTCAGTTGTATGAATTTGATCCACATGGTTCTACATGTTGATCAACAAACACATTGGTACAAGCTGTGATAGACCTTGTTGATCCTACATTGGGTGGTACACATTGATCACATACATTAACCCTTGGTCGTACACATGATGGATTTCACTGCCTTTAGATTTGCATCACGCAGCGCCAAGAAATCTTTTAAAAAACGTTCAGTTAGTCTTAGGAGAAGGAGTCCCTGGAGGCGCCATGCATCTGAGGCAAACCTCTGGGGCGTTAGCCAAACAAAACCACAGTAAGCCTACCACTTCTTATATCATAGAGTATTCAGGTTCTCTTAAGTGGTGAATCCACTGACGCGAGTTTGGCCTGAGACGGGGTTGCCATCCCTTGCGATCACCTTATAAGGACTTCCGGTTGCCATATAAGGTGATCCCAAGGGATTGCAACCCCGTCTCAAGCCAAAATCGCATCAATGGATTCGCCGCTTTAGTTGTCATTTTGATAGATCTTCTTATGATTGGGCATGGTTTATTCTATAAAAAGTTGTCATATTCCTTGTTTAAGAGGTCTCCTTGTTTCAGCAGCAAGATCAAGGCAGTTGGTAAGATGCTGAACCTGACCAAACGCCAGAGGAAGGAGAAGGAGGATGATACAGACTCATTCGCCAGTTTGGAAGATGGTGAGTGAAGGGGCATCCTCCCACAGCAGGGGTTTTTATCTCGCTCATCTTCATCCACTTGTCTTGGGATGGATGGGGAGGAGAGAGGTAAAAACCCCAGCTGTGGGAGGATAGGGAAGAGGTAGAACTTGGCTCTGATTGTTTGCAGTGCATGATACATGTACTTTGCCATGGTCTCGTTTGGAAGCAATAATGCCACAATAATGATATAACTCATGGTCAGCTTGATGACACCGCCACCTAGTAGGCCTACTCTTCCCAAATGGTACACTCCATGAATATTTGCCAGTTTCATTGATGCCAGTGAGAGTGAGTTCTTACAATTCCTTTAATAGTTTGCTTATCTTGTTCAGTTGGAAGATGGATAATTGTTAGACTGCATTGTTTTTCGTTTCAGAAAACAAGCTGTTCGATGCACCGATAATCATTGAGCCAATCCTGAAGGATGACGATGATGATGGATCAATCATCTCGGGTCCAGTCACCACAAAGAGATTAGAGTAAGTGGGTTCATCTGGGTTTGATCTAGGCCCTTCAAAATAGCTTCTACGTGTCCAGTGCTACCATCTGGAGTTGATATAGGCCCTTCAAGATAGCTTCTACGTGTCCAGTGCTCTACCATCTGGAGTTGATATAGGCCCTTCAAGATAGCTCTATATCCAGTGATCTGCCATGAGACCCAGACTCTAACCATCATATCAAGGCCAATGGTCACTTCGCCTTTGGACTCCACTCCACTCATGAAGGTGAAGCATGCACGATGGTGAACAGACTTTGGAGTGGTCTAGGATAGAGATGAGATGGGCAATATATGAACATGATTGCTTCAATTTCAGAGCCAAACCGATACCAAAAATGGAGCAGGCTTCACTCAAGGCTCAGGACTTCCAGGTAGGAGTCAGTTGTAGTCAATATAGTGTTATCTTGAGTAAGACACTTAACTGCAATTGCTGCTGTGTGCAGAAGATGTGTAGGACTATCTTGGGCTTGACATCTCTCTGGATGTGCTAAGATAGTCAGGTAGGTCTATACCTTCAACAACTTGACACATGCGATGACTGCTATTTCAGGTTTGCATAACGATCATTGAAGCACGCCAACTTGCCGGATTGAATATGGACCCCGTCGTCTGCGTCCAGGTGGGAGACCAGAAGAAATACACAAGCGTCAAAGAATCGACCAACTGTCCATACTACAATGAGGTAACATATCTATTTGTCTCTCTTGTTAGGCAGTATTATCTTGAGTGTTGTACTCAAATGACCTAGATTCTTCAAATTGTTTGTGTAGGTACCACCAGCCAATTTATGGAATCTCATCGCTGACTCACTACTAATGCTGATCATCTTTTCTTCCAGTATTTTGTGTTTGATTTCCACATGGCGCCTGCCATGCTCTTCGATAAGATCGTCAACCTCACAGTAAGTACAACTCTTTTCGTATCTTCACAAACTTGGTCATAACAACAGTGAAATGCTGTATTTGACATTCTTTGGGAATATTCCCTACAACAGATGTTCAAATGTCAATTTGGATATCATCTTGTATGGTTATGGTAAATACTCTATTCATTTGAAGCAGAAGATGGGCCTAACCCGTCTGCTTGATCAAGTAAAGTTGCATTCAGTTATTTTCAGTACACTGTAGGCCTACATGAACTGTTTCATAATTCGGTGTAACATTCTTCGTTTATTCATGATTTGTGGATTGTAAGTTCCTTAAAGGAGCACGGTATTGGATCTCTAATGTGTTATTTGACTGCTGACATAGAGGGAGCCACCTAGTGGCAGCAACACGAACTACAAAAATCCATTACAAAATGTACGCAGTAAATCGGGTCATTTGCCGAAACGTAGTTAGTCCCTTGGGTTGGAGAGTGGCGCAGTGGCGCCGGCTGTCGAGAAAAAGTGGCAATACCGTGCTCCTTTAAAGGATCCATGTTGAGCAGCAGATTGCAAGAATAATTCTGTCCTTTACTCGTGGATTAAGTCAATGGCCATCTTGGCTTTCACATTGTACATTTACCATTGTATCAAAGAAGGACCTGGCCCCAAAAGCAACCGTGAAAACTTGTGAAATTATCCCCTATTGCCACACGTCCCCAGTCAAGGTGTTATGATTGCTTGATCCTTGATGCATCGGAGCTGGATTTCGGGATCTTCAAGTCTAACCAAGTCTCTCCTTTCAGAGCCCAATAAGACCATCAACAGATTCCCCACCCATCTTAATCCCTGTGATAATTTCACAACAATAATGATTTTCTTACGTTACGTTTTATTTTACCTGGTATCTAGGTATTACACTCCCGTAACCTGCTTCGGAGTGGCACCGTAGTGGGTAGTTTCAAGTTTGATGTGGGCACCGTCTATGCCGCGCCTGGTACTTGTTTGTTTACTTTTCCATTCATTCTTCATCCTAGTTTTGTTGTTTTGAAAACGTCCAAGTTTCCACCTTTTCCTTTCTTCTTTCCCACCTTTATCAGGTCATGTCCATTTCATCCTCTGAAAACGATTTACCACCTTCATCAGGCGGGCTATTTCTGATGGAAATGTGAATGTTACTGTGACTGTTACATCGACCAAGAGTGCGCGGAATAACATCTTTGCATCAATAGATTCAGAAATAGAACAGATTTGCTGGCCGGAAACTTTGGGTTCTTCTAGCCTGCCAGTGATATTTTCTGTACATATGTACAGAACCAGTTACATGTATTTGCTACTTGGGCCTCAATTCAGTTGTGTAAGGTACCTATTAAAATGCAGTTGTCTGTTGTAAACATAGCTGTCTTCTAGACATAGCTGTATTCTAAACACAGCTGTCTTCTAAACACAGCTGTCTTCTAAACACAGCTGTCGTCTAAACATAGCTGTCTTCTCTGCAAGTTTGTAATCAAAAAACCTGTGAAGATGGGGTGTTCTATCCATGGTATTGTTGACATTGTGAATTATACAACGACAGGTGTATCACACATGAGCAACTTTATTCAGTCGCCATTAATCTTGACATTTCCACCATCAGGGCACAAAATGAAGGGTGTGAATCACGTATTATGCCCTCAGATTCCAGTTTCCTCCGGGTACAACCTTTATCTCTCTATCTTGTACGACAGCTCTTTCTACCCACTTGCTTCCTGATGCCATCTGTTTTTGCCTTAAATTCTTTAGGACATAATGCAAACTTTAAAATTCAAAAGGCCTTCAGTTTGATTCAAAGTTATTTCTTTTTTGTTTAAAACACTTTAGAAATTGAAATGAAATCTTTTGTTGGAAATTTGAGCACAAATGGACAGAAACCTGATGATACGCTTTTGTTCTTTCCTTCTTGCACCACAGATATCTTTTAAGCTTCCATACTAAGCCGAGTCTTTGGTTAAATATCTGTAGAATCTGGCAAATGTCGTGGTGATGTACCAGCCAAAAAAGGACATGTCTTGCTGATGTTTTATAAAGAAAGACAACTGATGACATGATGATGTTTTATAAAGAAAGACAGCTGATGACATGATGATGTTTTATAAAGAAAGACAACTGATGACATGATGATGTTTTATAAAGAAAGACAAGTGATGTCGTGGTGATGTAATATCAAAAATTGACAATTGACACATGAGCGAGGGCAAAAATTTATAAACCTCGCTTATGAATTTTTGGCGAGGGTGATTAAGCAACCACATATATTTTGGTTCAAAACCATTGGGAATCTTCTCTTTGTTTCCCCTCTCTGTTAAGTTCTTTTAGTTGTTCACCTCTGCACCATTTGGGGTTATCACACAGTTATTGATGTGTTCTTTTCTGAAATATTTTGATCAAAAGGATAGGGGCAATGTTGAGATCTATTGATAGAGTAATAGATAAGTGTTGCACAATGACCTGCTGCAGTTGCACTGTCAGTGTCACCAGGAGAGTGTGCTGTTACTTTGTGCTGTTTTGGTCGCCGATGGAGGGCATCCAACCACCTGTAGGCCTAATTGGTTGGAGTGGGCAATATCATTCATTTGAATGAACTTAGTTTCTCACACTGCCATTCTTTAAGATATTTGCTTCTCACTTTCTGCCATCCACACCATTTCTTTCATTTTCTCCCCATTTCTTTCCTTATTTTTCAACCTAATCCACTTGCCAGGTGTATGATATATTAGTTCCAAACATCACCAATAGGTGGTGAGGTGGTGTCGTTTGTCGGACCTGCCATCAGCAGCATGTGCATGACGTCATCTTTGCATTCACAGGTTCCGTGCATCACATGACCATGATTTGCATATGCAAATATCTTTCCTGCAGTGGGCCATCCATTTGTTCAGACTGCTGATTGTCAGGATGCTTGAGCTTCTCAAGATCCCCCCCCCCAAAAAAACTTGTTTTACCCAACTTACTTCCACCAAGTCTACCTCATCCTAAGTCAGTCATAAAAACAATTATTGATAGAATCATTTGTTGCATCAGACAACGCAATTTCACGTCCACAAAATCGTATCCTCGCAATCAGCAACCTGAATTAGTGCATGCTGTCCCATCGGCGCCCCCTGGTGCTAACGTTGCGAACCCCGGATCTCCTATCTCTCTTATGCCATCACCTCAAGCACTCTGTCTTTCTGCCTCCTGATTGGTGTAGGTCCTCCAATCGCGGAACTTTATACGCTCCAACAAACCTCTGGGAAGCTTTAAGTTTGATGTTGGTACAGTGTATGGCGCCCCAGGTAACTTGTTTGTGAACTATCCACCTAATCCAGCAGTGTTGTAAACCATGTGGTTGAAAATAGTTATGGTAAATACATGCTCTCACAATGGTTTCAAGTTACCCTTTGGATTGGCAGCCATCTTGCATGTGCAGTTATCTTGAAGTTCCAACTCATTTAAAATTCAAGATGGCTGCCAAATTCAAGATGGCTGCCAAGACACCATCTTGAAATTCAAGATGGCTGCCAAGTAAGTGATCCTTTGGTGGAAAGCTTTGGCAGGTGATAATTGATTAACTTCTGCTGGCATTCTGTCCAGTTATCTGATGGTGTAGAATACCTTGGTGATTGTTTAGTTGCACAAACTATTATGAGAGCATCTTATTTGCCTACTGAGTGTAATGGAATTAGTTAGGTATAGAACTTTCGGTAGCATTCATTTTTCACCAAATAAACAGTGGCTTTTCATCATGGAACCAAAAATGTCTCGTAAATATGAGAGTTATCTCATTGATACAAATTACCTTTGATCCAAATGTGATTTGTATTGAAATTCATTCCTCGGTTGTTCTCTAAAGCAAGAAACAGATCCCAGAAAGCCACTTTTTATCCATCAAACACAACAGCAAACCAGGAGTTCAAAACCTTGCTGACTTTCTTTAAGTTCTAGATATCTGTAGTTAATTTCTATCTCTTGAGTTCACACTCTCTCTTTGACATGGCAAGAACAACTTCAATGATGACATATGATATGTCAGAAGGATTCCAAAGGCAGGAACGAACACTGGACACCTCACTTGATATCACCATCAAAATCATACATGTATACCTGTGATAGGAAGTACATGCATAGAGCATCACTGTCACCCATGATGTCATACAATTGGGACATTATTCACAGAGCTGCCTTAGCAGTATTGGCCAAATAATTCCATCCTAATTCCTAGAGGCAAAGATCATCCTGAGGTGACCAATTTTCTTAGGGTTCAGTCTGACGTCACTGCATGCGAGCCTTGAGAACCACTGATGACCTCAGGATGGTAAAACAGAGATCCTGTCAACCAGAAATCCAATATGGAGGCTGGGAATAAGGTCCCTGGTCTTCTGTGGATGACTCTCTGACTGAACTTCTCTCACATGTTTTGGGTTCACTTTCTCTGACCGTGTCTCCTAAGTTGCCACACTCCTGCTGCATGTCCACATAATGTATTTAGGTTGGTATGATCCTAGATTAGCAAGAGATTTTATCAGGGATGAATGTAACCTGTAGATTCTGAAGCAATCAAGGAAATTTTGATAATGAATACATTGATACAGGAATACAGCTGTTTGGAGGTTTGTTGGCCTTAAACTCTTGACTTCTATTGTTTTTTTACTCTTTCCCTTTTTGATGTTTGAACCCTCTCCATGTACGGCAATCTGTGGCAAATTATGGCAGTCTTCGGCAACAGCTACAGATTGCAATCTTTGACAACAGCTGCAAATGGCAGCCTTTAGCAGCAATTACAAATGGTAACCTTTTGGCAACAGTTTCAGCTGGAAGCCTTTGGCAACAGTTTCAGATGGTGGCCTTTGGCACAGTATCAGATGGTAGCCTTTGGCAATGGTTTCAGCTGGCAGCCTTTGGCAACAGTTTCAGCTGGCGGCCTTTGGCACAGTATCAGATGGTAGCCTTTGGCAACAGTATCAGGTGGTAGCCTTTGGCAACAGTTTCAGCTGGCAGCCTTTGGCAGCAGCTACAGATGGCAGCCTTTGACAACAGTTTCAGATGGTAGCCTTTGGCAACAGCTATAGAGAAAGCCTGCTACAGGACACATGATTTCTTTTTATGCATGGAAAGGGTTCCAATCTCTTTCTCTCTGAGTGTGACTCTCTTATTAATTGGTAATGAGTTCTTTGAATGCGTCATTGGTATCAAAATATTAAAGTAAGATGTTGACATTCATGAGGACATCAGGTTTGAGAAAAGTTACATAAAAGGATCTGTATAAGAACATTTCTTAAGTTAGATGCTGAAGTCTTTATTCAGGAGTTCATGAAGTGTATCTGGCTATGGTTGGATGATACCTCACGCTAAAGTTGTTTGTGGCAATGATGATGATACCCTGAGTTGTTTCACAATAACAGGTTTAGTCAAAGTCATCTTAACAGAAAGAGAACTCTGAAATAGACATTATATAGTCTTTCCCTGTATTATGTGGAGTATGTATTCATAGTTTTATGTGTTCGTTAGGTAATATTCTCATTATCAACTTTCAGACCACCAATTCTATCACAAATGGGCCATGTTGACAGATTCAGAGGATATCAATGGCGGTCCCAAGGGCTACTTAAAATGTGATATCGCTGTGATCGGCAAAGGTGACTCTGTCAAGGTAAGCAGCCCTCTGGTCAATTGTAAGACTGCTTTGAAGCAACGGTTCCATCCTGTAATTTTAGCCAATTGCTGGGGCTTTTAATGTTAATGGCAATAAAAGACCTTTCTTCCAAATTTGGCTGATTATATATTAGTATAAAGTCAAATGCTTTGTTGGTGTCCAGATTTCTTTTTTTCTAACAATTTGGAATGAAGTGCATGTCCACCTTTGCCTTGATCATGATTTAGAGCGAGTTACCATATGTTTGGGTTATGCATCATCCTATTATGTTGCATGTTCAGCTCCTAAATGGATCATTTTCCTCATGTTTTCTATGCTTACATACGAATGTCGCACATCTTCACTTTGCTGGCCACCTACATAGAGATCTGTACTCCTTATATTGAGATTTCCAAATGTAATTTCAATTGCACTGACTCATGTTTATTGTCTGTTAGGAATATTTTTCTCAAACAAATTTCTGCCACTTTGTAGATCCTGTCTTAGCGAATTGACCTCTTGTAGAACAGTTTTTACTCAGCCTCAAGAAATTCAACAAAACTATTCATTACATTTACAAATTCTTCATTTAAGGTTGCAACTGTAAGGAAGGTCATTTATTAAAGTTTTTAGTTACATTTTATTCGTTATCAATTTTTTATCATTTTCATGAAAAAGTTGAATTTTCTTTGGTTGAATTGTTTATAAGCAGTCAAAAACATTTTCACATTGAACAACAGAGTTGGACTGTAAGCTTCTAAAATGAACTTCATGTTCATTTATATCCTTGTACATTGCAAATCTACATCTGCCATTCCCAGAATCATTAGAGAAGTTGCCATAGTAGGCATGAAGGCACTCCTCCATGTGAGAGATTCCCACACAAGTTGGCTCTCAGTGGGTTCTTCACCATTGTGGCCTTCCTTAAGCCTTGGCTGAGAGCAAGGACACAAACGACTGCCATTAGGTAGTTACTTTGGCTGATTTGCCCATAGAGAGCAAACCTGCATGGGTCAGAAAACTATCACGTGGACATTTTCATTGCATTTTCTCTTTTGCAGCTTTGCTTGTATAAATTGCTTTGCCATCTGCATTTCCATTTTAATCTGCAGTGATACGTATGAATTAGAATGTACAATTTTGCAATCGACATTTTTCAGCATCATGAAATGTACACTGCGCGCTTGCTTGCTTTTTTCCTCCACGGGTGCTGATAGTTGAAATTTACAAAATAACTTAAAGAAAGAGTTGGTAAAGATCTTCATTTCTCAGTTGGGCGTCGTCACCGCTCTGACGAGAAAGGATAAAATTGAAAATTTTGACATCAGATGAGCACCGTAACCCCTCCCTCATGCACAAGCTTTCCTTCGTCGTTGACTGTACTCCGCCTGTCAGTTGCATGCGGCCTCGTCTTGTGAGAGATGATAAGCTACATGATGTGAATCACATTATAATGAACTATTCCAAGTCTTTCCCTTGTATGTCCCCTCTTATGTGTAATGAAACAAACATTGATGCTGCTTCAATTCTCCTCTCAATCTGCAATAAACAAACAAGGCTTTTTTTAGCAAACAAAAGGCATGGTTCCCTGACTGACAGCTTGCTTAGATAATGATCACCATGCCTCTTTCTGGCTCCTTATGGGCTATTAACAAGTTCGGAAAGTTGACATTAATTTGATTGATAATTGATTGACAGGAGCCGGCGCATCCTCGGCGTAAGGTGAGAAATGAAGACTTACCATGATTCGACCACCTGTGGGCATGAGAGAAGCATGTCCTTTTAAACATTATGATGCCTGATTCTTAATGCATTTCTCCGTGTTCCTTTTCCAATCTTCTCTCGCTCTATTCATTTTTATTTTGTTTCTTCGTTGAAGTTAAGCGGTGGACTACAACTTTCTGCGATAGATAAGCTCTTTGTGAATCACAGTACGAAGGTACAGAGTTTTGTTGTTGTTGGGATATGTTGTCGGCGGTTCTGTTGACAAACGGATGTAATTCACAGAGTATCACTAGGTGGTGCTAGTCATAGCCAATGTAGAATGCAAAGTTCCTGACAAGATGTTGAAATGTACAGAGACAGTCTGTGGTCAAGAAAAAAGTATCATTCAATGATTGTTAGGCACCTGCTCCTGGCAAGGAACTTCACATTTTGTAACAAACATTGAAGTCCTCATGCGGATAACCGTCCATACATTGTACTTTGCCAATTTCAATTCTCAGTGGTTCTAAACTTGTAGTAATATGTTCCCAACTTATGATAGAATGCAGGTGCCTCCCAGATGAAGTCATGAATTGCATGGTCCTTTTCCTACGACACAGACTGTCCGTTCCCTGCCTTGGCGTTTGTATAATATACATTTGTAGTGCTGTTAAATGTCCCGTATTCAAATTTGTGATGGAAATGAATGTTGAATGTTACGGAGCAGCAGGCTAAGTGAATTTCATCTCAATACCCAACGAATCAAAAATGACACATATTGATAAAATGAACAAGTGGCTAAGTCCCCTGGTTCTTCACACAATTATTCTGAGAGTGACTCCACAACTAGACTCTCAATTTGTAGGCCAAACATTGGTCAATGTTGTGTCAAAGGACTCATCCTTTGAAGGCAAAATAAACAAATGGCAAGGTTCTTTTTAACAACCAAGCCCTAAGTAGTAGAACTCTTTCTTGCTTCACCTACCTCTCTCCTTAAAGATCTCCTTGGTAACCACAGTTACAGTCCTTGATTGGTCACTCCAATGACCATTACTGACCAATAGAAAAGCTTCTTTCTGATGCTCTCTCCCCATCTCTTTCACTCCTTCATTCCTTCAATCTTGTCAGGAATTTCTCCACTGTTAACAAATTAGTTAGAACCAAAACTAGGTTTGTTTGTAGATTGTTAAGTTTAGGCAAATTAACCCTATAGCTGTGTAAGAACTCTTGAGTTTACCATGCAAAATTTAAGTAGAACAATTCAAAACTAACAAGGTCACAGGGTTAGGTTTGTACATGGACGCTGTTGGAGAGGAAAGGTCAAAGCGAAAGTTGCTTGAGGTGCATATGCAATGCATCTAATTTGAACGATATCTAGAGCTGAATTTACACTGGATCGTCCTCGTTTAAAACATTATGGTATTAACACTTTATATACCTCCACCCTTCCATGTACTCAACACAAATGAACATAATTGGTTGATTTCACGATATAGAAATAGTTATCTCATTAACACTCCTCTAGGATGCAGAAAAGAACTTTCCCTATGTTGCTATCTCAACCTTCGAATTTTAATTTGAAATCCTTGATTTAGTTAAGTTGCTGATATTGAAATAGACAACCCCGTCCCTAATTCACTTCCCATGCTGTAGAAGTTTGATGCACAGGCTTCTGTTGGCGCTGGATGTAGAAGACACCTAGGATGAGGTTGTCGAGAATCCTTGTGTAAATGTGTAACCCTTGTAGTATGCAATCCCTGAGCAGACGATATTGTAACATCGTGTTGTCTAGGAGACCTGTGTTTGGTGTCAGGAGTAGTTTATGGTAGAGAAAAGAGAGAAGCTGATGGTTCTCATTGAACTGTGTATCACTAAATATCCTGGTATGACCTTGACCCTTGACCTCCATCATCATCTCGCAAAGGTCATTTCATCCTCTCAAGGTCACTTCATGAAGACACCTTGCATGAAAAGCTACACCTTTTCAATCAAATCTAGCTGACTTCTAGCTAATGTTTACTGAAGAATATGGAACAATGCTTGTCTCTTTCCTCATCTCAATGACCAACAACACATTGCAAGTTGATTTGATGAAATGCCGAATGAATGTCCCTGAATGAGGTATTGCTACAGTTGTATCATTCACCCACTGTATCTATAAATGAGAGTTTTCTCTGGACAAACCAACTAGCAATATGTCCTGTAGTATGTAGTCAACCCATGCCTTGTTGATGTAGTGTGTCTGTGTGTCTCATCACTGCCATGCTAGTTGTGGACATATTTTGCACCAATGTTGTTGTCCATTACCGCTGGTTACCGCATATCATAAAATCATGAGACTGGATTCCGGTATATCATCCATACAGAATCTTTTTGTTGAAAAGGATGCCTGCAGGAACATAAAAAAGAGTTAAGCATCTCTTAGTTGACATCCTTGGCGGTCTCAAAATAGAAGGTGATATGGTGATACAGTGATATTTAAAATGATCTTAAGAGGACTGCAGTTTGGTTCCAATCCCAAAGAGGTGTCGGCCTGGTGGACGTTTGTTTGTGAGGCTGTTGACCCCGAGTCCGCCATTGTTCAGAGTTGTGGGGGAATTCTGTGCTGTCCTTGGATTTGCCTGTTATTGCATGCATAAAAGCTGGTTGTTCCAGAGACTAACTTCACGGATGGCACCTTCTATCAAGCTGTATGCAATCACATCTAAAAATGACATTAAAAATGACACTAAATCTTTAAGGGTAGCACACCTCTCTTTCGAAGGCCTCTGACAGCCTCCGACTAGGTCTTTTAAAGTAGCACACCTCTTGAAGGGCTCTAAAACAGCCTACTTCTCTAGTGAATGCCTCTTAGAGCACCAGTAACATCAGACACTTGTAGAGGGCCGCTGACTCTATTTCGAATCCTTCAACAAGACAGTTACCATGTCACATCAGCCAGACTATAATCAAGGCAATCCACACAATAATCCTGTCCTTCGAAAACTGTTGCTGTCATTCAGATTTCTAACAGTGTGATAACTTGGTGTAATAAAAGTATCTTATTCCGTTATTGCTTCGGATGGATAAAACATACTGTGCAAATCACAGGGTGACTGCTTGATCTGTGCCCCTTCTTTGACCCTCTGACTTGATATTTCTAGGTCCCACCGAGCAGTGACAAGGATGAGGATGACATTGAAGCGTATGTATTCAATTTTCAATCAAAGATGGAGGTAGGCCTATCGTCCAAACATTCTCACAACTGGCAGTTTCAGGATTGATCAGCACTGAGACCTTTTTCAGGAGACGTTAGGTCTCAATCCTATTGTTCCATCTTCCATCCCTGTGGCTGAAACAAGAAGAAAGGATCCTTTTGTCCAATTCCCTCTAACTACACATCTTCCTATACACCCTCATTATCCCTCCTTTTCAGGAACCTTCTCCTCCCCGACGGCGTCCCTGCCGACAGACAACGAGCCCAGTTTATCGTCAAGATCTACCGAGCTGAAGGTCTTCCCAAGATGAACACCGGTATCATGGCAAACGTTAAGAAGGCATTCACTGGTGAAGCCAAGGATCTTGTTGACCCTTATGTGCAGGTCACATTTGCAGGACATCTGGTCAGTTTAATTCAATACTACCATTTCTGTTCGTGCCCTTCTTGCTGGCAGAACCCCTGCTCACTTTCTTTGAAAGGAGGTAAACTCCCTTCAACTTCCACGTGATTAGGATTATTGGTGCTGGCTGGCGTCTCACCTGCTTTCCTGATTAGTTTCTCTGCCACCATCAATTCCTAGCACTGGCAGATCCTTCACTCACTCCAACAAATCTCTTGTTTCCAGGGCAAGACAACAGTAAAGAAGGGAGCATATGAGCCAATCTGGAACGAACAAGTTGTCTTCACAGAAATGTTCCCGCCTCTCTGTCGGCGTATGCGGATTCAGCTCCGTGACAGTGATAGTGTCAATGATGATGTCATCGGGACACACTTCCTAGATCTAGCAAAGATATCAGATGACAGAGAAAAAGGTCAGAGTCGCATTTGATTTTGTATGCTGTGTCTGATTAGCTTTCTCTGTGGTGCATTCCTCAGGCCTGCGGTAGACTAAGGCTGACCACATCGTCAAGTTCTCACAAATCATTCCATATGGTCTTCTCCTTTCCAGGTTTCTTGCCCACATTTGGCCCAGCTTGGGTCAACCTCTATGGTTCCACAAGGGACTACTCCCTACTAGACGAACACAAACAACTGAACGAGGGCCTTGGAGAAGGAGTATCATTCCGTGCACGGCTGCTGATAGCCCTCAAGACAGATATCCTTGACAGTCAGGAGAGTGGTCCAGCACAAGTTGATATTGAGCCAGCTCTACCCATATCTGAGGTTAGTGGCCTGATGCGCAAATCTGAGGATAGCAGTCTGATGATGCCCTTGAGCCTGCTTTGCGCATTGTCTAAGCTTAGCAGTCTGATGTTGGTCCTGCTCTGCCTATATCTTAGATGATGTCACTCTTCCATTTCAGAATGCTGCTGGACGGCCAGAAGAATACTTCCTCTTCTCTTCCATCCTGGAAGCGGGGATGATCGAGAAGAAAGTCGGCGACAAACCTATCCACTTCGAGATTAGTATTGGGAATTCTGGGAATGTTCTTGATGGATACAACGAATCAGTCCGCCGGAGTAGTGATGGTAGTGACAGCGAAGACGGTGGAAGTCAGGACCCAGAGGCTGCTGAAGGGCCACCAGAGGATCAAGCTCCACAGATACAGAGTACAACACCACCAGCAAGACCGATTACCAGGGACAAGTACGTCTTTGCTAGCCTTTATTGTGAGGCTTACCGATATACCTAAGGCCAGCCTTTGTGCTCTTTGACTTTGTGGATTGTCTCGAGAGCATTTTGAGCTGCATCTTCTCTTCAGTAGGCCTACTACATGCATGACATCCAATTTTGCCTCTCCCCTTCATTGTTTGTCCAAATCGTCCATTCTCTTCCATGTTCTCTTCCGTATCTGTCTTAGGTTCTACTACCACATGCCTTACAATGAGGAGAAGCCGTGTGTCTACCTGAAAGGTTACTTTGAAGACCATCGTCGCAGGATGTACAACATCAACATATTGGAGAAGATTGGAGACAAACTGGTGAGCCTTTAAGAACATCGCCACATTATATTCACTTTTTGTACCGACCGTTGGTGTCAATCCTGAGACTTGCTCTGAGCCAATGACTTGTTCTTCGTTTTACAGGAGTCGGGTTTGGCAGATGTTCAAGAGATGAAGAGGCAAGAGAAACCATTCCCAGAACGACGCCTCCGTGGTGTCCTTGAGGAGCTCATCAATGGTTGCAGTCGCTATCAAGCATTGGTCAAGGGTAGTGGTGGTGGCGCAGCATCAGGTCGAACCAAGCTGGACAAGGAAAGGCTCAAGATGTCTCAGCGAGAGATGGTCAGTGTAGAATATCATGCCGCCAGCTTTGAACCAAGCTGACTTTTACTCTTCTGATGTGCCACAAAAAAGAACAAATCAGCATTTTGTATTGTATTCTGTTTTTCAGGACCATATCAAAACTCATGCCCGCACCCTGAAAGGTGCCGTCACCAAGGCCAACGTGAAGGAGAGGCTGAAACTTGCCACGTCATTCCTGGCGAAGATCAGACATCTTGCTGATGAGGTATGCTAATTGGTCCAAATCTTCGGTCATTACCTGACTTTCCTGACATAGTCTTGATTTGTAACAGATTTTGAATTCATTTGCACCTTCCTTCTTTTCCACTTTCAGCCACAACACGCCCTACCTGATGTCTTCATTTGGATGGTGACAGGTGGAAACAAAAGAATCGCCTACCAACGTCTGCCATCAAAGGATCTACTCTACTCAATCGTTGAAGAGGAGGCTGGCAAGCTGTGTGGCAAAGTACAGACTCTCTTCCTTAGGGTAAGTAGCTGGCATAGTGCAGACTCTGCTCTGAAGGGTACGTAGCAAGCAAAGAACCGACCCTGTTCCTTTGCCAGTCACTGGCAAAGTACAGACCGAGTTTAGTGTCGCAAAGGATAAAGTTGCAAGGAGTAGTGCTAACAAAGTCAGTGTTTCACCCTTACAGCTTCCAGGGAAGAAGGCAACAGGTCAAACAGGCTGGGCAATCCAGGCCAAACTGCAGATCTACATGTGGCTTGGTTTGACCAAACACAAAAAAGACTTCCTACGTGGACTTCCTGGCGGTTACGAGGAGTCAAAGGCGGTGAAAGCCGCCAACAGAATCTCTGCACCTCCTCCACAAGTCTTACGTTACGCAGGTAAACTTTCTCGTTTCATTCCAGTGTGGCTAATTCCAGTGTCCCTCCATCATGATCACTGCCTTCTCTGGATCCTTTCAGTGGGTTTCCTGTTCTGCTCTGAATACCTAAGGAAGTCGTGATGTCCCTTGTCTGATCATTTCTCGTTCTACTTACAGAAAAACAGACATTCCAGCTCCGTGCCCATATGTACCAAGCACGGAGCCTGATCGGCTCAGACGATACGGGCCTCTCTGATCCATTCGCTCGCTGTATCTTCGGCTGTCAGAGTCAGTGCACACAAGTAATTGACGAGACGCTCAGTCCAACATGGGACGAGACCCTGATCTTCAATGAAGTGTGTATGTACGGGATGATGGAGGATATTATCTATGATCCACCAACAATACTCATCGAGATCTTCGATCAAGATAATGTGGTAAGTTGATTGGATTGTTTTGCCAAGGAAGGTGCAGATCCAGAGGGGGGTGCTCCAGGCACTTGCCTCCCCTTTTGGCCAACAAATCTGTAAAATCGACCGTGAAATTCTGAAATTTGGAGCAAATCATTGAAATTCATCGCAGATTTCGATGTTTGAAGCACAGGGCGCCCCCTCTTTTCCCGTCCCAAATCCTGGATCCACCCCTGATGGGGTACCTGCAGAATTGTAGCATCAGACACTGTGCTCACCACCACCTTGTCAACTGATGTTTCCAGCAGACCAGACATGTCCACAGGTGCAGGCGTTGTTGATTTCATCTCCTCACTTATCCACCATTCTGCCTCTTATTCCAGGGTAAATGTGAATTCCTTGGCCGAGCTCTCGCCAAGCCTCAAGTCAAACTCTGCAACGAGAAATACGAGCCTCCGAAATTCCCCGTACAGCTGGAATGGTGGGATGTCTATCGTGGCCCAGACCGTGCCGGTGAACTCCTCGCATGTTATGAACTGCTACAGGTAAGTCATGACTTATGCTTTCTCAGTGTGGCAATTTTTGACATCCTTTCTCATTAACTTGACAACACTGAAGCATATGACGATTGAATCCCTGATAGACCATTTTACCCTTTTTGCAAGTTTTGACCTTTTGGGATATGGTTCTTTATTACAGCGCAATTTCTTATTGTTAACAAGTTATTCCAATAAGCATTCATGACACTGGCATCCCTTTTCCCATTTTCTTCTTGTCACCTATACTTATCCCCTTTTCATGAAATCGTCATCTCAACATAAAAGTTAGTTTTTTCGAACCTTCCATTCTGGTGAAAAAGAATGAGCTGCTGCTCTCAAAGTCATCAATACGTCCCCAACAACAAACATGGCAATGGTGCGAAACCGTTGACTAACTCTCAAACTCTTATTCAGATTAGCGGAAGTCAAGACCCTGTAAGCATAGGTGTATGACAACAATTAATTGTGACAAATGTGTAGAAAAATAGCCCAAAAGATGTTAGGCATCAAAATTTACTCGTCACTTAATCAGTGCCACCCCAGGCAGGACTGATGGAGGACTTTCAGGCCGCCAGGACATTTAGCTCCCCGCGATGTGCGTGGCCATATGTTCCTGATTCAGCCATTTGCATATCTACCACAGAATCCTGCTGTTAGGCGGCGCTGACCATGTGACATCATTGCTTCCATGTAGAAATGTTACCTTTTGTTCATATTTCGGCATGTTGGCTCACTGGAGCCCGATTCGTTCTTTAGCTAACAGTGAGTGTTAGGTGTTCTTACTCATTATTTGATCTAAGTGGAGTTTCTTTGCATCATAAGTCACCAAGGATGAAATTAATCATGCATTGTTGCATTCAGTGTGGTGTGTGCAAAACCTGCAAGTTCTGTTGTTGCTTGTGCCCTTGGGCAAGGTGTTTACCTTTTTGCCAAAGCCCTTGGTGTAGCAAGTTTCATTCACATCATTGCCATGTTTGTTTTATGCAATTTGGATGTTAGAAATACTGTCATCTTGATAGGTACCATGTGAAAGAATGTTAGGATCTGTACAGTGTTGTTCTGAAGTAGTTGGGGTTTCTGTCAAGTGACTCTATTAAACCAAACTTTGTGACCATTGAGCAGACAAATCCACAGCCGTATGTCGGCTGGCCTCTATGGCTTTCCTCTATGCTCACCTCAAAGGAGGCCATGGAACGTGACATTGTCCTTGAAATCCTGTTTCCTGACACACATTTGCCTGTGGCGGTCAAACCCTTGTATAGTATAGTACAATGTTACTTCTGCCTGGAACTGACGTTTGATAAAACTGCCTCAAAAATACAAAGTTTTCACTCTCAGTCCATTCATGAACTAACAACAGCTAAGCCGATCTTCATCTAGTAGGCTATATGTTAATATAAAAACATTTTCTTTATCTTCACGTCTTTCACTAAACACTTCTACTCCTTTTGATAGCGTAAACTGTGTTAAACTTTGATCCACAATTTCACCAGCACACATCAAATAAGTTGATTTTAACATCAAGTATTAACATTTGTGTTCCGTCCGTCAGTACCCCTTTGATGAAAAGGAAGTCCAACGACAATTGCGAACTCCGATATTCCGTCGGAAAGTCGACAAATCGTGGCAAGGCCTGGTATAGAGACCCTTCAATCCTGCACTGTTCCTTCTTTCCGATTTCATCATATCCTTGTCTGTGTTTTACATCCAATCTTCCTTTGGCTGATGCTTCTTTTGCCTTTGTTCATGTGCACATTCGAGGTGGCAGCTGACGTGGTATTACAGTCGTCATCATCGTGAGGTAATCAGGGGGTCTTAATGCTCGCTCCCTCCGTCACCATCAGTGACGAAGGGAACAAGTGCTAAGATCAGGGGCTGTATGCATAAAACATCTTTAAGCTGCGTTTACCAGACATCCAGAATGCGGTACACGTGACGGGATGCGGAAGTGATATGTTGTATGCAAAAATGCATAGCATATACCGCTTCCGCATTCCGGGTGTCCGGTAAACGCAGCTTAAGTGTAAAATTTCCCTTAAACTATTGTTCCAAACAAACTATTGATCCAAACAAAAGGATTTTATGCATACGGCTCCAGGACCTCTGATATTCTCAGAATGATCATCATGGGAAACTCCCAAATTGTGTCCGACAATACTGGATTGGATGGATGGATTGAGGCATGTGTCTGTTGGGAAATCCAGTTTCCTCCTGCATGGTCTCGTCAAAAGTAATCGACAAGTGTAGAAACCGGGGTGTACTATCTGTCTGCGTGTTAGTCTTCATAAGATTTAAGTTAATATCTAGTGGTTTTTCATGATCATTGTAATGCCATGAAAACTTTTATAACTTTACCATTATTCACTGACACATGCCATGTGATGCGCTTTTACAAGTTTGTCTATTTTCAAGGACTAAACCATGGTAGATTATCCTTGAAATTGACAGGAATCACAAATCAGACATTCACCTTTAATTTCCTATGCTATTGACAGCTGCTTGTCATCAAACAATGTGTTGTACTTTATTCCGAGTCAAAGTTACTGAAACTAACGACGAGAGTACGTGCACATCACTTTGATATCACGTTCTGCTTGGAAAGAGTTGGCTATCACTTGGCACTCAAGGATGAGTTGGGAGATAGTATCGTACGACCTAAGGCATGAATCATCAAAAGCATTTTGTTCAATCAGTTCAATTTGCTGGTCTGCTGGGAAGGGTAGCCTGACCCGGTGCATGAAACTGAGGTTGAAAAAAGCATGTTATAGACCGTTCTCAAATTGACGCAAACGAGAAAGATCTGCGCACTTCCGCCGAAATTTCAACCATAACCTCGGTCTGAAGCTGAATGACATGACGCAGACAGCCCCGTGACAGTGACGTCAACGACGTTGCGTCAGACTCGACCATTGCTGAATAATGGATTGCGTCACGTCACCCGGTTTCAGATCGAGGTTATGGTTGAAATTTCGGAGGAAGTGCGCAGATCTGGGAATTTCAGAATGGTCTATAGTGATGATTAATTCATTCTCAATGAAATTTTGGAATGATATGTTATTAATGTTTTAGTATTATGTAGCACCATTTCTTCAGAGCCACATCTATTAGCACAGGATTGTCATAAGGGAGATGACTATCGATATTTTGCTATCGGCAATTTGATGCTTGCCTACACATCAGCTTTTCCTTGCCATAAACTTACACAGAGAGTAGGCCTACATTCAGATGCCTTTCATCTCCAGATTGCATTCTCTGAGTGCAATTGGCTTGAGGGGGTTCTAGGAGGCCCCTTCAAGTTCTGAGGCCATATTCATGAAGCCTTCGCAAATTTGCGTGCATGCAAATCTATTCTAAGGCAGTCAGTGAACAATGGGCATGTGCAGCCAAACAATAGACCTACGTGCACGCAAAGTTGCGAAGGCTTTGTGAATATCGCCCCTGAGCATCTTGAGGTAATCAGTGGTGGTGAGTGCTTGCTCCCTTCATCATTGGTGCTGTAGGGAGCAAGCGCCAAGAACCACGATTACCTCAGGATACTTCTGAGCATTATCTTGTTAGGTGGAAACCAGCTGGTGCCACCTACCGGTACATATGGCTGGATGTCTTCGCAAGTTTTTCGGGATACAACTGTTGCCTGAAGCAGCTTTGGGAATCCTTTAAACTTCATAACTTCTGGCTTTAGTCTCAATCGCCTCTCTATTGCCTCACAGCAACCTTCAGCAACCTAAACAACTTTCCAAAGCTTGCTATACAAACTTGTCGTCAATTTTTATTCAATTACACATTGGCAAAAACACTTTCAAATAAAACACTTTATGTTGGCAATTTGTCCTTTTTCAACACAAGTTAAACTGTCTCTGCCGCATGATTCCTGGACTCAATCCCAACTCAAATCACTTATATCTCTATATCACGCACGTATCCACGTGATCACGATGGTCATGGCGAGGACTCACATATTTTTGTGTCATGGTAGATGGCGATGATTTCACAATAGATTTTGCTAGGTTAGGCATGCGTTCGATCTTGACAAACAAAGGGACTAAGACACACAATTAGTACCAGTAACTTTGCCACACCAAGAACATCAGTAGGCCTAGGTGCCAGTGCTGAAATGAGGATGGCTTTCTGCTCCTTCATCGAACTACATCCAGATTCTCCTCCCTTTATTTGTCAAGATTTAGACAAATTCATAGCACTGGCTGCATACTTTTTTGTGAGCTTTAAATTGATCCAAATACAACACTTAAGTTCACCATTTTATGTAGAAATGCTAGAAAAACAGTTAATCACAGCATTCAGTTTGTAGAAGTACTAAATTCTGTTCATAAATTTCACAGTTGGGATGTTGTAAAGTAGTGTAGAAAAGTAGAAATATAGCATAGAAATCCTCAGCTGATGAGAATACCTCATAAAACTGTGGTAAAAAATCAACAGTGAATATAAGTCTCAATGTTGCAGACACAAAGAAGCATTTCAGTCAAATTCATATACAATATCTTTCGTAATCAATGCTGTCTTTGAACAACATTGAGCATCTTCATATAAAGTTTCAGTTGAGAATGAATCCATAATGTATGTGTTTCACCTTACATTGTAAAGTCTTATCATTGTTAATGTGAAATCAGATAAACGTGGGAAAAATAGCAGAAAAGTGGGAATCTTGGGGAAAATCGATTGGAAAGGGACCAAAGAAGGGAACAACCTTCCTCAGCTCAGTATCGCTCATGTGATTATGGTCACTCAAATGTGAAATACACTTGGCACCATGAACATCTCCCTTCCAGCTGGCTCCTCAGGGCCATCCAGTGGAGGACGAACTACCCAAGATGGACCTGCCTGTCCAGGGCAAGGATCGAGGACCTATCATGCCAGTGCCAAAGGGCATCCGACCGACACTCAGCAAGCACCGGATTGAGGTAAGTGAAGAGGAGGACAGATGCCTTTTGACTTCTGCATCGTCAGATGATCAGTGTAAACATGACAAGCCAGTAGAGGGTGATTCTGGAGCCTTCTGACTATGAGTCAGAGATCTTTCCTCGTAAACCAGGGATGGAAAGATAGAAGTGTCCTTGGGGACGAAATGTCGAGGGACAAAAAGTCTGGGGACGAAATGTTCTCTGATCTCTTTTAGCAGAGGTAGCTGGGAATCTTTCTCTTCCTTTACTCTATTTGATTCAACCTTGATTCCAGGTGTTATTCTGGGGCGTACGCGACCTGAAGCGTCTCCAGCTGCAGTCGGTTGATCGTCCACGGGTGGATGTGGAATGTGCCGGTCACATCCTTCAATCATCTGTCATCGCAAACGCCAAGAAGAACCCTAACTTCGTCACGCTGGTCAAACTGTTTGATGTGGTAGGTACCATCGTCCGAAGATGACGTGACCGTAGGCCTTGATGATTCAAGATGTTCACATCCTGTCATTGCATATTTCAGGATCTGCCAGACAACGAGCTCTACTGCCCTCCAATCACCATTCGATGTGTTGACTGCCGGAACTTCGGGCGCTTTGTCTTGGTTGGTACACATGTCATCAACAATATCCAGAAATTCCGATTCATCCCAACGACGAAGTCGGTGAAGAACGCAGCTGCGATGTGGGGAGGTGGGTCCTTTATCATCCTCGGCCATCCTCGTTTGGCATCAGCTGCCTTAGAAACACTTCAGTCTCTCCATTATCTATAGTCAAGGAAGAGTTTTGTTCGGTCGTTTGTTGGCTTTTGAGCCATTTGTGCAACTTTACCATCTTGTTCCAGGTCAATCTCCCTGGCCGTTCTGGAATTCTGGGATGCTAAGTATGCAGTGCCGACATTCCTCTCCCAGCATCATAAGGTCCATCACGCGGGGTGCCCATTGACATAAACACTCCAATTCATGATCTTTTCCATTGATTTCACAGGTCCTCCTAAGCCCCCTCACAAAATATTCAAAATCTTCAGTATGTATAACCAGATTATATCCAGATTCATCCTGGCTGAGATGGAAGCCTTGTTACCCTGCTTTAAAGAACTGGAAGGCTATTACAAGCATTGACAGACCTCTCTTGTCAAAGACTTGTTCCATTTCCTCCCTTGGCTTGCTTTGGACTGACCTGTGATGACTCCCTTCACTTCAGGTCCCATCTGCTGCTGATCCCTGGCATCAACTCATTCACTTCCCAACTGTCTTCTCTTGTATATACCGGTATGATACTTTGCGCCAGTTCTAGAACAGGGCAAGGCCAAAAATGGAAGAATATGCTTAATCCAGAGGCAGACAATCCCTCGAGTCCCTGAGTACTGGGAGCTAAAGTCTGTTCACTCCATCTAGACACCAATGGGATGATCCTTGGTTGTCATGGCGATGCGAGGTTGAGATGAAGTAAACAGACTTTAGTTCATCCCTGCTGTTACAGGCTGAACTCTCATAACCCAGAGACTTCTGTATATGTGCAAGTAGGCCTACCAGGGTCCAGTTCTTTTGGGTGTCATTCACTGGATTCTGTGGTATCAACATTTGCGGCTGTACATACGTATCTTGAGGCATATCTGTGTGCATGATCCAGCTTACCGTGGTCACTCCTTGAATGATGTATAGGCCTAGCATCCTCTAAGCATGAATAGGTGATGAGAAGTAGGCCTAAATCACTTTTTGAGTGGCAGCATCCTCTCCCTACTCATTGGTTGCCTGGCTTGTGCAAGAATGTCAGGTGCTTGCTTCATCTTCATGTATTTTTTGGGCTTGATGAAAATTCTGTTCCTGGTGGAGGAGAACTGATTGGAGACCAATCCTTTCCTTTGGCTATCAACCTTACCGTCTTGTTGGTAATGATTAGAGTTAGAGGCTACTGCAGCAGGTGGGCTGATTGTCGTTGAGGACCTCAAACAGTCTGTGGCCTGGATGATTATCGTTCCTTGGCCTCCCATGATAGCCTACAGACTTAGTTGATGCATATTCTGTCCTTCAGGTGCCCTTGGAAAGTTCCACGAAAAAAGTCGTGACCCAGACCAGGACTCTCAAGGACAAATGCCAGCCCTACCAGCACCAGGTCTACCCGGTTCTCAATCTGGGAGTCCACATGGGCAGACACCAGCTGGTGAGAGAGTATCACCCGGTCGCCAGTCTGGACAAGACGGCAGTGTCGGTACACCGGGTGGTAAGATCGGCAGCATGATGGCCGCTGCGAAATCTATGCAACAAGCGTCGACGAAGACAGAGGAGGTCGCCATTAATATTGATGAGAAGAAACCTCTGATTGGTAGTAACAAGGATGAAACTGTCATTACAGTCAGCACGGTAGGTCAACATGAAGTTTCCACGTCTTTTCATGCCTTTACTTCGATGTCGTCTCAGATAATTTGATAGTTGTTGTTGACAATATTTGTCTGAAGTAATCCAAGAGGAACATTTCAGTTGGGATTAGTAACCAAACTCAAAGCCCACATCGACACTGTGAGCCTAAGATACAATGCAGGAGGAAACAGGATGCCCAGGGAAGTTGCTTTCTGTCAGAACGATATGAGTACACCATGAGGTTTACCTCATAAAGCATGTTGCCGACTGAAATGTTCCTTCCACGATGTGTCCCATGTTAATTCCACCTTAGATGTACCCATGTGTGTTGATTTTCAAATGGTCCCACATTTAGTTGCTTTATCTCAAAAAATCACAGTTATTCCCAGACATGTTGATGTGGAAAAGTCTAATCAACATGTGACACATCATCATTCACCTTTGGAATATCTAAGCCATATTACACGCTGCTTAGAGCCAATATGACACAATACAAGTTGTATTACACATCTCTTAGAGCCAGTATACAAGTTGTATAAGAAGCCTCTTTGAGCCAGTATGACACAACAAAAATTGTATTACATGCCTCTGATTGAGCCAATATTACACTATACAAGTTGTATTACACGCTTCCTAGAGCCAATATCACACAATGCAAGTTGTATTACATGCCTCTTGGAGCCACTATGACACAAAGAATTGTGTAACACCTATTTGAGGCAGTATGACACAATACAAGTTGTATTATATGCCTCTTTGAGTCATGACACAATACAAGTTGTATGACATGGCGATGCCTATTTGAGAAGCAAAACAAGCTGTGTAACGTGCCTGTTTAAGTTCCTCCAAGGTTTAAGCCAATATGACACAATGCAAGTTGTGTTATGCCTTATTGAGCCAGTATGACACAATACAAATTGTATTACATGCCTCTTTGAGCCACAGTAACACAATACAAGTTGTATTACATGCCTCTTTGAGCCAATATGACGCAATACAAATTGTATTTCATGCCTATTCATGCACTACAATTTGTTCATATTGTTGTAGTTTGTGTATGTTTCCAATTCATTTGATATATTCCTTGTAGCTTGCTCGTTGTATTCAGTTGAAATGTGTGTTTTGATTTTGTCCTTAGCCGCGTACTCCTGGCGACCCCACCAAACATGGCTGGACACCACCCAAATCACAACACGTGGAGAAAAAGGATGATTTGGTTGAAATCACTGTAAATTTTGAGATGGCTGAGGTAAAAATTTTTACTGTTTATATACTATTCTGGTGGAGGGAACTTTATAGATTATCATCTGAAGTGACTTTCTTCTGGAAGATGTGCATGACATTATTGTACCTTTGATCTGAATGCCTGTGCCTTCTGTGCTACATATGGAGATGCCCAGTTTTATGATTGCCACTTACTAGAGTGTGGGCAAAATAAGTTGTCAGAAACAGGGAGAACTTTTTTTTTTGTCTTTCTGGGGTAGTCAAACACTGAACAAAGATATGATATTTTGGGGAATCACAACTGTCAGGTTCTAGCCCTGCACATCATAGGCTTGAATTCATGATCTCACCAAATTTTGACACACTTGGAGATTAGCGCCACCTTTTGGCAGCATTTTCCATTTCACTATCCTCTCCACAAATCGTCTTCATTATTATATTTTGTATACTTTATATATCCAATCAATCAAATCAAACCATCTGCTTTAACTAGTTAACTTATATCAATTCCTTTATTGGTAAACTTCTCTGTTATTGACTTATTTTCTGCTGATATGTGTCTGAATCAAGGCATCTGGAGCAAAGTGCCTGGATGCTATGTTCCCATTCACTGTAAATGTAGTACCCTTTGATTCAGACATTACAAAGCTGCAAGTCCAAACAGCCATTAAACATGGTAGATGCCGCTCTTCAAGAACATCTTTATGCGTTACCATGGGTTAATCAGGGCCCCCACACTGAATTCTGCATACAGGCGTACCGGCCCTGATAATGCATAGACATTCAAACAATTCATTCTTTAAGAACTTCCAAAGTGTCCTCCTTAACAACATGTAACCGTAGTCTGGGCTTTGCCTTTCCTGAAGATGTTATGTGGATTGCAGGCTCTGATGTGACATACTCGTGGTTCTGACATGTCTATATCACATCTGACCATTAATGTCAATCATGCTTTTGATGTTACCTGCTTTCATCACACGTGATGTCCTTTTTCCAGAATGAGCCGAGAGGTGACGTGGAGATTGACCCGGTACATTTCTCTTCGATAAACCATTTCTTGTCATTACCACTTTAACATTTCTCTCATTTTCTCATACATTTTACTGATGACACTATCATTTGAGATACAGTTGAGGCCCATAGAAAGATTCCAACCACAAAATAAATTTTTCCTCCCGACTGCTTTTTCCACCTCTTCCTGTTTTGCTGTATTTCACTGTGCAACTCTCTGCTGGCTTCAGCCTTCTGGCAAGAGCCTCCTTGTTCTTGATATCTTAAAACTTTCTTATCCTTCTAGCGAATGTTTAGAAAGAAAAATCTGGAAAATGTCTGAACAGAGATAAGGGTCAGACGTTTATGAAACAGATGGGAACAGTTTCATTTTTGGCAATGATCGAAGATCGATGATTTCTGTAAGCCGATGACCTACTATAAAACGATAAAATGATGACCTACAAGAACATCGATTATTTAAGATGAAAACTTCAGTTCAGACACCCTTGGCATTTCTAGCTGTTATCTTCTTGCTTGGCAACAACTGATATTGTCTTGCTTAGCAACAGCTGATATCACTTTGCTTGAAAACATCTCATACCTTCTTGCTTGGCAGCAACTGATACTGATTGATATCTTTTTGCTTGACAACTGATACCTTCTTGCTTGGCAACAACAGATGTCATCTTGCTTGGCAACAACTGATACTGATGATATTTTGCTTGACAACAAGTGATATCTTTTTTGTCAGCAATGTGATATCTTCTTGCTTGACAAAAACTGATATCTTTTTCCTTGGCAACAACTGATGACGTTTTGCTTTTACTTAGCAACAACTGATCTTCTTTTGTTTTCACAGATTTGAAGTTTGCTGTATATTTCATTCATGTTTTTGTGAACAAAAAATGATTCAAGTTTGCAGATTTACAGCTTTGTTACCACATGCTTATTTCACTATTGCTGACAGATACCGGTATGTCGATAGAGGTAGTTATTTAGGGTTTCTAGTGCCGTCACACTATATGTATAGGCACATCACCACTGTTAAATGGGATGTAAAGATCTTATCATCTGTTTCCAGGGTGATGCCAAAGAGCAAAAGACAGAAGAAAACAAGAAGAAAAAGAAGAAATCAGATTCAGAGGACGACAAAGAAGATCAGGAGAGTCTGGATTGGTGGAGCAAATATTTTGCTTCTGTCGAAACGATGATCAAGGTACATGATTTCCGAATGTTAGAAATGATTTATGTTGTAGTTGGTTGTGGACTAGTTGGTTGGGAATGCAAAGCTACTGCTGATACATCATCACACTGTCACGAAGGCAGAATATGTGAAGTTCACAAAGGGGTTTGTGTGAGAGCATGGTGTATTGTAACTTCTTGAAGTTGTGTTAGTTGATGAATTTGATTGGTGTAAATTTGTGTTGAGACAAGTGTTCAGAGAGCTAGGGAAGAGGTAAGAATGATTCAAATTGTAAGTATTGTCGACATAACGGACGATGGAGAGTTCGAAGGTTACTTCTTCATTGCGTGGAGCACCTCTGCCAAGAGATTGTATACATCATATTCAAGATAGTCAACTCTAGGCATACAAGAGAATGGCCTAACTCCTCTTCACATAAACCCATTGACAATCTCTTCTGTCTACTCCTGATTTTGCTTATCATTTTCAAGCACTTTGATCAACAAAGCAGGCCTAGTTATCCAAGTGTTACAGTTTTACCGGTATGGTGGACAGAAAATTCCATATAAACCCTCTCTTCCTGAACATATCCTCATACTTCTGTTGCTTGCCTCCCTTAAACCCTCAAGAGGAAAATTTACTTTTTAGCTCACCTCTGTGAGGTGAGCTTCTCCCATGGTGTGTCGTCCGTCGTCCGTCGTCGTCCGTCGTCGTCGTCGTCGTCGTCCGTCGTCGTCGTCCGTCGTCGTTAACAGGGGTGGCACGTTTCTAAACCGCTTGGGTTACAAACTTGAAATTTGGTGTACAGGTACCCTATGGTAAAAACTATCTCTGGACCGAAACTTAGCGCTGCTGCTTGTACACTCTGGCCTGTAGGGGGCGCTTTGGGAAAACCTTCTTTCGGCCATATCTCCTGAACGCGGTTAGCTAGAACCACGAAACTTTTATGGTGGGTTCCTCTGATGAGACTTCATCACATAAATCCCGGGTTTTTGATTTGACCTACTTTTCAAGGTCACAGAGGTCAAAGTTCAAAATTCACTGTTTGGTGGCACATTTCATTGCTATTTGACATAGAGTGTTGTGATTTGGTGTGAAGATATATCTAGGCACCCTACACGAATGCACCAAATTTCAACCCGATCGGACATCAAATATGGCCGCCAGGAAGCCATCTTGAAAAATGGACTTTGACCCACATTTTATAAATAGGAGTAGGTAGGATGTTTTAACGTTGTCAAAATATGTATCTAGGTACCATATAAATATATGGTAAATTTCAGTCAGATTCGACGTCAAATATGGCCGCCAGGGAGCCATCTTGAAAAATGGACTTCGACCCACACCTCATAAATAGTGGGAGCTAGGATGCTTTAACCGTGCCTAAATATGTGTCTTGGTACCGTCTACTTATATGCCAAATTTCGGTTCGATTGGACTTCAACATGGCTGCCAGGCGGCCATCTAGAAAAATTGACTTTCGCCATATCTCATCGGTAGTAAATGTTACAATGTTTCTGCACTAATCCTTCACCATTCAGTGTATCACCAGGCTACTCACAGTCACACTTCATACTCTGTCACAGAGGTGAGCACAATGGCCCTGGCCATTTCATTCCATAATCTGTGGAACATTGTGGAGCTTTACTACCGGTAATCACCCTAACTCTAGCCTCATTGGGACAGAGTGTAGTGAGCAGTAGGGCCTAATGTTGCCGGCTGATGCACATGCTGTCCGGCTTCAGTGTGACGATTTGAAAGGGTCTGCTGGGCCGATGTAGACCTGGAGATGTGCTCACCCTTGAACCTCCTCTATTCTATAGGATTGCCTGTTTGTTGTGGCAAACTGATGAAACACGCTGTGACTGCTCTTAATGTTCCACAGCTTATGGAAAGATGACTGTTATGTTGTTTCCCCTCATTCTTTTGAGTAGATTTGTTTCACTTACTTGTATTCCTTGCTGTTGTGCTACCAACACTTTAGTAACAAACATCCACATCATGCTTCACATTTCATACCAATTAGAATACGATTTTACTTACTTCAGTATGGGAGGTCGCAACTTCCATTTGTCTATTGCTTGGAGCATCGGAATTCCTGGTTGGCATTAACAAAATTTACTTCTATCAGTACCTACCAGTAATGCTCTGAGCTGATCTGCTCTCAGTGACTTGACCTTAAATTCAACCTTGATTGACATCTCAAAAAGATTGTTCATCCTCTCTCTTTCGTTCACATAAAAAAAAGGTGACACCCATCCTCAATGCCGTAACCTTCCCTTGTCATTCTCCAGCCCTCCCCTATCTTTTTGTTTCCACACTCCGTCACCCAACACCCAGCAGCTGTTTCCCACATAGTCGATGAGATACATGTCTGCATTTCTGTACATAATCAATGTAGAGCTTTGTTTATGAGTTTTAAAACTGGCAAATTGCATGGAAAGGGATCAACCGGCTGCTGAAAAGAACAGAAGTGCAGATCTCTGCATGTTGCATCTGTAGAGAATACCATGAGAAATATGACCAAGTAACCAAATCTTGATGTAGGTCGAGATGCTACATACTCCTTGGCCTACTTCAAAATGTAGGTCAGTGTGACCTATTTCTTCTAAATAGAGGTCCATGTCACTTTCTTCTCAAACCAAAATAGGAAGGATTGTTTTTAAGCTTTGTACATTTTGGCAGTCACTCCAGAACTGCATGTGCAGGACATCTGATGTCCAAAGATACAGGTATTTTTCTGAATGCAGAGATATTTGACAAAACATACAGATCTCTTGGTTAGATCTGACTAAGTTTCAGGAACTCTTGCACATCTCCATATTATTCTGCCAATGTAAATTGTTTTTTATCCATGGGGAAGTGTGGGGCCTACTTTCCTTCTTGTTTGTTACTTATAATAGATGCTTGTTGAGCTGAGGCATGGTAACTATTGCCGGGAGCCAAATTTTTTTTTGTCTCTAGGTGTTGATGACATCAGAAGCCAATCCTTGTCATCACTGATAAAAAAACCAACCATTATTTTCAAGACTGCAGTTGTTAGTTGTTGCATGTGTGTCTGGAAAAGCAAGTCACTAGTGCTAATGATTGTTTCCAAACTTATAGGCACAACAGATGTTGGCGCAGGTATTTACCCTACCGTACTCACTTAGGCACTAATGAATGTGTGCACAACCTAAAAGGTGGCGCTAGGTACACTCAGGCTGGTTTTTCATCATGTCGTTTTCGAGCTGTCTCACCAGCAATTATACTTCTTCACAATCTGAGGAATTACCAGACAAAACCAAACTACTTATTATCCAACCTACCTGCCTGGTGCCACCTGTTGCGTTGTTTCTAAAATTCTGTCCCGTCTACCCCCAGTCGTGTCATTCTTGACTCTGGTGTTGTGAGCTATCGGTGTTGATATTTTTATAGTGCATCATGAGTAAAAAGGAGTCAGAACAAGAGCAACTTTTCCACATTTCCAGTGGGTTTTTTTTTAATCTCTATGTTACACCTCTTTGTTGTACGCTGCCCATGCAAATGAAACTTGTGATGCATCCAAGGCAGGGACAAAATGCCCATTTCACATCCATCGACTGTGATCATTCATATCTTACCTTGTCATTTGTCCTGAAGTGACCGCTCTTCCTCTGAACAACAAGGGTTTTTCTTCATATTAATAATTACCGGTATATCTTTATTGTATTTTCTCACCGAAAGTTTTTAAGTACAGTTCACTTTTAATTCTTTCCTTGCTTGGAGAATCTTGCTGGGGTTCTTACATTCTTAAAATGTACCTTTGATGATGGATATGTCTAGGGGGTGACCTTGACCTTGAAAAAATAACAAGGTTTATGTGTGGTAGAATGTGACCTTGACCTTGAGAAGGCAATGGGATTTATGCCATGCCAATTGAATGTGACCTTTGACCTTCAAAAGACAGTGAGTATATGTCTAGTATGATGTGACCTTTGACCTTGAAAAGACAGTGGGATTTATGTAGGATGCAACCTTGACCTTGTAAAGCTTATAATGTATCCCCAGCTTCTGCATCCCGGCTTCTGCTCTCCCAACATCCACGCTTCTTGGCTTCTGTTTCTTCTTATCTTCTCCCTGGAGCATCCTCTGGGCGGCGGTTATTATAGTACCCAAATATTTCATGATTTCTCTCTGGGCTTGATTCATCTGTTGGAGCCCTGGAAATAATTCTAAGCTGTTTCCTTTTCCAATGGATGCCAGTGGGAACAATCCCTCATTCGTACCCTGCCCAGGGGATCCTGTTTTTATCCTTATTCCTCAGCCTCTTCACCTTTTTTCTCTCATTTTCTTCCACAATACACACATTACACTGTTCAGAACAATACATTCTACTCTGGTCAATCAAAGTTTCTCCACCGGGTCTCATAGATGCTGAAGACTTCATTAGCAGAATTCATTATGAGCGTAGGGATAACTGAAAGATACATGGTTGAAAGTATGCTCCATGGCAACATTTTGAACACAGGAATCAGACAAATAGATCAGAGAAACAAAATTTATGTTGTTCGTTCATGAACAGGTAGAAAGCTGTTGATTTTGACAAGACAGAGAAACCAAATTTTAATGACTTTTGACTAGATAGTGAAGTATCAAGATCTCAAGTCTTCTTGCATTATCACATGTTTCTGTTGCCCACACCCACAACTAACTTTTGACTATTTACATTTCATTATTTTATCATCTACATGTTGTTGTTCTAGCGAAGAAAAAACAAACCATACCCTGAAGACATCTTGGTAAACCAAACAAAGCACGCTTGTGTTTTCATTCTAAATTCAGGTGTTGACGCTGACAGCCATTTAGGCCATGTCTTTTTTACTTTTGATTGTGCTGTAGACATTTTCAACGGAGTTGAACCCACGACTTCAAGGTTATGCATCTTGCATTTCTAATCATTTGACATTCTCTATCAGAGTCCTTGAATTTCTCTTATTTGGTAGTCTGACTTTACAAATATGATGGTGACCGCATGTTCTCAAATGTGTTTCTGGCCCTGTCCATCCCAGGGACTCAGTGCCCATCCTGGAATGCGTTTTGGCCCTCATCCTGTCATGGGAATGCTTTTGGGCCCTGTCAGTTTCCACATCTCTGTCTTAGGCCCAATCTGCATCATGTGTTGGGAAGAGAGCAGACAAAAAAATGATCAACTCTGAAAAGAGTAACTGCGATAAGTTTGTCCCTTCAAGGCGCTAATAATCTTAGGGGGGAGGGGGTCTGTTTTGGGCACATCCAGGAGTTTTTGGATAAAATTGATAAGGTAGATGGGTGCGTGGCAGGGGAAACATGAACAAAATCAACAACAGTGACTCTGGCTGCATGGCTAAATGCTATTGGCCGATGCCTGTCTGCTCACATCACATCATCCAATCAAAATCCTTCATAATTGGCTATCCCCAGCCCTTCTGTTTTTGACCACTGTTCATTATGTGTGGTTTATTTTGCACCCCTAACCATAGGGCGATAGTTTCCAGGTAACGCCTCTAAACATGTTACTTTTTACTGCTAAATTGGCATCTTTTGAAAAAATACTTTGATCATCATAACCCCTTTTCATCTACCGGTACATCCAAGTTTGGCTGGTAAACTAAACAAAAATTCTGATTGGTCAGTTAGAAATCCAGTACTGCATCATGTGAGTGTTTTACTCTGAACAGTTGATGTGGCTTCGTGGTTTGTGTGGCGAATACGAAAGCAATGAAACAGACAGGACAGCAGCTTTGAGCTCAAATTTGGTAGAAACTGGAGCCCTTTATGAAGCAAGTATCTCTGGCATTAGACTGAATGTAGTTAAGCATTTTGTCTATTCTTGGAGTTAATAATGCCATCATGCCATGATATGATGCCCGCCCCTTCTCCATGCTGTACCTCACACTTCCTTGCTGATCGTTTTCGGGTGAGAAGGGGTTAATGCATGCTGCATGGATTCTTCTTCAACGTCTGTCTGCCAGCAGAGCCCTCTTTTGCCCTGCGACAATTATGAAGCGTCATTCCAGCAGAAGTAATGAGTCCTGAGTAATGAATACTGAGTTATGAGTAATGAATACTGAGTTATGAGTAATGAATACTGAGTTATGAGTAGTGAATACTGAGTTATGAGTAGTGAATACTGAGATATGAGTAGTGAATACTGAGTTATGAGTAGTGAATACTGAGTTATGAGTAGTGAATACTGAGTTATGAGTAGTGAAACTGGTACTGCCATCACAATAACTGGTACAGGATGAACACTGTCTTTCATTATCACTCTGTAGGACTCTGACAGAAGGTAATTGTCCTCTTGACTGTCCTGATCAGGTGCTTGTATCAGGGGCCTAGCTTTCAGTCATCTATCAGCCTGTCATATTTCTCTCAGGGTATCTCAAACTTTGTCAAGTGATGGGAAATAAAATATGTGGTAGGAGCAGTTATCATCATGGAGTTTGACCTCTGGTATTCAACTATCTCTTACACCTTTAATGTTGACATTTTGAAATGCGCGCATCAACAAATTTGACTAATACACCGTATTGGTCAAAATGACTTTGTGTGACTATGGGTGTCAGACTATGGGCAGGGTGTGAGTGTCTGTGGGTAGGTTATGGGCATCTATTGGTGGGATGTGGGTGGCGTGCAACTTGGTTGAGTTCATCACAACTCCTGGATCTGCCCATTTTCATTTTCTTCCTCCATTCTTCAAATACTAATATGTTTTATTTCAGTGCATGTCACCCTCCAAGATGTTCATTTTCATGGTTATTTTTCTGTTGCAGGTCTGCATATTCAAATATCAACCTTTCACCTTTTAAGCCTATGCATTATTTTCATTAATGTGTGTTTTGTTATGCAAGGACAGTAGAACCTTAGACTTCATTTCTCCATGTCCCTGAATTCCCTCAACATAACCAACTCAAGTTGTGATATAAACTGGACGGATTAGCAAAATCTGTTTGAGTTAGATACTTTCTTTAGCCAGGTTCTACTGTTTCTGAACTGTCCCATCTGCATGCATCAGTCACAGACAACCAATGCCCTACTATATGGGCGAGTCCCCAAATACTATGAGACAATCACTTTTAAGTTTTGGGAAATGACGCCTTTTGAGGAATAAATGTTGTTCAAATCAAAGTCCCATCCTTTATCAACATTGCTCTTTATAGGAATGCTGACTGAGCTCAGATATCATTTCTAAATCTATCATTCAGAGCTTACAAAATGCATGTTCGCATGAATAAATGCAATTTAGACCTATTCTCAAATCCAAATTTAGGCTGTCCAGTTTTCAAATGGCTTAATGCTACAATCTTGGACTTTTCCTCTATCACAATGTAAAGTCTTCTCCAATTAAGCATGTTTAATAAAACAGTCACTTGGTGTTTTGATCATCGAAAGTTTTTTCTCTCTTTGGAAATTTCCATTTAAATGTTACTTCAGGCATGTCAGGGAGGGTAAACGTAAACCACAATTTGCTAACGATAAGAAGGGATTTATTGTCCCTTTAAGTAAAGAAACAACAACATGTTTTACCCTTCTTTTAACTTAAGACCCCATCCAAGTTTTGCTTTGTCAGTTGGGGCCGACCTCGGTACATATAAAGGGCAAAAGGGTGCAAGTGATTTCTTTGAAGATTGGTTCGGTTTTATGACAGCTAATCCAGAAGAATCAAAAGTATCTACAGATACTGCACCTATATCATAAGAAGTGCCCCTCACTCAGGCTTTATATGGTGTTCTGTTGGCTTCATCGCATAAAATCATCATTACTTTGTGTTTCCAGGAACAAATGGGTAAAGACAAGGAAGAAATTGGCCCTGTAGACCCCCTCGATGTCGACAAGAAACTGCCAGAGAATCTACAGATGGGTAACACGACGACGCCGATGGCCGGTGATGGGGAGAAAGATAAGAGTTACGGGACGCTGCCTAACGGTGATGCGACCGAGATGAACAAAGACAAGGATGGTAAGTTTGGTTACAGCATGAAAAGTTCTTGATGTTGTCTCATTTGGTCTACCTGAGCCTGTTGGAGCCTCCTTGTCAGAGGTGTTGGCAAAGTCAACGACGAAGAGCAGTTGCCAGGGTATCAACTTCACTGCTGTAACCTTTCTTGCTTCCTGAAGTTGATTTTGTCATCCGTTTTCAGGCAAGAACTCAAAGCTGAAGTTCAAAGGAGCCGTGAAGGCTGCTGGTCTTGCCTCCAAACTCTCGCCAAAAGCACAACGCAAGAAGGAGAAGATTAGCCATGCGTCTCAGCTCACGGTAAGAAAAATGATGCCATTTGTAAGAAAGCTTTGTGAACCGAGGGGGAACCAGCAACTTGGTGTTGTTGCTGATCACTATATGTACTGTACATGTATTTCTACATGTAGATAGTCACCATCATTTGACATGTGACAGAGAAGTGATAAACATGGTATCAAATCATCCGCATCGTGCATGGAGTCCATGGTATGCCCCATCCTTGATTATGGTTTCATCATCAAGATCTTGGGTTGTTTGAAAGGACAATGAACATTTGAACTAAACTTTTGTTTTGTAGGAGGATGAGATGTCAGAGATGGTGGTAAGCATCGTGCTGACTGCATTCCCAAAGATTTTATATTCATGTTTCTTTTCTATCTTTCATGGACTGTTTATATCTGCTGAGAAGTGATAAATGAGTACAGAATGCCCAATGGTTGTTATTATAGGTGTTTAATAATCCTCATCAATGCCCTGTATCACCAATATCAGTGACTATACTTTTACCCAGTAATACCATCACCAAAAGTGCTCAGAAATGGTGCCCAACAGTGCTCAGCAGTGGTGTCCAACAGTATCAGTGTTGGTGCTCACAAACTTCACAAATACAGACACTTGCCTGACATTGATTGTCTTACGAAAATATTTGTTGAAATATTTGTTAAACTTTTTTTCTTGAAAATATCTACTTCATTCTCTTCAAAGGTTTGCTCCTTTTCAATTTTTACTCCTTTTCTTCATCTGATGATCATGAACGAGACTGTTTTTTTCAATCAATCAATATTTCCCTTTCGATATCCTCTTTCTATGTACAAAGAACCTGAAGACAGAAACCTATAACACACTTTCCTACCTCATATCTTCATATTTTAACAATTTTTTCACACTTTGAATGAATTTACCTTTAGATGTCTGCAGATGACAGGTTGTCATTTGCATAGGGTACTGGAACTAGTTGTTCTGACCATCGAACATCTCACTACAAGTGCTGATGAAGATTTATATATACGTAGAGTCAAATGCCTGTGCAGTATCAAAATTCATTTATGTGTGAACCACCAGTTTTCAGTACCAGTAGTGCTGGAGGAAGTATAAGGCGTCCATCAGCATTTTCTTTCAGCACAACTATGACTTCAGATTTCCAGGCGTTTCTTTCTGTACCACAGCGTTCAATCTTTTTTACCCTTTGGTAGGATCGTGAATTGAGACTACTGAACCTCAGCCGCCTCACGGTTCGTTACAAAAGCTGATTCTAGGCATCGTAAGCATGTCGTCTATCAGAATGAGGTGAATTGCCTACTGGTGATGGTTGCAAATCCTTCTGTTTGGAGCTGACTCAACTCTCTGGTGGAGGGATGTGATCAGTGAAGCCTTTCTGTATGACATCAAATCCCTTGTGGAGTTAAGAAGTCTTTCTCAAATGGAACTCCTACTTTGGTGTTGGTTGCTGAACAAACCAAATGCAAATTAAAAACTGAAGTATCATCCAGTATCTGAATGTACCAAACTGAAGTTGGTCTGTGAAGCCTTGGTGGTGGTGGTGGAAGGAAACCATGTGATCTTCTTGCTTGGTGCAGGACATGTACATAGTCACTTTTGACAGGCTAATTAGGGATTCTTAGCAGCCATTTCGTCGTTTTCTTTACCTAATTATTGGGATTTGATGTGAGATTCACATCTCTATCTCTGACGACGTGATTGGTAGAAAGGTCTGTTGAAAATGGATCCATAAGCAACTACCGGAATGAAAATTTGATGAGTGATTTATAGTCTTAGGAATGTTCTTGCTTGTCCACATGGTCACATGACGGGTCATACCCACTCATCTTATGAAGGGCCAGACTACCGTAGTATAATCCAGTATCTGAATGTGCCATTTCTTGGACATTCTGACACCATTTCTTGATGAAATAACTAATGTTTCATCATTGACTTCCAGGTTTTCCCACATGAACTGGAGAGCCAGGCTGATTTCAACGGTTTCAAGGAATGGCTCCATACGTTTGACCTTTACCGTGGTAAGAAGACTGGTGATGAGATGGATGATGAGAGCAGAGTCGTTGGAAAGTTCAAGGTCAGTAGAGGCAACATTGGAGTTTCTGTAAAGCCCCTAGGAGGCAACATTTGTCACTTTTCTCTCCCTTCCACTTCATTGGCTTCAAGTCAACAGATCTCTTGTTGGTGAAGGATTTATTTCGTTCTCCATCGATACTCAGTCCTCCAGCATGTTTCTCGTTTCATTTCAGGGCTCCCTGATGATCTACAAAGTTCCCCTTCCACCAGACATAGAGGATGCCACCATCACTGGCGGTGACCCATCCCTTGGCATGTTCCAAGGCCTCCCCAATAACGACCCAATCCACGTCCTCGTGCGAGTGTACGTGGTCAAAGCCAATGACCTTCACCCAGCTGACCTGAACGGGAAAGCTGATCCATACGTCGTCATCAAACTTGGAAAAACTGTCCAAAATGACAAGGAGAACTACATTTCCAAACAGCTCAGCCCTGTCTTTGGGAAGTAAGTCCATCGTCTTTTAAGAAGTTGCAGAAGTTGGCTCACGATTGTTTGCTTCCTTACGGCCTACGCTGAGACCAATGACACAAACAACTGCTGGCAGTTGAGTTGCCCATTGTGAGCCAACTTCTGCGAGAGAGTGCCTTTAGTCCATCTCTCCGTCTTCACGACCTTGAATGTACCGCTGGAGGGGAGTGCCTGGAGAAGATCTGTGCTGTCAAAGAGAGCCACCCTCTCTATCACATGAAGGGAGGCCCCACCAGGGGTTGAACCCAGAACTCAGAGGTGACAGGTGCCGATGTTTCCACTATACCAATGATCTCATAAGTATAAACACTTGTTTGATTTCTCTTTTAGGTGTTTCGAGATTGAGGCGACATTCCCGATGGAGTCTATGTTGACAGTCCAGATCTACGATTGGGATCTGGTTGGTACGGATGATCTGATAGGAGAAACCAAAGTTGACCTTGAAAACCGATATTACAGCAAGCACCGTGCAACTTGCGGCCTGGCAAGGAAATATGAAATGTAAGTTCAATGCTGGAGAAGCCAATATTGTTGTTTGACAGAGTATGTTTGATATCACAACATCCATTGAGATTTTGTCCAATCCGTTGCCTTCTTCTAACCGTACCTCATGATGCAATGCTATTCAATGTCTGATTGGTCAGTCAGTTGAACACAAGTTCACCATGCTGTGTATCATGTTGGCTACACAAACCAGGGATTCACTTTTACAAGTTTGGACTGAAAATTACTGCATCTTTTTCTGTTCTGCCTATTTCCAGCCATGGCTACAACGCCTGGAGAGATCCAAACAAACCAACACAAATCCTGGCAAAACTGTGCAAGGATTACAAAGTTGACGGGCCCTACTACTCACATGGCAAGGTGCGAGTTGGAAATCGTGTCTTTACAGGCCCTATGGAAATTGAGGATGAAAATGGTAAGATGTCAGATAGTCTTTGGTGAATGTTTGCACCGTTGGTTAATCCTTTGCACTCAGTTTCTCATTGGATTCTGCAGATGAGC
>NMRB01000212.1:446395-499220 GCA_002633025.1 Notospermus geniculatus
CTTCTTACCCCTCAGCTATGATAGAGTTGAGGTCATGGTACATTTTAGTGGTGGTGGTGGTATGATTTTGGTTCTGCTTCCATTATTCTGCCAAAGCTTCTTTTCCTCCAGTTTATCCATTTTCAGATCAGCATCTCTCTTTCCCAGAGGACATTAACCCAATATTAACATTTTATTGCATGATATTCAGATTAAGTTTATTAATACTTCTCATTTTCATGCTTATGAACTTTTATGATGTTGCAAGTCAAACATTGTGTTGAAGTTGTGGGAAAAATGTCTCACCTCAAACTTCTGTGACCTTAACCTGATGAAGGTCATTGATTCGACAGTTTGTGACCTTGACCTGATGGAGGTCATTCATTTGAGTTCTGTGACAGTGACTTGATTTGAACGTTCTGTAACCTAGATCTGTTGAAGGTCATTGATTTGATTGTTCTGTGTGACCTTGACCTGTTGAAGGTCATTGATTTGATTGTTCTCTGACTCTTCCTCACAGAATGTTACAGCAACCCTTTCAATTTGACTTGAAACATCATATTTTCTATCATATTTCATAACTGGTATGGCCATTTATATCTTCAAGATTTTTCTATTCATACTCTTCATGTGTAATTATTCAGCATCGGGATATTTCAAATTCGGAAAAAATCAAAAAACGGCAAGCCCAAACCGTGGTAATATTTACAAATCCTCTCTCTATAGATAACGATCATATGGTAGAAGTGGTCAAACCAGATACCGGTACCGGTACCTTAACCATGCAGGGAAATAGATGGTTGGGAATGTGTCTTGTGGCTGCAGTTCCCGCTTTCTATGATTCTGTGGATCTCACAGAACTGGCTTTCCCCATTGCATCTGATGAATCATTCCTTGATGATGTGATTGGAATCAGAGTTTTGCACACTTGTGATGATGTAAAAAGAAAGGTTGGGGTTACACACAACGTCATCACTGACGTCTAACAGATCAGAATAATGCTGAGGAGAAGATGTCAATCATTTCAAAACTGAGGGACTCCTCACCTTGCTGTTTATGTCACACCAGAGTGGCACTAATTTTGATTCCAAGACAGTCAAATTGGTTCCTGCATGTCCCTCCCCTGTTGTCATGGCAACATGCTGGTAAAACTCCTCTGGTTTGGCCCTGATCATTGTACCAACATTGTAACCCACAAGACTGTAGTTTTTTACCCCCTAGATTTATATGTTGGCAGCTTTCACCCAACTTGATGATATGTCATTCGTGTATGATCGTAGACATTCATGGGTATGGCAAAATGATGTTGATGTTTTGTGTTGAAGTTGGAGTTTATGGAACAGGAGTAGTGTAACTCATACTGAGGGGTTCTTAGTGCTCGCTCCCTTCAGGGGTATGGGGTGACAGAGGGAGTGAGCATTGAGAATGCATGAATACGTCAGGCTGATGATACTGCTGGTGAAACTGAGCTAGTGGGGATACCCCATGCTCATCCTTGCCTTTATCACATTTTAGGCCAGAGTTTGAAGACATGTCATCAAGACATGCTGTGTCTTCTGTGGATTAAATCAGTATAGCCACGAGCAGATAGTAAAGATCCACTGGCACCCTTCCATAGACTCCAACATTAACTTTTAAAGTTTTTGTTGTCTGGTATATGAGGAAAGCATGCAATTCATGTTCTACCATTGGAATCAAGTACGGTACCTCAACATAGTTTGAACTTGCGGTGTACATGTACCAGTAGTATATGTTTCATGGTCCTTAGTTAACCCCTCCTAGTCTAGTTTGTAACTTGGTAAATTAACTGTTCCATACAAGTTGTCGACACTATAGCCGTAGACCCATTGAGAGTGTTGTTGTCACAGAACACGATGTATGATATCGAAGAACAACCCTCACAGTTTGCATGATCGGCAATCCTTTCACCTTGTTACTCTAGGCCATCGACATATCAAGACCTTGTACCGGGTACATTTCCTCAGAATCTCATAACTTTTCAAAACAATCTCCTTTGGAGCAATGTCTGGCGAAGTTTCAAATGTTTTGCCGATATCACTCAGCAGCCTGTAGGCTGGGTTATCACTGTTCTCAAACCCCTATTTTACCTAGATGTCGCTCGTTCCAGGTGTTGTGAAGGCAACGGATGAGCACTTGGCGCTCGCCGCCCTGAACAACTGGCAGGAGATCCCGAAGGTTGGAACCAAACTTGTGCCCGAACATGTGGAGACGAGGGCGCTATACAATCCCGACAAACCAGGAATTGAACAGGTTTGTGTCCAATGGCTGACCAGATATCTCATGTGGGAGAATATTTGCGACATTTTGATTGCAGTTTAATCCTCAGGTCATCAGCTATTAGACCATTTGGAAAGTCAAAGCAACCTTGGTGCTATATGTTCCCTGTTTGCTTTATAAATTACCTTGCCAATTTCAGGGTAAACTTGAGATGTGGGTTGACATGTTCCCCATGGACATGCCCCTTCCTGGAGCACCTGTTGATATATCACCGAGAAAACCAAAGAGGTAGGTTGAGTCCCACCCGTTCACCATAGTGAAAAGCCTAAATTAGGCCTAGGCCTACATGAACCCACTCCAGGGGCGAAGCTCCTTTGCAAGGCTTAGGATAGATCTTATGCTGTGTTCATCACCTGCCATGCTGCCATCTTCTTCTATCGTCAGTGATGGACCCAGTAGCTCACTCCAAATGCAGGGTCGTGGCCCTGATTTGAAAGTAGAGGAATGAATGACCTCTAATTTCATAACATTTGTTGTCATCTTCAGCTATGAACTTCGCTGCATCATCTGGAACACTGACGATGTCGTCCTTGAAGATGATGCATTCTTCACTGGTGACAAGATGAGCGACATCTACGTCAAAGGTTGGGTCAAAGGCCAGGAGGACATGCAGGCTACTGATGTCCATTACAGGTCAGTTTGTGTTTGGCGTTGACAAATTTGAGTTCTTTGATCATTAAATTCATTCACAAGTGTGTCTGTAGGCCTATCTGGTCTTAGTCTGTGCCTTCTCTAAAGGTTGGGGAGAACCTGCCCGATGGTACTGCTTGACCTTGACCTAAATCTTCTGCCCTTGATGACCTGCCTGACCTTGACCGCTGACCCCTCCATTTCTCCCCAGATCACTGACCGGTGAAGGTAACTTCAACTGGCGGTTCATCTTCCCCTTCGATTACCTCGTCGCGGAGGAAAAGATCGTCATCACCAAGAAAGAGTCGCTGTTCTCGTGGGATGAGACGGAGACAAAGATTCCCGCCAGGCTGAATCTGCAGGTGTGGGATGCGGATCACTTCTCTGCTGATGATTTCCTAGGTATGTGATCATAACACTAGGCACTGATCTGACAAGTTCAAAGCCTCATGACTTGCTTCACCACACCAGAAACCTTGTGCTCAATCTTTCCTTCACCAAAGAAACAAAAGCTTGGTCGGTACAACAAAACAGCCAGAAGCATTGAAGTAAAAGAAAGACAACATAAAAATTCTGTTCTGAATGGTCCTTCCAGGCTCCCTGACTCTGGACCTGAACCGCTTCCCCCGAGGAGCCAAGTCGTCGAAGCGGTGTTCCCTCGACATGCTGAAGACTGACGGCAGTGTGCCACAGATGTCCCTGTTCAAACACAAGAGGGTGAAGGGATGGTGGCCGTTCGCTGTCAAGGATGAGAATAGTGAGGAAGTTGAATTGACAGTAAGTCGTCAAGCCCGGTAGGCTCCCAAAGGTGATGGTTGAGGGCAGCGTCTATGGTTTGACAGAATGAAGGAACAACTACTCCCAGTTACGTTCTGAAGGTCAATTAAATTATCTTCCTTGGATCAGAAAATCTCAGGGTTGAAATCAACCCTGAGAGATTCTGCCAATGTTACCCCAAAAAGTTGGAGTGTATAAAGGTGTCAAAGATGGCTATAGGACATTATGGAAAGGCATGCTATGATTTTGTTACTATTTCAGGGCAAAGTTGAGGCTGAATTGCACTTGCTGACAGCAGAAGAGGCAGAGAAACACCCCGCAGGTCTTGCCAGGAATGAACCAGAACCGCTGGATAAGCCGAAGTAAGTGAGGTGTCGTGTTGTTTTACCTTGATGGTTGGATGTCATCTGAATCTGAAGCTCTTAAAACTTCTGGGTGGACACTGCTACGAGTCTTCATGGAAGCAAGGAATGATACATTGGATCACATTATAATACATGACATAATGAGTGGCTATGTATGAAAATGGTGTGTTGGGCACCAATGGAGAAGCAAGCCTTTTCGAATGTTGGCAAGGGAACCCTGAACTTATAAGTTGAATGGGAATCCGAAGTCTCGGGGTCTAAAAAGGCTCTACGGTTGGAAGAAAGTTCTGAAGAAGCCAGATTCAGGTGATATGATGACCGTCAAGCTAGTCGTTGTAATCCCTTTAGGTGGCCCTGATGCACATGGTCCTAGAATGAGCGATGTGTTGAATTCTGCTGAAGCTTGATCGCTTTTGTTCAGTATCTCAAGTGCTTCAACTGGGTTTTCACTCAACTGGTGATGGACCCCATGGAGATATCAAATAACAGTGAATCTTGAGTCAGCTCTGTGAATTCTGTGTTTGAGCTTTGTCTAAGTTCAACCTGTCGCTGTTGCATGCCGATGGAAATGGAATGGAATGGGTGTGTTGATGTTTAGATTCACTCAGAAAATTACTTTTGTCGGCGGGTAATTGGTAGGGAAATGATGTGTAGTTGGTAGCATGTAGTGTTGATGTTCCCTTACTAACCATTCACCGAATTTGGTATCTGTACCCTCCACTCAGTGTTGTCATCAACTCCTAATGTAAGAACCATTGCCCAGCACAGTGTAGCTTATTAGCAAGGATCTCGAGTATAAAACTTTGAGTTCTTTGATGTATAACGCATGTCATTGTTGATTGTTGCATATCCATCCTTTTTCAGCCGACCAGATTCCTCATTTATCTGGTTCTGTAACCCACTGAAGTCAATCCGCTACATTCTCTGGCATAACTACAAATGGGTCATCATAAAAGTCTTAGTCGTTCTCCTCCTGACGGCCATCTTGGCCCTCTTCTTCTACTCTATGCCGGGATACATCGTCAAGAAGATGTTTGGAGCATAAGGAGTGCCATCTATATTCTACAACAGTATTACTCTTCTCGTACCTTATAATGGGACATTCTTCCATCTTTCCGCATGTTTCTTTCTATCTTTACAGAATGTTGTCGCCTGATAAACTTTCTTGCATAACTTATCAAGACACGATTCATGTACTCAGTGATTTTCTCGTACTTTTCAGCCGACCCGACTCTTCGTTTATCTGGTTCCTGAATCCGCTGAAGTCAATCCGCTACATTCTGTGGCATAACTACAAATGGGTCATCTTGAAGGTTCTCATTGTTGCTTTACTGACGGCCATCTTGGCTATCTTCTTCTACTCAATGCCTGGATACACTGTCAAAAGGATGTTTGGCGCATAGAGGGCGCTGGTCTCTACTTGATATATCAGTAACTGGTTTGAGAATGGATCGTATACTTGTATTGATGGAACAAAAAAAAGATGGAAGGCTCTGGTTATGTTGACACTTGCAGTTCGNGCAGGTCTTGCCAGGAATGAACCAGAACCGCTGGATAAGCCAAAGTAAGTGAGGTGTCTTGTTGTTTTACCTTGATGGTTGGATGTCACCTGAATCTGAAGCTCTTAAAACTTCTGGGTGGACACTGCTACGAGTCTTCATGGAAGCAAGGAATGATACATTGGATCACATTATAGGGCATAGGCCTACATGATATGATGAATGGCAATGTATGAAAATGACTTCTTGGGCAGCAATGGAGAAGCCTCTTCTGATGTTGGCAAGGGAACCTTTTCTGATGTTGGCAAGGGAACCCTGAACTTATAAGTTGAATGGGAATCCGAAGTCTCAGGGACTAAAAAAGGGTCTATGGTTGGAAGAAAGTTCTGAAGAAGCCAGATTCAGGTGATATGATGACCGTCAAGCTAGTCGTTGTAATCCCTATAGATGGCCCTGATGCACATGGTCCTAGAATGAGCGATGTGTTGAATTCTGCTGAAGCTTGATCGCTTTTGTTCACTATCTCAAGTGCCTCAACTGGGTCTCACTCAACTGGTGATGGACCCCATGGAGATGTCAAATAACAGTGAATTTTGAGTCAGCTCTGTGAATTCTGTGTTTGAGCTTTGTCTAAGTTCAACCTGTCGCTGTTGCATGCCGATGGAAATGGAATGGAATGGGTGTGTTGATGTTTAGATTCACTCAGAAAATTACTTTTGTCGCTGGGTAATTGGTAGGGAAATGATGTGTAGTTGGTAGCATGTAGTGTTGATGTACCCTTACTAACCATTCACCGAATTTGGTATCTGTACCCTCCACTCAGTGTTGTCATCAACTCCTAATGTAAGAACCATTGCCCAGAACAGTGTAGCTTATAAGCGAGGATCTCGAGTATAAAACTTTGAGTTCTTTGATGTATAATGCATGTCATTGTTGATTGTTGCATATCCATCCTTTTTCAGCCGGCCAGATTCCTCATTTATCTGGTTCTGTAACCCACTGAAGTCAATCCGCTACATTCTCTGGCATAACTACAAATGGGTCATCATAAAAGTCTTAGTCGTTCTCCTCCTGACGGCCATCTTGGCCCTCTTCTTCTACTCTATGCCGGGATACATCGTCAAGAAGATGTTTGGAGCATAAGGAGTGCCATCTATATTCTACAACAGTATTACTCTTCTCGTACCTTATAATGGGACATTCTTCCATCTTTCCGCATGTTTCTTTCTATCTTTACAGAATGTTGTCGCCTGATAAACTTTCTTGCATAACTTATCAAGACACGATTCATGTACTCAGTGATTTTCTCGTACTTTTCAGCCGACCCGACTCTTCGTTTATCTGGTTCCTGAATCCGCTGAAGTCAATCCGCTACATTCTGTGGCATAACTACAAATGGGTCATCTTGAAGGTTCTCATTGTTGCTTTACTGACGGCCATCTTGGCTATCTTCTTCTACTCAATGCCTGGATACACTGTCAAAAGGATGTTTGGCGCATAGAGGGCGCTGGTCTCTACTTGATATATCAGTAACTGGTTTGAGAATGGATCGTATACTTGTATTGATGGAACAAAAAAAAGATGGAAGGCTCTGGTTATGTTGACACTTGCAGTTCGGAACAAAACTCAGCGACGAAGTTCATTGATTTTGGAGCGACACCTGGTGTCAGTTTCTTGAATCAATAGGACTTCCCTCGATGACTAAAACATGTAATCATTCCTCCATGTTGATGATCGTCTGCGAGTGATTTGAACGACATTCACTCGTTACCATTGTCAACTGCCTTCAATGCAAAATGTGATATCTTCATGTTTATAAAATTTCTACCATTTTGGATAGAGCTTCTTACATTGTGTTTGTACCTGCTGTGTGCTGTATCATATATCAGTATGAAATTGTATCAATATTGATGTGTTTAGGAGCTAAGGATTTGTGTCATGGAACTCATTTTCATGGAAAATTTACATAAAAATTTCAATTAGTTTGTATTCTGAGTAGATGATTTTGAAAGTTATGTGCCCGTATTGGATTATTGTGAAATTTTTATCCACAAGTTGGTGTTCTGCTGCAAGTGTCAAGGTCAGTGTACATACTGTAAGAATGCAACCCCCTCCTCAAATGTAGTCATTATAATAATCACTAGATTATGCAGGGTAATCATGCGCAAATTAACATTTTGTTGTTAATATAAACTTTTCCACTATGATGTAAATTTTGTGCCTCATTTATGACACGCTGATTTGTGTGAATGGTGCTGTGTTGTTTGGTGGGCTTCGTGGTGATCAAAGGTCACAATTTCAAGGTCATAGGGAAACGTTTTCTGAGGTCATGAGCTGAGGCGCTGTCTTGTTGACGATCAAGGTCAAGGTTGAAGGTCACTCCTGATGAAGGTGACCTTCAGGTCAGCATGCCAGGCCCGCTTGGCACAAATCAAGTGAGATTGCAGGGAAACTGAGAAATCAGGATAAAATTGGCCAAAAGCTGCCTTGAACCAATGACCTGAATGTGCTACCTCATTGTTTTCATTACCAATACCAAAAACAAGAAAATAATTTGATATTCTTCTCTACATTCTTGTCTTTTCATTTATTCTCTTCACCATTCATGCTCATCACATTTTATTTTACACAATATTACGTAGTTAATTTTCTCTTGTCAACTTTTCCACAGTGTTGCATGGCCAAAGTTTTACACCTATTTTACTGGTACTTTGTACCTTTCTCTGTGTGATTTGGGATATTTGCAGTTAAAAAACATGCCAAGTGTTCATTTCATATTAATTTTGAACCTTGCACTTTCAAACAAAAACCACTGTTTGGTTCAAGTTAAGATGACACTGACTAAGGATTGGTTGATTGTGTTGCATCAAGTATTGAACATTAGATGACAGTCGGAGGGAATCATGGTTTGAGCTGAGTTTAGACTTCATGACATACAAAAGGGTGATATGATGAAATGTGGTTATTGCCCCTTTAAGGTCATCAAATATATGGCTGCAAATTGACGCTGAAAGCAGTCCATGTGAAGTTTTAAATGTACAGATGTGTTTATTATGTTAGGATTAGGACCCTGAAATATAGCGTTTCTTATTCTTGTTAAATTTTTCAAATTTTGTCAACTTTACTGCTTACATGGTTTCTGCTTAACTGTGATCTTGTTGTTACTGTTACTAGCTCTGTGAAAAATGTGTTAGCTCTTGGCCAGAGTTGTCTCAGGAGAGTTTCAGATTGTCGTAAGTCACAATTTGCAATGTAACCTGCCCACCTCATGAATCCTAATGTCAGGGCTTGATTAGTGTGTGGAGAGGGAACCAATGGCCCAAGGTCAGATGAATTTTCATAAGATACCGGTAGTTGGAATCAGTGGGATGTAAGAAGATGACCTATGAGCTTTCCTCTTTCCCAAGGTCATTGGTCTGTTTCAAAGGTCATGGATCTATTTCCAAGGTCATGGATCTGATTTCAAGTTTGTGGACCTGTTTCCAAGGTCATGGATCTTTTTCCAAGGTCGTGGATCCATTTCCAAGGTCGTGGATCTCTGCGCCTCGAGAGAGGTTAGGTAGCTTTGTGCATGCATCTGGTTTGTTATCAGGAGAGTTTTCATTGCAAGTTGTGACTGTTAGGTACTAGTATTGTTGAAAGTATAAGCCATACAGATCGTGAAATTGAAAAATTGAACAATCATTCTGGGGTAGGTACCTCAGCTACCTAATTAGGGGCCTCTCATATTGAGTCAGATTTACAAAGAGGAGATGATTGGTAGGACGGGGGAGGGAACCAGCAACATCTTCTATAGTTATCAAAAGAAGAAATCACTTCATGTATTGTCTTCGTGCCTGTATCATGTGAAGTTCAAATTATATGAATAATATATAGGCCTATTAGTGCCATATAAGGCCGTGGCTTTAAATCTCCACATAATAGTGTGCAATGAATGCTGTATGCTGCCATATTCTAATTGTATATACCATGTAAGATAGTTGTTCATTCCATAATATCTGTAATAGTGACTTAACATGCTCTTGTCCTTGTGGCAACTAAGCAACCTCATCCCTAATGGTTCTATCTACATCAGCATGATGAAAGATTGTCCTGTTCAACTTGTTCAAATGAAATATACACTGCCCCTATTGTCCCTTCAAATTTCCAACTTGTTCTTGTTCAGGACTCAATTCATTTCTCAATCCCAATGCCAGTACCTACTGGTTCAATGAGTTGCATTTACCACTAGGGACCAGGTTGACTGATACAATCATTTTTTTTTCAATCTTTGTGTGATATATAGAGTACCTGGTACCGGTACATCCTTCCTTAGTCTGGCTGATGGTTGTCATGGTAAATGACAAGCTTGTGGAATACCGGTAGCCCCGCCTCCTATAAAACTCATAAAACTGAATCGATCGAGTCAACAAAAAGTGCATACCATAACTGTGAAAGTCAACAAAACTGTACACAACTGTTGGCGGAAATATTTCCAATGTATTCCACAAACTTGCATCCCAATCCAAAGTAACTGACTATGATTTATGTAGCAGATCTGTTTATTCCCCGTCACCAAGTTTTCATTCATGTCCTAATATGCAAATCGTTCACGTTATCTGCCAACGTAATGTCTGCCCTTGTTAACTGTGTGTGACTGTGATGTTAGTGATTTTGAGACACCCCAGCTTATTGTACTGTTTCACGAAAGGACTATTACCCGGTAAGTTATCAACTGTGCATCCCAGAGGAATATATCAGTCTGTTTTGACGTGGTCCAATCTGACAATAAAAAGCATCAGTCAGGACCTAGCAGACTGCTGGCATTTCCAAGATTATCAGTCTCCTCCCGTTGTGGTGCAGTATGTAATGTCCCCTGTGAACTGAAACACTGTATAGGCCTATTGCAAGTTGATGAAAATTGTTCTGGCTGTGGGTGGCACTGTGTCACTTTCTTCTCAATGAGGAACCCGCAAACTAACGCCATGACGTGGCGCTGTCAGTGTAAGACCCGGAAGTTCCTATTTTCTAACAGTATTTCCATTTACTTCTTGGCCCCAAATAAACCACTCTGTTTGGTTTGATTTTGATTAAATTGCACGGCCCTGTTTCATTTTCAATGTTCCATTGCTTTGTTTTGTCAGAAATGCCACAGGATGCCAATATTGACGTCTTTTAGGGAAAATCCCGCAGAAAATTGTGTACCGGTAGAAAAATGTACACAGTTGTTTTGACGGTACGACGTCAACAGCGAAAAAAAACGTCGGTACATCATTCGGGTCTTATACTTGCTGCGCCATCTGTTGTCACGTGGGTTCCCCATTGCACCATCAATAATACACTTAGGAATCCAACCTTGTGCCTAATGGTTTATGAAACCTGGAATCGGGAAGCAGTGTGCCAGCGATGGCAACCATCTTGCTTTGATAGGAATTTGGCTGTTCCATTTTAAGCAAGATTGCTAAATTCTGTACCATGTGTTTAATTGATGTTGATAGTAGTATAGTAGGCTCCAAAATTATATAGAATCTTGGGAAGATTTAAAATGATGATACTGGTGGACTGTTTTCAGGACTTGTTCATGTATAAATGATTCTCTCCTTGCCAAAATGGCAAAAATTAATATCAAAATGTGATACCACTTTTCTTGTACATTGGACTTTGTATATATATTATATATCTGTAAATATTGGATCTGTTTGTAGTATACCTGCATCTGTGTGTGTATATTAGTGGGCCCGGTGTATATAGGAATTCTGGTGGTAATCCAATAGGGGGAGCTGTTCATTCAGTACACTAGTTTTGCAGCAAACCCTCTTGGCCATAGAAATACCATTCTCTACAGTAGAGAAGGCTTAATCTGAATTTCTAAAATTGACTTTCAGTCGTGAAGGTGGAGGAGGACGCCAGGAGTAAAGCGCTGACTATTGTCTTATATTAGAGTACTTGTGGCTCCTCCTATTGGTGGATCACACATTATATCAAGTTTTATGAGATTTTTCTTCAATGTGATTTAGGTACTAATAGCTCCTCTAATAATAACAGATGGATGGATAATGATACATTGGGCAGACGACGGTGGCTGTTCTTATAGAAACAGCAATGATGCTGAATCCAGGTCCTGGTCAGCAGCCTGGGGATACTGTGAACGATTTTAGAAGATGTCATATCGTGTAATGCCTGAATTTGCATTAGCTACATTTATTATCTTGTGGCCCTGGACGGGAAAAAGATGGATGACATGCAAGGGGTAAAGAGGGTGGTGACGAAAGTAGTCGCCTAAATGACAGTCAGGGGATAGTTGGTCTCTTTCTCTCATTGCAAAAGTGGTTGCGTACCAGGATACTTTTAGCTCCGCTGATCTTAGTCAATTCAGTGGCGTCAGTCTGTCACTCAATATTATGATCAAAATGTTCCAGAAAACACGGAATAAGCACTCCGTACTTTATTTCGACATCGTGATATTCGATCTTTGATAGAAATGCTTGCAAGCTTTTCGAAAACAATTCATTAACATTTTTGGGAATCAACAAGTGCTCTTCGCTTTAAGTTTGGCACCAATTGCCAGCAAAAGGGACTGGGCACACTGCCAGCCAGGCAGATCCCCATCAAATGATGGTTCAGATTGTATTACATTTACCTTAATTATGTACCATATGGACTGAGAGTTACCGGTACCGATACTTCGAATCATGAAATTTACTGAAATTAACTCAGTTTAAACTTGTCATATTGTTGAACAAATTGAATGCAGCCGGTGATGAAAATTTATCGTCTTAGGCCAAGCCAAAATTTCGTATGCGAGCTGTTCCTATAATAGCACCCTATCAGTCATTCAAGGTGAATTCTAAAATTGATACTAGCAGCCTACCAGTAGGTTTTTTTGGTGAATTTAGGCCTAGACAATGTTTTGGATACTTGATGTCAGTGTGGGGTAGATTTGTGTGTTATTTACAGGGAATTCATTTAATTTAACTGCATGTGACACTTTCTGGTACATTTTCAGCCACCCTTGGCTGAGAAGTCATTTCGTTTTAATTGTCTTGAATTCATATAATGATACAACAACGACAATTACCTATGATAACACTTACAGAAATCGACATGATCCTAAATGCCTTTCTCAGATTTTGCCAATGATGAATGGTCATTTGAATTGCCAAATTTGTTTTGAACCTGTGACCCACGGATTTGCCTGGCTGGCAGTGTGCTCAGTCCTATATGCTGGCGATTGGTGCCTTATCCAAGTGGTCCCAGGTTCAAAATGATGAGGTTAGACATGTTGTAGTCATTGCATGACAATATAATTCTTGAAATGAAGTTACCAGTGCCAGAAACGTCACAAACACTCAGCACATAACAACATATTGGAGAGCTCTATCACTCCAATTGGACAACACCAGACAATGTGTAAGTGGACTTATGCAGTGAATTCCCTGGTTACGTCATTGTTATCGGTTGGACATGATAATTTTTGCTTTGTTTATTTCAATGCATAGATTTGGTATTCTGCTCACATTTGATAAACTTTGGTTTAGCACTTGATCAATTACTAGTACTAGTTCATTGGTTGACAGAAATAATAGTTCAAGTCATTGTCCCATTGAAATAAGCAGTGTAAAACCAAATCAGTCGTCATGGAGGACAAATAGGAAAGATTTGAAGCAAACATTGTTTTCTTAAAGCTTGCAAGAATGTTTCTACAAAGAAATGCTTTTGATTTTGTTGTACAGCTGATTCTTCCGAGTTACCGTACCTCTGAGATGGGCCCTCTTTTGGTACAGGAATTTTTAGGGTCGTATTTTAGAACGTTAAGGTTGACCTTAAGTCTATTGTAGTCATCGAGAACAATAGATTTAAGGTGGACCTTGATGTTAAGGAACGTTCTCATGTCTAAAATACGGCCCTTATAAGTTATGAAAATAACCATAGGCCTAACTCTCCTCAGTGTTTAGGCCTAATTCAAAATTATTCATTTATTTCCAAGCGAGTGCTCGTCATTGTTTTCACTTCAGGGGATGAACAGAACAGTTTTCAGGAAAGAGAGTGATGGAGCAGGATATAAGAAAGAACTGTAACTTTCTTGGCAATAAACTAATGAAGTTTGTGTCTATTGAAACCTGTTGTTTTATTAGTTTACTAGCCCTAGCGGCGGCCTCGGGAACCAAAATGGATAATAGGTAGTTTTAGCAAGCTTACATTTTACATTTACGATTACATCATGACGTTGGCTATGCGGGAGTTTTTTACGCGCAAGTCGCTTGCTACACGTAAGAAACTTACGATTTAATCAACGTCAAATCTTTCACGTTTGTAATCAAATAAATCGCTTTCAATTTGACACACCTAATAAAGGTCCAAGTTGTAGTGAAGATTACAAATAAACACAAAGAAGATTAATTTGATGAGATCGCAGTTTATTCAGTTATTACAGATGATGCATAATGATTTACAATACAACAAAACAGAGCTACAAAACATATAAACAAGTGAAATCATTTGATTTTATTGTACGAGCGATATCTAGTGAGAGCATTTAATATATTGGTATACATGATCCAGTCACTTGTATGGCAGTCTGAATGAAGTGCAAGCATCCCAAATCTTCATTCATATGACCACCATCAACTGGCTTCCTGCTTAGCAGTATGCCTGCTTGCTGGTGTTCCAAAATGTGCTCCTCCACAAGTTTTCTCATATAAGTTGGTTGGCTCTCAATGGGCAATTCACCATTATTGGTTTCCTGGCCCTGTATTCATAAAACTACTTAAGTTTAAGTGTGATACTTATCTTTTGTGTTGAACAAAGGATAAGTGTCATACTTAGACTTAAGTAGTTTTATGAATACGGGGCCTGAGGTCATAAGCTTTGATTGATGAGAAAAATTTTTAGTTTTCTGTGACTCAGTTGCCCATAGAGAGCCAACATGAGTGAGGAAACTACCACGTGGAGTGGCACCATTTTGGACAGGAAAACTATCAAAAGAAAAGTTGCAGGGAACTGAAGAGTCCCAGAAACCCAAGTTGACAAAAATCTCAAAAGCACTTACCATGCTAGTATGGCCACATCAATATCTGGGTTTCTTACACGGGCAGTTATACCACTGAATGGATGTTCTGTGTTTCCCTATCCTCATTGCCTAGTAACGGTACCTCTTTTCTTGCAAGTAACTCCACAACTTTAAGGCCTGCTTTCCATTGGCGCTGCTCTAAAGCATTGTTTGTTTCCGCTTCGTTGGTCACGGCACGGGAAAAAACAATGCTTTCGAGCGTTTCCACGCATGGAAAAGCGCCAATGGAAAGCAGGCCTAACTCCCTTTTGAAGATTTATTGCTTTTTGGAAATACCCGCATGTGACCCCAGCAAAGTGATACATAAAATTTGTGCTGTGCGCATGGATTAGTATAGTACAATGGTGAGTCAAACTCAACAATCTGACAATTACATGAATAAATATCCCTATTGAAGGAGTCCATATGAAAACTCCAACCAAACTGAATAGGATTTTACAACTGACATGAGGAACTTTTCTGCCGTCGGTGGCCGTAAGAGGCCGCCTGTTACCGGTCCTAGAACGTCGCAAAATTTGACGTCAAGTGCGTGAGCCACGGCGCCCACGTCATTATGGACGACGTTGTGGCATGCATTTCTGCCCTGTGACGTCAAATTTCATGACGTTCTGGGGCCGGTAACTCGTAGCGGCCTCTGACGGCTCCAAAGTTCCTCATTGAGTCAGTACGCTTGCCATACATGCAAGTGTTCTGAGTTTAATGCCAAAAAACGAACAGCACCATCTCTTTCCAATGACGCCATTGGCCATCGATAGCCCTAATATTTTGCTCACAGTTACAATATACTCTCTATCCGGAAATTTAAGACCAGAGTGCTCCGCCCCAGCCAGTCAATTCATGTTCATCAACAATTCACTTCAGCGCCGTCGAGTAGAGCTTGGGGCTGATTGACCAAATTCTACAATAGGCTTTTTACTAGGGTGAATGCCATTTGGGCGGGCCTAGAAGTTCCCCATTGTCTGGTCTTAAAGTTCCGGATAGAGAGTATTAAGTCAGGAGCCTAACTATAGCACACACCATCGTCAAAATGACCATCTATCATCCAACAATACTTACATAAGACATCATTATTTACAATTTGACCTGCAGATGATGTGATCTCTCATGAAAATGTATAAAAATCTTCCTTTTCAACCAGAGACACGAACCCTTCACCCATTGAGTACAAAAGGTCAGCAGACAACATATCTGGTAAAAGGTTCTGAATAAAACTCAAGTTGAATTATTTGAAGAAATGTTTGCCATTTTCTCTCAAAATGATGTTCTCTGAGCATGAAGAACCCATCAACATATAGCAGAATGCGACACTTGAACTAGAATGTTGACAATTGAACTAGAATGTTGACAGTTGAACTATAATGCTGGCAGTCGCTTAGAATGCTGACACTTGAACAGAATGGGTTAACGGATAAAGGAAATGTCTCAGGAACTGATAATACTCATCCCTTGATCTTACTGATAACATGGAATCACAGGTGCCTGGAGGACTGTCACAAAATGGATTAGGCCTATAAACACACAGGAGTCATAAAACTCGCAAGGGGTCATCGCCGAAGGCGATGTTGAGTGAAGCGAGGAAGGTAGGAAAGTAAACTGAAGATTTGACTCCGTTTCGAACGATTTTTAAATCCCGTCAGGCAAACTACGCAAAAATGGCCATACCAACTGTTTCCTGGGGTACACAAGATCCTAAATCGGTCGAAACGGAGTCAAATCTCCCGCTTCAGTTTACTTTCCTACCTTCCTCGCTTCACTCGGCATCGCCTTCGGCGATGACCCCTTGCAAGTTTGACGACTCCTGTGTGTTTAGTCCTTTTTTGTGACAGTCCTCCAGGCACCTGTGATGGAATTGAAGGAGTGGCATTATGGTGATGTAAAGAAAGGACAGAGTGTCCATCACATCACTTCCTTTTCCTACTGTGGCTCAGGGGCATCACAACATACCGGTAACGAAGAAAATTTTGACATCTCTAGATGTGACCGATCAGCAATTTGGGATCCCCCTGACTTACCGCGGTACCGGTACATGTATGTAGTATCTGAGATCACTATCTTTGCTGAACAGAATTGACCAGCTCAGATTGTGACCCTGTCAATTTATAACTTTGATAAGCAGCCCCCAACCCCATGAACAGGAACAAACTGAGTATTATGACAGACAAATTATTCCACTTCATGAACCCACAAGAAATACATTCATATGATACATGTATTTACCTTGAAACAGCCAATCTCATAACATTTGATACAATATCCACCTATTCACAATCCATTTTCTTAAGTCAATGTCACATACCTGTAATATTACCATAAGTACAACTTCTGCCATTTCATCATTTAACAGAAAAAAATCAACTTTCTCCAACTTAGTTTAAAGGGGCAGTCATCCAGCCAGATTGTTGACAGTGCAAAAGACGATCACGCAATCCAGCCATAAGGACTCCACAACTTGTCTCACTGTTAGTGCTGAAGTGTGTAATAAAGATTATCCTGACTGCCGCTTATTTTGAAAACTGGCCGGAGAGACTTCCCCTTTAAGTAAAAGAGATATCCATGCAAAAGTAATGAAGACATAGTCCAACACTGAAGGACCACTTGAATATAACAAATGAATACAAAGGATTAAAACATCAAACAAAACAAAAATAAGCATGTTTCATTCATAATGTGCTTTAAAAATACAACACTGTGTTCCGATAGTAGTGATCACTACAAAAAACTACAAAGCAAATATTACACTTAATCCGGATTACCGTAAATGTACCAAGAGTTGAACTTGTGATGCAATAGGGGACACCAAACAATACATTTCAGTTTCCACCCCTCACAAGTTATTCCACGGTATTGACACCAAACATATCCACAGATGGCTCCGTCTCTGCTTCCACATCCGCAGTCATCCTGAGAACATCAGGGGTTCTTGGTGCTCGCTTCCTTGTCACCCATCTTCGATATTCGAAGGCCGATCTGCTCACCACTGCGTTACATCGCACATCACCCTTCGAGAAATTGACCAGTACACGGCGAATCCGCTGCCTCTCGAAGAGGCCAATCAGAACCGGTGTTGTAAAATTTGAATCGTGGTACCAATAGTGTTAGCCGAAGACCCGATATAAAGTGCAATATGATTGGTCGACCGGTAAAGTTGGCATCGTGCCAAGATACGCCGCGGACCAGTCTATTACTCGAAGGGTGATGTGCGATGTAACGCAGTGGTGAGCAGATCAGCCTTCGATTATCGAAGATATCACCCTGTGCAGTGACGAAGGGAGCGAGTGCTGAGAACTGCTGATGTTCTCAGGATGTGTGCAAAGGTCGCAGAGACAGGAGAGGATTAGTATACTCAATCCACAGGCTAAGGAAGGACTTATAAATCACTATGTAATAATCGTCATAATGCTGTTGGTTTTCTGAATGGCGAATGGACAGAAGCAACTCAAATCTCACTGATGATCCTGAACTTTCTTAAAATATTTATGTCATGCATTATACATGTCCTAGCAGTTGATCCCAGAGCATGGCTGTCATTGGTCCTGAGATGGACAAAGAGAGGGCAGAAAGCTGCCATTATTGGCCAACAGAAGGTGACCCTGATAGTTGCTATGGTTATGGGATAGTAGAGGATGAAGTGCACAGCTTCCTTAATGACCAGTCAATAGAACACATGCATCTCGTACATCTTTCTGTACTTGTGTAGGGGAGGGGGTAGGTTCTTGGGGACCGTAGGGCTTTAGGCCTACTACACACGAGTGTGTAATAAACCCCCCTAAGGTCCCCAACCTGACCCCCTCCCCTCACACAAGTACAGACAGATGTATGAGATGCCTGTGAATAGAACAATGAATATGCACCTGAACTACAAACACTTGTCCACGAATATTATTAGTTTGTAAAAGTACACTTCGGTAAAAACAAGAGGTGGGTCCACATATTTACCAGAGACTTCATAACAATGATATCAGACCAACAGTACATTACATGTATATGAGTGTTGTGATCCTGGATTACTGCATGGCACTGACATAATGGAACCAATCTATTGGTGCATCAACCCCCCTCCCCTAATAGTGCATCCCCCCCCCAGCATTCTGCCTACATGACTTCATGAAGCACGTCTGAAAGTCAAACACTACACGTCCTGTAATGAAGAACATTAGGAAAATAGCTGCTTCAATTGTTTTCAACTCTCACCACTAATCAACCAATGTGGAACATACTGCGGTAGTTAGGGGTTCTTAATTAAACCTCATACCCTCTGTCACCCCATACGTTGTGTGTAGTAACGAAGGGTGTGGGCACCAAGAACCCCTAGTTACCTCAGGATGTCAAGGCAGTGCCCAAGCCAACACTGCTTCAGTCGCTTCAAATCTGAGGGGCTTTGCTCCATCTGGAGGTAAACTGAACACCTGACTACCCCTCCTTCCCCTCACTGCCAAATATTTACCCGCTTTTGGAAACAGGCAGTAAGCAATAACTGATACTATAAAAGTTTGACGTCAATAATTTCTGAGTGTGAACTACATGTACATGTACATATAATGCTGCCCTACTGAAACCAACTTCAGAGTCAAAGTCAGGATCGTTCAAAACCCCTCAATCTTCTCTTAAGATCCCTCCCCTTCTTTGACTGCCAAATAAGGCAGTCAAGGTCACACCAAGTTGACATTCGAACATCAACACATGACTGATGTAAATGACTACCAGTGTAAAGCATACACTGTAAATGGACCAAGGCAGTCAAGGTCACACCAACTTGACCTTTCAACATTGACACACGACTGATGTACATGACTACCTATATGTATAAACACATATACTGTGAACAGACCTGACCTAAACGACTCAAACGTTACCGAGATAAAAACCTCAGACCTGAGAACTTATCTACTGTATGGAATACACAAATTCTAGCGAGATCTTCTACAATGAATGATATCCCCAAGACAACGTCACTGAGATGTGCTTTTAGGATCTGAGGTCTTAATTTCCAGTGACGTCAGGATAAGACTAAGAGTAACTCGACACAATCCAAATGGACTTCAGTAACTTGCTTGTTCCACATTCTTGGTCAAGGGATTACACATTTCCTGAAACTGAAAGATGTCAAATGAGGAATAAACATTACTACAGTCCATGGCCAGGATTATTGGCCTCACCAGAAGTCATACACCACATTTCCAAAATCTCTTCTCAGCTGGGTGCAACTCTGTCAAAGTGTCATCCTAGCACCACAGACCAAGCCATGCTACATCACATACGGTAGTTTCCAGCAAGGTTGAGGAGTTTACTGGTCCCCATCCTAAAGGTAATCAGTGGTTCTTAGCACTTTCTCCCTACGTCACTGCATTCTAACCCATCCATATTCCACAAGGAACAACATGCGGTGACGTTTGGAGCGAGCAAATGTTAAACCACTGATCATGTCAGGATGACTGGTCCGTCATGTGACAAAATTCTCTGGCGTAATGACATCTTCGCCGTGCAGGGTGGGAATGGGGCCTTACGACCATCTTGGCCACACAGTGATACCAGCTGACACCATCAGAAACTCATCCAAGTGATGACCACAGTACATGGCCACTGCGTGTATGTATCAAAGACTTTTTGAAGTTGCTGTGAAAATGCACAAATACATGTTCATGACACATTACTGGTAGATTTTCCGTGCGTTCGATTCGGACAATTCATTCTAATCACTATTCTACAGTCCCTTTGTTACAAAAACACTACTAGCACCTACAAGACACTACATGTGATCCATCCACCTTTAGTGTCTGGGATAAAAACGAAATCTTCTACTGACTACCATCATACTCATGCAGGATACAATATGTCACTCACTATAGTGCACCAGACATGCCAGATACCAAACCTAAAGACAATGACATGCAAGTCATTCTAATTAAGAGGCCGAATTCTCACAGAAGAATGTGAAAAATACTGGAGTTAAAATAACCGAATAGAAAGATAATAAAGATATCAAGATGGCAACTAGGGCACTGTTGCATTGCCTTGGCCCAGGTACTTTGTTATCCATAGTTTGGCAAATAAAACAATAATAATAACTGAGTAGATTTGATATCAACACCACAATGGCAGAAGTTGGGTATTGAAACAACTTGATAAAGAAGAAAAAATCCACAACGTGCACTCTGTACTACCTGTAGTTGTACAAGCAGGTGCAGATTGTGACCTCGGTTGTGGACAGCAGGGAATGGTAACTGGTGGCATAAACCCCCAAATCACAGTGTCCCAAAGCATTCGAGTTTCTTGTCAGTGTACCACTATCTATGGTTAGTGTAGCAGCGCTGGACGATGTTAGGGATACATTGAAGCAAGATAATGTTAAGTAAGGCAGCCAAAGAAAAACACAACCGACATTAAGACCATGCACTAAACTAGCACTGTCATCAAGGATAGGACCGAAGGGAGGATTCCTCATGGAAGAATGAGTGGGTTGGGCCACGGTTAGTATATCCTTTGGTTTACGGGCATAAAGATTTTGAGCCCAGGTACGGAGGACAGAATAAAAATTTTAAAAAAATTCAGTTCAGTTCATTTTTTTCATTTTCAGCTTCAGAATGACAAGTTAGACAAATCGGAGGAAATAAAAAACCAAATAAATTCTTTATAAATGCCTCTTTTCTGCTTCTTTCCGTCCTCGCTGCCGGGAAATAGACATACGCCAGTTGGTTTTGTTTATTTTTAGCTGTCGTGACTGGTGAAATCAAGGTCGGCGGGAATAAAAACAACTCCATTTATTTGTTTTTTTCTCAGAAGACCTCATTTGAACTTCGGCGGAAATAAAACAAACTGATTTTCCCAATTTTATTTTTTTTTCGGAATGGCATTTTGCCACGTCGGCGGGCCCGTAAACCAAAGAATAAAAAAAGTGTGGCCTTGCATGTGAATGTAGTGTACTGGTACATACATGTATGAATGGTTCCAGTGAGGCTGTGCTGTGGTGTACATAAATGTATAGGTGATTCCAGTGTGGAACATGTATGGTTGTACTGTTTGTACATCGTGAGTGGTTCTAGTACAGGCCATGAATGTTCTAGAGTGGACAGTGAGTGGTTTCAGTGAGGGTATGAGTGATTCCAGTGCAGAGTGTGTGGCTTTTGTTTACCGGGACATGATGAGCACATGTCTATTCTAGTATAGTACTATCCACAAAGTCAAAACCATTCCAGTGTACATGTTCATGCATTTGAGGTATTTATAGCTGAAAAGTGGGTTGTTAGTGACTTATGTATCAAGGTCACAGACCATTTATATGAATATGTTATTTGATTTTTGGGGGTGTGATTTGGTGGTGACTCATCATGTCTCAGAATGTTAGTTGTGGATGATTCCCACAGGGTTATATCTGTCTTTAAACCTGCGTCCACTAGGGTGCAGACAAGATGAGGAATGCAAATTTAGTAAATCCGCATTCATTCAGCAACCTCTCCGCATACCGGGTATTCTTGAAAGATTCCGTTCACTGTCTTTATCATTCCGAAACATTTTCCAGTGTTTCTGCACTTTCAGGAGAGGGCAAAATGCCCAATAGTCATTGATGTGGAAAGAATGCCAAAATGATTAAATTTGCTTCCGCAACCCTTCCTAATGTTGTCGGTGCTCTAGTGGATGCCACCCATTACAAAGCAGATGTGTCCAACTGAGGAATGACTACATTTAGAAAGAATCATGAAGAATCCTCCAGGCTGACCAACCTTAGTGACACAGTGCAAGAAACAGAGTCCAGCTCTACTTACAAGCTGTTTAAACAAATATTTCAGACCCCCACCTCCGTTGGTGTAGCCATCACAACTCCACGTCTGTACCTAAAATGGAGAGGAGACCGTCAAACGCAAGCAAAATTGAATGCTACATTGCGTGATCAACCAGTGATAATATGATGGGTGCGTCAGAAACGAGTCTGAATAAAAAGTTGATGTAACAACTACTGGTACAAAGAAGTCATGCTGGCGAAGATCAGAATACAAAATAAAAGATGAATCAACAAATCCCTCACAACATTGGATCAACATGACCAGATAATAAACGACAATACTGACAAGATTGACAAGTTCTACAATCAATATACAATATAAGACAATACTGAGGAGTAAAATTTGATTTGACATCACAGTTTTTGATTACCATATAGGACTTTAAAATCACATATATAAACAATGAATTGTCATATTTGTTGTGAAGTGACTTAATCATGAGTACATAAGCAATTCATAACTGACACAGAATATACATGTATAGCCGAAATATATAATAACAAATACACATAGAAAGCCATTTAAAAGTAGGATCTTGTTTAGTGAATTTGTTTCTGATGGTCAATAGAAATCAGGTGTTAAAATGAACATGTTTGTTATGAAGACTCTAAAATATCCAATTTGGACATGTACTGTACAATCAATGATTTCAGCACTGAATGTATATGGGTACTTCAATTTTCTGCCCAAGGCATCATAGTTAACCTTCTATGAGGAAAAGAATGTCCCCTGTGAGATCGACCAATCAGAATCCTGATATCATCTGCACTGAACCAGATCCCGCCAAGTTGTATGTAGATAAAATAACCCCGACGCATCAACAGGATTCTGCATACCATGACCGTTTCAGCATATTCATACTGTTCATTGGTCTCATCCTGCCAAGCTAAGACCAACATGTTACTCATTTCGATGTGCAGGTGTGACAGGAATCAACGTCCTAGGAATGCAAGTCCGCCAAACAATAGCCGGCTAGGTTATATTCGAATGGTCATGGTCTCCACAGGCAAAACCATATATTCTAATCCCTCGCTGAACAATAAAACCGGACATTGATTCCGGAGGGGGGAGGTGATTTCTGTGACACCTGGTCACAAATGGAAAAATTTTGAACTTTGTGACCTCTGTGACCTTGAAAAGTAGATCAAACCAAAAAGCCGTTACATATGTTATGTACCCTCATTAGATACACCTATGATAAAAATTTGGAGGTGATTCAGCCTCCTATCGGAGGCGGGCAATATGCTACGCCTCCTTGTGGAGGCGGGCATATAAAAACTTTAAAATCAGAGAGGAAGAGCTTGGGAGGAGAGGGGATTTTTCCCTTCCTCTGCCCTCTAAAAACAAGTATACATGTACTTGAATTATGAGCACAAGAAATATGCAATAGGAGAAATCATGCCAAAATTTCGACCTTGGTGGAGCTACTAATGGCTCTTGATTATGACCAAATTTTGTGCATGTCAAATGTGAGGAAGTATTTCTTCTGCAGTTCGTCTAAGGCACTGGACATTGTCATGGGGCTATCCCATTAAACTTATCCGTGAGTCCGCCCTAAACCCGATAGGCGTGAGAAGTGTTTGGAGCCAACGTCTCGACTTTTTGAAATTACTACCACGCCATATCCATAGGAATGATATCCATTAGGAATAATATCCATCAGGAATAATATCCATTAGGAATAATATCCATTAGGAATAATATCCATCAGGAATAATATCCATCAGGAATAATATCCATCAGGAATAATATCCATCAGAACTAATACCCATCAGGAATAATATCCATCAGGAATAATATCCATCAAGAATAATAGCCATCAGGAATAATATCCATCAGTAATAATATCCATCAGGAATAATATCCATCAGGAATAATATCCATTAGGAATAATATCCATTAGGAATACTATCCATTAGGAATAATATCCATTAGGAATAATATCCATAGGAAACTCAGCGGCATACTTTACAAGGACCTGCTCGGTAGAAGCATTGGGAGTATCAACAGATACACATGGATCTGTATTTTTTTAAACACAGTTCCATGCCCCAGTCCCCAACCAATCCACCCCTCACCTGGTTTCCTCATTTGGGTCATGATTGATATCCATGCGTGCAACATGTATATCAGAAGGGGAGCTGAATGATGACTGAATGAGTTACTTCACCACTCAAATCTCGCTAAAACTTCCAATGATGAAAGGCCTTTCTATTATATTTTCAATGCACCCCAAAAGGAGTTACAATATTGAAAATGAAATATCATCGAAAGACCTGAACTCATCATTGCAAGCTTCCTCCTATATCAAGCCGATTTCACCAGGCTGCCTACCGTCTTAGGTATCCACTCTACGGCCCGAAGGAAGTTTCTGATCGACAATGCCCAAGCCTCTCCACAGTCTAACTGAAGCACCTGTAGCCAGGGAGAAGGAATATCCCCACCTTTCAACATTTTTAGCTTTCTGGATTAATGCTCGATCTCAGTTTGCACATTGCTGAGGTGAAATCTGTCGTTTATCTAATGTTGGATTGCTTTTAAAATAGGCTTCCTCTCTGTTTTCAGAACAACACCAATATCAGAAGTAGAGGGGCGTGAGGCATGCATTGCAGGGGGGGGGTGCTAATAGACTGACAATATTGACACTGACAAACGCTATTGAGCAAACTGATCAAGGAAAATGAGTTTACGCCTTGAATTGAATATTCACAACCAAAGTTCAAATGTTATTCAGTGCATAACTCGTTTTGGGGTGCAGGAAACAAGTGCAATCTTCAAATATGCTGAAACTGTACGCAGCTAATCCCAACTGAGATCACAGGAAGTACCGGTATATAAATTGAGCAGACAACATGTAAGCTTATGTGTATAAAAGAATGTAAAGCAGACGACACAACAACTGAAAACACAGACAACAAGTGATGAGGAGTCTAGATTTGGACCGGTTGATTCTCAATCTCATGTGAATCATTTTCAACGTTACTTATTGAAGTAACAGGGTTATCAAAGCCAACAGGCTGCTGCAATTCTGACAAATTATCATCAGAACCTCCTCTACAAGGACGAGAACAGAACGTACCAAGCAATAAAGATTCCTGGCTTTCTCTCTTCTCTTTGATCCTAGGGGGCAGCACCAACATGACAGCCGTCGCCATCATTACGTGCCATGAGAACTGTGGACGTATGCATAATTATCCGTGGTCTCCACAAACGCAAAGAGACAGCAGCCGACGATGGCAATTGCCGCCCCTGGCACGATAAAGAGAAGCCACCGATTGCGACTGGGAAAACAGTTCTTTCTTTTATGACACAGGCAGCTCTGAAAAGGAGAGAAATGGGTAAAAAACTTGGAACCCTGATAATACAGGAAAGAAGCAATGGACTGAGAGAGTGAACCATACATGACCTGAGGAGACTTGGTGTTTATCCTAGGGCCACAAATGCCTCGGCCCCTTCCAAGTTATGTTTGTAAATTTTATGTTCAGAAATAAAATCAGTATAATCAAATACTTGGTGTTTGTGATCAATCAGCGAGCAGAGAATGCAGCAAAACAATGAAAGACACTTGACAGGGGACGATATCGAGATCTTTATGCACGTATCAATCATCTCTGCTTGGTTAGCCATGTTTGGTGAAGGGCTATCACACCAACTTCAATTCCCACACAATCCAAAACTAGAGCACAAAAGGTGACACACAAAATCATAAATAACCGAAGTCGTCCTCCAGAAATTTTGCAAATTTTCGACCCCAACCGGGGTCTTCTTCAGGCTGGCACTTTCAAGTCGAGCTACCAGAAAGTTTGCAAAGTTTCTGGAGGACGACTTCGGTTATTACATCACTCAGGTATGCATCATATTATCAGTACTCACCCAAGATACAATGAGCAATGTGAGTCCCACCCCGACAGGTACAGCAAACACCCACAGACTGTGTTTGTCCCATTCCACTCCAAATGCTAAGAACAAGGCAGATATAGTGTATCCGACAGACCGGAGTGGTTCCTGTAGCTTCGACATGGCTATGAGGGTGACCGCAAATGACATGAATGAGCCGTAAAAGTCGCAATAACTTAGCACATGGTATGGAATGATGCATAGGGAGTAACCAATGTCTTGATCACAGGCATGGTAAAACTGAAAAGGAACGAGCAGATGTGAGATCACCAATTTAGGCAAAAAAAGCTGCTCAATGGGGAACTTTCCTACCGTCAGAGGCCACTACGAGTTAGCGGTCCAAGAACGTCATGAAATTTGACGTCACAGGGCAGAAATGCATGCCACAACGTTGTCCATAATGACGTGGACGTCGTGGCTCACGCATTTTGACATCAGATTTCATGAATTTTGTGACGTTCTTGGACCGCTAGCAGGCGGCCTCTAACGGCAGGAAAGTCCCCCATTCATTCAGTTGCCGATAAAGGCAGACGACATGTTCCACAAGTTATAACTTATAATATAAGTTCACAACAAAGGGTCTAAGGAGGACAGGTTTTGATTCAGAGATGTCTTCATATCCAATCTGAATTTAAGAATTCATCCTAGCTCTGAGTTTGCCTGTAACTTACTGTAGAGAAGAACATTGTGAATGAATAGACTGCTCCCTCAACGAAATATCTCCGATAAAATGCCAGCGTGGCTGCTGGTGCAAATAGTAGGTTACTCATTGTTAGCAAAAGGACTGCCGCTAACAGTTCTGTGTGACTTTTTGCCTGCCGTGCGTCTGTACAGCCATAACCCCTATAACCTGAAAACAACCACAAAATATTTTAAAACAGATGATTTGAAGGAAAATAACTTTGTCTGACAAGCTAAGTTGATGAAACATGAAGATCACAGGCAGATGAGGATGAAAACTGGTTGCTTACCTGATTGACATTTACATGAAGAGAAAAAGAAGACACTACTGTAGTACATCTGACACTGTCCGTGTCCACCACATTCCTTCTCCACGCACGGCATGCTGTCTAAGATGAAGACAATCTCTGTATGGTCCTCCAGGCAAGGCTGAACAATGATTCTGACAATGAGAGGGAAAATATCATCAGGTGAACGAATCCAAAACGATGACCAACAGATCAGAGGATTATTGTTGTGTTATCAATATCTGACAAGCAAGAGCATATAGGGAATAAATACAGAAAAGATGAAGTGATTGTTGGTCACTACAAATTAACCAAGGCTGCTCAAACAGTTTGTATGTAAATGTACGTACACGCACAGCTGTATATCAGATGTGTGCAAGAGTACATGCACCAGACAACACTCCAAGTGCAAACTTCAAACCTCAGCACACTGAAATGACCCATGAATGTACTGTAAGACTCACTTCGATGTTCCTAACGGATCTTCCAAATAACACGTCCTTTTCACGGCCATATACCACGGGCCTTCTTCAGGGTAAGGCACAAACAACCAATCAGCTCCGAGCTTTGAACTGGTATTTATTTTGATCATATAATTGCTATCACAGAGTATATTGCTCCCATTTACTGGGATGATACTCTTCTGGAAACAGAACTCCACCTTGACTTTCTGAATGTCCTCGTCAAGGTAGTCATACTGCAAGATGGAGAGATGAAAGAGAGGTTACGAAGCAATCACTGCAGTCACATTTATCGATGGCTTTTCGTTGTTACCAAGTCTCAGCAGCTTCACCCACCTAAATCTCACATTAAAACCCTAGATACTTGAAACACGAAGTAGGTAGCAATTTAAAACAGAAGCCACTGACATTTTTGACATGTCTGCCTGTAAAAGTCAATTCCATAATCATCTTTTCTCCCACACTTATCATGATTTCTCTCTTACCTTATTTCTGCGTGCAAACTGAACTTTCAGGTTCATCGTTCCACCACCCTCCAGATGCGGCGCCTGGAGATAAAATGTGGACACCACGATGGTGTTGGTCACATTCAGGCCATGGCCGTTGCTCCGCAGATCAGGATACAAGATGGCGTACATGAAAAACTGCTCTGTTCGCTTCCTCTTTTCCATGGGAGGGTGCATCACACAGCCAGAGTAGTCATCTTTCACCTGCAGATAATGATAAGATGGGGTTAACAACATCTAATATGGACATCATGTGTCAGTCAAGTTCACAAGACCAGATAAAACCATGAACGAAATAAGCTCATGTAAAGTGCTAGTTCCTAGGTTATGTAGCACATGGCTCCTCATCAGACTCTGGCAGGAGGAAATTCTCAAACATGAGTACTGTTTAAGCATTTTCAAGATGATTCAATGCCTCCCTGAAGTCTCACTGACAGGGCTGGTCAATTCCATCTCCCCTCACCTTCTTGGACCTTGAACGTGACTTTGACCGCACAGTTGGATGGACTTTGTATTTGGGAGTCTCGGGTATCGGTGGTACCATACTCAGTCCATCGACATTGGTTGTATTTGGTAAGGCAGAGGTGAACGTGTTCTCTTTTGGAATCATCTGGGTCGGCTGAGCATCTTTTAGGATCTCAGATTGGGAGCTGTGCATGTTATTGACATATGATCGACAGGCTGTAACACAAATGCTATGGTTTCATCAGGTAATACCAATGGAAAGAAGTGAAATTGTTGAATGAGGGGACTTACCGTAATCTAGTAGTGGAGTATGGGCCAATAGATTATCACAAAAATTACTACAATAAAAGAAAGCAAACTAACCTGTGTATGTGATGCGTAACTTCAGTTTCAAAGATCCATTTGTGTTTTTAATGATACCAAGATAATTCCAAACATTAGGAGCAGGTCTGTAATCATTGTGAATACAGACAGCGTTGATAAGTTTAGAGCAGTTTGTCGCTGCAGAGAAAGTCTTTGGTAGACTTAGTGCCTCTGTGTACACCGTCAATGGACACGAGATGTTTGCGAGATCAGGGGTTTTCCCACTCACGCGACATGACGTCACCACGATACTGTATGTTGTGACCCCTTCTGGGAAAACAAACCTGGAAGACAAGCAAAGGAAAGAATGGTTACTGGTATTGAAATTACATGTAGTGCCGTTAACAGAACTGTGGACGTATGCATAATTATCCGTGGTCTCCACAAACGCAAAGAGACAGCAGCCGACGATGGCAATTGCCGCCCCTGGCACGATAAAAAGAAGCCACCGATTGCGGCTGGGAAAACAGTTCTTTCTTTTATGACACAGGCAGCTCTGAAAAAGGAGAGAAACAGGTATAACTAAAATACGCAGAAACTTGGAACCCTGATACAGGAAAGGAGCAATGAAGGACTGAGGGAGCGGCCCACACATATGCATGGTCATGGCCTGAGGAGACTTGGGGCCGGTTGCACCAGCTATGCTCAAAGTTAAGTTTGAGGTTGACCTCAACTAAGTAATGTGATTTGCCATTACAATTTGAGGTTGAGAACAACTTTGAGGTACCTGAGCACAAAGTCAACCTTATGTATGACTGGTGCAACCGGGCCTTGGTGTTTATGATCAATCAGCGAGCACAGAATGTAAAACAATGAAAGACACTTGACAGGGAACGATATCTACAGATCTTTATGCACGTATCAATCATCTCTGCTGGGTTAGCCATGTTTGGTGAAGGGCTATCCCACCAACTTCAATTCCCACACACTCAGGTATGCATCATATTATCAGTACTCACCCAAGATACAATGAGCAATGTGATTCCCACACCGACAGGTACAGCAAACACCCACAGACTGTGTTTGTCCCATTCCACTCCAAATGCTAAGAACAAGGCAGATATAGTGTATCCGACAGACCGGAGTGGTTCCTGTAGCTTCGACATGGCTATGAGGGTGACCGCAAATGACATGAATGAGCCGTAAAAGTCGCAATAACTTAGCACATGGTATGGAATGATGCATAGGGAGTAACCAATGTCTTGATCACAGGCATGGTAAAACTGAAAAGGAACGAGCAGATATGAGATCACCAATTTTGGCAAAATAAGTCGTCCCTCTGCTCAATTCATTCAGTTGCCGATAAAGGCAGACGACAAGTTCCATGAGTTACAAGTTCACAACAAAGGGTCTATGGTGGAGGATTGGTTTTGATCCAGGGATGGCTTCATATCTGATCTGAATTTGAAGAATTTATCCTAGCTCTGCATTTGCTTGTAACTTACTGTAGAGAAGAACATTGTGAATGAATAGACTGCTCCCTCAACGAAATATCTCCGATAAAATGCCAGCGTGGCTGCTGGTGCAAATAGTAGGTTACTCATTGTTAGCAAAAGGACTGCCGCTAACAGTTCTGTGTGACTTTTTGCCTGCCGTGCGTCTGTACAGCCATAACCCCTATAACCTGAAAACAACCACAAAATATTTTAAAACAGATGATTTGATGGAAAATAACTTCGTCTGACAAAAGTTGATGAAACATGAAGATCACAGATTGATAAGGATGAACTCGTTGCTTACCTGATTGACATTTACATGAAGAGAAAAAGAAGACACTACTGTAGTACATCTGACACTGTCCGTGTCCACCACATTCCTTCTCCACGCACGGCATGCTGTCTAAGATGAAGACAATCTCTGTATGGTCCTCCAGGCAAGGCTGAACAATGATTCTGACAATGAGAGGGAAAATATCATCAGGTGAACGAATCCAAAATGATGACCAACAGATCAGAGTATTATTGTTGTGTTATCAATATCTGACAAGCAAGAGCATATTGGGAATAAATACAGAAAAGATGAAATGATTGTTGGTCACTACAAATTAACCAAGGCTGCTCAAACAGTTTGTATGTAAATGTACGTACATGCACAGCTGTATATCAGATGTGTGCAAGAGTACATGCACCAGACAACGCTCCAAGTGCAAACTTCAAACCTCAGCACACTGAAATGACCCATGAATGTACTGTAAGACTCACTTCGATGTTCCTAACGGATCTTCCAAATAACACGTCCTCTTCACGGCCAGATACCACGGGCCTTCTTCAGGGTAAGGCACAAACAACCAATCAGCTCCGAGCTTTGAACTGGTATTTATTTTGATCATATAATTGCTATCACAGAGTATATTGCTCCCATTTACTGGGATGATACTCTTCTGGAAACAGAACTCCACCTTGACTTTCTGAATGTCCTCGTCAAGGTAGTCATACTGCAAGATGGAGAGATGAAAGAGAGGTTACGAAGCAATCACTGCAGTCACATTTATCGATGGCTTTTTGTTGTTACCAAGTCTCAGCAGCTTCACCTACCTAAATCCCACATTAAAACCCCAGATACTTGAAACACAAAGTAGGTAGCAATTTAAAACAGAAGCCACTGACATTTTTGACATGTCTGCCTGTGCAACTAAAAGTCAATTCCATAATCATCTTTTCTCCCAGACTTATCATGATTTCTCTCTTACCTTATTTCTGCGTGCAAACTGAACTTTCAGGTTCATCGTTCCACCACCCTCCAGATGCGGCGCCTGGAGATAAAATGTGGACACCACGATGGTGTTGGTCACATTCAGGCCGTGGCCGTTGCTCCGCAGATCAGGATACAAGATGGCGTACATGAAAAACTGCTCTGTTCGCTTCCTCTTTTCCATGGGAGGGTGCATCACACAGCCAGAGTAGTCATCTTTCACCTGCAGATAATGATAAGCTGGGGTTAACAACATCTACTATGGACATCATAGTGTCAGTCAAGTTCACAAGACCAGATAAAACAATGAATGAAATAAGCTCATGTAAAGTCTCAAACATGAGTACTATTCAAGCATTTTCAAGATGATTCAACGCCTCCCTGAAGTCTCATTGACAGGGCTGGTCAATTCCATCTCCCCTCACCTTCTTGGACCTTGAACGTGACTTTGACCTGACAGTTGGATGGACTTTATATTTGGGAGTCTCGGGTATCGGTGGTACCATACTCAGTCCATCGACATTGGTTGTATTTGGTAAGGCAGAGGTGAACGTGTTCTCTTTTGGAATCATCTGGGTCGGCTGAGCATCTTTTAGGATCTCAGACTGGGAGCTGTGCATGTTATTGACATATGATCGACAGGCTGTAACACAAATGCTATGGTTTCATCGGGTATCGTAACACCAATGGAAAAAAGTAAAATTGCTGAATGAGGGGACTCAATCTAGTACTGGATTATGGTCCAATAGATTATCACAAAAATTCTACAATAAGGCCACACTTTTTTTATTTGTTGGATTACGAAACTCCCAACCCAAAACATATGTGCGGGTGGGTGGAAAAAAATAAAAATAAAAATGACTATTATGTTTTTTTATTTCACGTTTCAACAAAATAGGCCTACTACAGCTCAAGATGATATTGGGGGAAAATTTTAAAAATCACCAATCTTCGATTTGGGTGCCCTGAGATGCGATTTCCCAGCATCTGAGGATGTATTTTACCACTCTGACGTACGCATCTGATGAGTATTTTTGCCGACGCAACCTTTATTTTCTTTTTCGTACATGATCAGGTGGAATTTATGGTCGGCGGGAAAAAAACACTCGTCAAAAACGGCCGTCGGGTTTTTTATTTTTTTTCCACTTTTGGGAAAATGATGGTCGGCGGATTCGTAATCCAACAAATAAAAAAAGTGTGGCCTAAAAGATAGCAAACTCACCTGTGTATGTGATGCGTAACTTCAGTTTCAAAGATCCATTTGTGTTTTTAATGATACCAAGATAATTCCAAACATTAGGAGCAGGTCTGTAATCATTGTGAATACAGACAGCGTTGATAAGTTTAGAGCAGTTTGTCGCTGCGGAGAAAGTCTTTGGTAGACTTAGTGCCTCTGTGTACACCGTCAATGGACACGAGATGTTTGCGAGATCAGGGGTTTTCCCACTCACGCGACATGACGTCACCACGATACTGTATGTTGTGACCCCTTCTGGGAAAACAAACCTGGAAGACAAGCAAAGGAGAGAATGGTTACTGGTATTGAAATTACATGTAGTGCCGTTAACCCAATCCAAAGCAACACTTAACTTTAGCACACCTCTAGCAGTGTCGCAGAGCGTCATGTCTCCCGCTGGAGGCGACGTTACTGAATACGACGTTACGTCAGTCATGGAAAAAATCACCGTGCCGTGACGTTCAAGTCGACGCAAATCAACGTGACGTCACGTAATGTTACCCTTGGGGGTAACATTACCAAGGTAACATTACGATACGAGGGCAACATTACGTCGCTGACGTCATTGACGTCGCTAACATGACGTCGCTGGCGAAATGACGCGACGTCATGCATGTCATGTAGGCCTATAGATCCGACGAGATTTTCACAATTCGGAGTCCGAATATCAGTGAAATCTCTGTTATTATCACCTTAAACTGACTGTAATTGCCTCCAATAAGACTTGTTCAAATTGAGAAGAGGTGTGCTAAAGCAATTGGCGCCCGGTCGGTCGGGTGACATGACGTTTTGCGTCACCCTCGGTGGTGATGGTTCGCTCGGCTTCGCCTCGGGAACCATCACCACCTCGGGTGACGCAAAACGTCATGTCACCCGACCGACCGGGCGCCAATTGTTTAGTGGCAGGGAAACAATTCTGATGATAACCAAAACTCATTAACAAGTATACTTACCTAGAGATATGTGACTGGTTTGAACTTGGGATCTCTATATCATACATGACAGACTGCTGCCCAGCAGGGATGAGTATCTCTGGCACATATTTTAATGTAAGCACCACATGAGAAACTCGGAACAAGTATGTACAAGATAGTCCCAACCCCTGAAAATACACAAAGAGGCAGGAATGAGAAGACATTCGAAATAACCAGAATCCAGGATCAGCAGTAACCAAGGCAACAACTGGTACATATTTCACTCATTCCTTCACACACGTTGAATCAGCCCTTTTGGATATGTTCTATTGTTTGTTGTGAATAAGAATGTCATTCTTAATCTCATGACACTAGTAGAAGGCATAGTTATACTTATAGCTAGAACTAGTAGAAACCATAGTGACTTATAACACAATCACAAACCCAGTAAATTACACTAGTAGAGTAGAAACCCTTGTAACTTATAACACTAGTAGAAACCATAGTAACCTTGGAGACTCACCTTCTGTGCTATCTGATTGTCCTTTTTCTCTCTAACATAAGCAGCAGCATACCAGTTCCCAGGTAATGGATTCATAGCAAAGAAGGCTATAGATATGTTGTTGGACCGCAGGTTGATGGTGTATGTATTGGTCCCACCAAGCCTGAACTTATCTGGGTATTCATCACCCCATGGGTTTGCCAAGGGGTACCCAGAATGGCGTAGCTGCCTGAAAAGGATGCGTAGGTGAAGACTAGGAATGAAGGTGACTGGGAGACTTTTGAGTCTGAAGAACCAGTAACATGTTTGCTTTAGGCCTATTAACAGTATAAAAATATCAACAGCCTGAAGTTTCCTCTGAAGAGGTACGGAACTGTAACTTGAAAACAAGAAAGGATGTAGTGCTGGTAATGTTGAGTCAAGGCAACAGCAAGATTGCAAGGAATTAAATCTAGCGATGGAAAACAATTTTATCAAGTCATGAAGTAGGCTACTGCCATATTGAGTCTTACAAGGTTATATTTTTGACTGGACAACTTCTGTGATTCGGGTAAGACTTTATGATCCAGGTAGATGTGGATGTTTTGTCAGGAACATGGTAGCTCACTATCGACACACTTCGATAACTGTCATATTCAAAGACAACAATTCCATCATGGGTGGTCTCTTGCTGCTGGACTGAAAGAGTGATAAAATCAGAAAGATGTGAACCAGGTCGGGGCGAGGGGATCATTCAAATTCAATGACAATCAATCAGTGTAGATTGTAGGCCTAGGCCTGGGCCATATATCGCCAAGAAGAATCGTAGGCCTAGTATACTATCGGGGGTATGTGCACATTGCGTTACAACAGTGCCCCAATTCATGAATTCACTATCCCACATGCCTATCACTGCATCCATCCTGTAGTGTAGTAGGTCAGTGTGTAGTGCACAGATTGACTGCAAAAATGCATTGCATGAGCATGCAATGCATGTCATTCATTACCGAATATTGACCGATATTTCAAGGGCATATTTAGATCATCACTGACCTAGGAAATCACCTTGACTTGTGGCAAAATGAAGTATAACTAATATTAATTTGATAGTAATAACAAATTTGAGAATCGGTTGTCTTTTTAGGTTACAAGAACTGAGAAAGGAAGCCAAAACAGGACTTCCATTTCCACAGTTCGCCATTGTTGTTGGGGGACTACCTCTAATGATGTCATTCCGGGGATTTCTTCAACCTCGCTCCCTGCTGTAAAATCACTGCATTGTACCACTGGTACGAGATATACAATATCACCAAGGATACTAGGTTGTTAATAATTATGTAAATGACGTTGACTTCAACCAATCAGCATCCATTGCAGAGTATTTTCTCATTTCCGTCAACAAATGCACGCATTTCTGTTTATAAAACCAGCTGTGAGACAGAAAATATAATCAGTTGATATTTTTGAGACGGATAGGATAGAAGAATGCCGTTTCTGGGTAGGGATTGGAGATCACCTGGTGATAACTGGGTTCGGACTGGTGCGGGATGGGAACAAGGAAAATGCTGGAGACAGAAATTCCTTGAAAATCTGAATGAAAATATCATTGCCAGGTAAGAATTTCATGACGTCTACTTTATTTCGTATTTGTAATGCAATCATGTGCCATGTTACTGCGTTTTAGGATCAGCTGATTTGGTACCCCCTTTTCGTTGCGCGTTCTCTTCATTTTTTTATGTTTCGTTCTGTTGCAGTGATACCAAAACTGATGCTTCTGCTGCAGAACTCAATTTCAATACTAAACACTGCTAAAGGGTAATACGTAAAATGATTGATGGGGTTGGGTCAAATAACATTCTCAACCCAACATACCTTTAATCCTGATCCAATTAGTAGGGGAGCCAAAGGCCAGAATTGTGCAAAATAAGGGTTGGAGGTTGCACAAAAAGATATACAATTGCTCTTAACATTTTTTGGTAGGTATATCTGTTCTATATAAGAATTGGGAGGACTGCTCCGTCATCTCTCTTGCGAACTCCTGTTATGGCGTTTTGAAGTTTTGGTACTGACTTCACCATTGGACATGTTGGACTGNTAGAAGAATGCCGTTTCTGGGTAGGGATTGGAGATCACCTGGTGATAACTGGGTTCGGACTGGTGCGGGATGGGAACAAGGAAAATGCTGGAGACAGAAATTCCTTGAAAATCTGAATGAAAATATCATTGCCAGGTAAGAATTTCATGACGTCTACTTTATTTCGTATTTGTAATGCAATCGTGTGCCATGTTACTGCGTTTTAGGATCAACTGATTTGGTACCCCCTTTTCGTTGCGCGTTCTCTTCATTTTTTTATGTTTCGTTCTGTTGCAGTGATACCAAAACTGATGCTTCTGCTGCAGAACTCAATTTCAATACTAAAGGGTAATACGTAAAATGATTGATGGGGTTGGGTCAAATAACATTCTCAACCCAACATACCTTTAATCCTGATCCAATTGACTGAACAAACTTAGCTACGTCCTTAGCAGCTATTTCATCCTTGCAATGTCTTGTTCATTTGTTACACATTTATGCTGTTGTCCCACAGGCTTCAATTGACAAAGAGCTCATACCTGTGGGATAACAGCATTTACCTGATGCTGATCCCCTTTTGGCCCATGCCAGACCTATGCCTTAAATGCAGCTTAAAACCTTCCAATTACACCCACCCTTTACGGTACTACTACTAGTAGGTGTGATGTGATGGGTACCGTGTAGGTATAATTTCCCACCAAATACTGAGATCTCTTAATCCTTAAAGGGGTGATACCACTCACATCTTTGCTATAGTCATGGTTGCCCATTGGTACCTGGCCTTTCATTAGTGTCAAGTGCTGTTGCCAAGTAACCAAACCCCAGTTTAATACCATCTGATGGTAGAGAAGTGCACACCATCCTACCTGATCTGAGTAGAGTTGGGTGTCCTTGGGGATACTAATGAAACATTGATTCTAATTCAGGAATAGATCCTGTAATGACCATGAAAAGGTTCAGGAGTAAGTATACTACATGTGTAGAGAGGTTCAGAGAGCTTGTAGTGCAAAGTCTATAGAAATGGTGGACTAGTGAAGCCTGTGAAGAAATCCTCTTAAAGTGGAAGGGATCATCTCAAATTCTTCTCCCCGGCTTGTGCAGCAAGTGAAACATCCCCCAGGACTTCGGGGACCCAGGCCCAGGGTCAAATTGGAAAAGGACCCTCCTCCTACCTCCATCCTGCTCAACAGTCTTATTTGGAAATAGTGAAATGGAACTCTCCAACTTAAGTGAAAAGGCCATTTGGCCCCTCTGATATGGATAATCCAGAAGCCCTGTCCCCTTAGCCTCAGTCCATCCTCCTGCTGATAAGGGATTCACTCCCACCCTTTTTCTTGCATGATGCTGAGATGATCCCATCCTTGGCATGCTGTCCCATCACCTGAGTGTCTCACCAGGTTTTTGCCTCTTGTGATGTTGTGCTCATTTTCTTTCATTGTACTGCATGATTCTGCCTTTTACTGTATCCATGGCAACTGTTGAATGAAAACATGCATATGGATGTCTAAAACATCTCTCTTCTCTATCTAACTTGTATGTTTAGAATGAAATCATTTCTAATTTGCCAGCTATCTAGTCGTCTGTGATAGTCAAATAATACTTCAGTAATCAGTGTATATATTAACTGTGCCTACTAGTTGTAACATTAATGAAATGTTTGGTCTAGGTAGGCCTAATCCTAAGCTTTTATTCCTCTGTATTTGTAGCCCACCATATTCTGTCAGATCTTATTCCAAGAAGTTTTTCTTAAGCAGTGATATGAGATATTGTGGAACCCTTGCCCTTCTTCTGCACTCCACCATCAGAGGAATCCTAGGCCTTCTACTGGAGAAAACCCCCTTTCCAATTTATATCCAAGCTTTGATGGAAAAAAACTGGCTTAGAGAGATGGATGGCCACCAGCATGACTGGAGATACTGAATGTCTGACTGGCTTTGCTTATCACAAACAACTCCACTGTGAAATTCATGTGATTTATTGATTTATAATGATTTTGTGCCAACTAAGCTATATTTCCTACAACAGTGGCCCATGGTAAGAGAGGGTATTTCTGTTGGAGAGTATTTAACCCCTTAAGGTCTAACAGTACCTAACATTGTATCATCATAGTGTGGCATTTCCAAATATGGTCTGTGTTTGATAATTGTTTCATATCAAGAGTGCCGCAGATTCATTATCAAGACTTTACATAGGCTTAGGTATTTTGATCTGCCTTATCTAAGTCTCACCTGCATGATTCAAACAAACAGCATTCAAATCTCCATGCCACTTAACATAAAGTGCCTGATTCAGGCACAACAAGGTTGTCAATGTGCTCAACTCCATTCATTATATCCATATATGGATCAAGGGACCAGCCCATTGACCATATATGGCATTGATCAGGTGGCAACAATGTGAGCTATTTTTAGAACTGACCACATGTTTGTCAATCAATGAGAATGACTTATATACCTGGTATGAAATATGAATATCCACTAGACTAGGGAACGAATAAAAAGTGACCCGCATATAATCAAACCTGGGATTTGGAAAATTCCCAATAGTTAGCACAGCTTGTTACATAGGACTAAATTACTACCGGCTATATATTGGGGGGGGGGCAAGTCTCCCCATCAAAAGAGAGTACATCTAACTTGGCGTGATCACCTTGTGTTTTAGAATGCCATCAATACCCACAGCTTGAAACACCTTTGAATCTGCATGAAACATTTTAGTAGGACAAACTTCATGATTGGGGAGGTTGATTGGTGATCAGGGTCAGATATTTGATTTGTTTCAACTTTTTCAGGATGGTTCGATTTCCTGATCCAACAGCCCACTGCAGCAAGGAAAATTGCGTTGATAATCACTATGATTTACATCCAACAAAAGGGCTTCAGCCTCACATTCATGTTCCAAAGGGTATTTCCAAGGAGGTAAGGAAGACACCCCTCAATTAAGGACACCTTTCTATTGTCACCTATTGAGGAGTGACTTTTCAAGCATGACTGCAGTGGGAAGCAACATTGCCATGTTCGGATACAGTAGAGCCTGACACATTCTGAGGATTCATGTCAATTGTCCTAAAGTGAAACGTGCCTTGAATAGCGGTTAGTTTCAGTTGAAATGACCAATATCAGAACCTGAAACTTGTCCTGAAGACAGACATTAAGTCAATCTCCAGAATTCACGAATTTTCGACCCCAACCGGGGTCTTTTTCAAGTGGAACTTTACAATCTGAAACTCTAGAAAAGACTGAGAGTTTCAGATTGTAAAGTTCCACTTGAAAAAGACCCCGGTTGGGGTCGAAAATTCGTGAATTCTGGAGATTGACTGACTTCTTGCTTATTATCATTTTGTGTGTCAATTTTGTGCTATTCTGTATCTTGGAAGACAGACATTAAGGTGTATATTGTGAGTAAGGTATCTCATTATGATCACCCTGATTCTTCATGGGGGAATATCTGTGTGTTGTTGTTGTCTTAGGCTTTATTCTCTATTCATTATCAGCGTAAAGCCATGGCCAGTATTAGCGATGCTTTCAACAAGCTGGACTTGCAGTCTGCCATCAAAGACATGAGGAGATTCAGGTACACATGTAAGGTGAGTGGGTACTGAAATACTCAGGTAAAAGGTTGAAATACACACAAGTTAGGGGCTGATCATGTGAGATGGCTGAAATACACATGAGATGGTTGAAATACACGTGAGATGGCTGAAATACACATGAGATGGTTGAAATACACATGTGAGATGGCTGAAATACACATGAGACGGTTGAAATACATGAGATGGCTGAAATACACATGAGATGGTTGAAATACACATGTGAGATGGCTGAAATACACGAGATGGTTGAAATACATGAGATGGCTGAAATACACATGTAATAGCTGAAATACACAATGGCTGAAGTAAACATCTGTATGAAACTCTAGTCTGCATCCTCACAATCCAGATTCTTCAACTGCTGATCAACAAGAAGTTTGTCCAATTGAGTGGCACAACACAGAAACAGATCATTTCAGTATTACAGGAGGCGGTCAAAATAGGTGAGAAATGGGTTCAAATCTTTTCACCTTTTCNTATCAGAACCTGAAACTTGTCCTGAAGGCAGACATTGGTGTATATTGTGAGTAAGGTATCTCATTATGATCACCCTGATTCTTCATGGAGGAATGTCTGTGTGTTGTTGTTGTCTTAGCCTTTATTCTCTATTCATTATCAGCGTAAAGCCATGGCCAGTATTAGCGATGCTTTCAACAAGCTGGACTTGCAGTCTGCCATCAAAGACATGAGGAGGTTCAGGTACACATGTAAGGTGAGTGGGTACTGAAATACTCAGGTAAAAGGTTGAAATACACACAAGTTAGGGGCTGATCATGTGAGATGGCTGAAATACACATGAGATGGTTGAAATACACGTGAGATGGCTGAAATACACATGAGATGGTTGAAATACACATGTGAGATGGCTGAAATACACATGAGACGGTTGAAATACATGAGATGGCTGAAATACACATGAGATGGTTGAAATACACATGTGAGATGGCTGAAATACACGAGATGGTTGAAATACATGAGATGGCTGAAATACACATGTAATAGCTGAAATACACAATGGCTGAAGTAAACATCTGTATGAAACTCTAGTCTGCATCCTCACAATCCAGATTCTTCAACTGCTGATCAACAAGAAGTTTGTCCAATTGAGTGGCACAACACAGAAACAGATCATTTCAGTATTACAGGAGGCGGTCAAAATAGGTGAGAAATGGGTTCAAATCTTTTCACCTTTTCTTACAACTGAATGAACGTCGAAACGTTCATTGACTCTCATCTGTCATCAGTTAGGTCACTACACATCAGACGCCATCAACATGGACAATTGCGGATAGATGGACTCAATGCAGATGGGCCTTGCTGACAATGATCATGATGTGACACATGAAGATTTTTGCAGGACAAAACTGTCTGCTTTGACAAGTTGAATGGTAAATGGTATGGTAGCCTATTATTATTATTCCTTCAGTCCTTAAAACTGAGATGGACGTGAAAATAGTCCACCGTCTCATCTTTGACTACCACACAGCCCTCAAGAGTGCCAATTCTGTGTGTATTGGTAGTTCAGCTTTACACAAGAAACACTTGGAGTTAACAGAAGAGATGATGGAAAAACTCACGAAATTTACACCAACGGAGGTGAGTGGACCTGTGGTGGACCAGAACATCTTAGCCTGTAGGCCTAGGTATCTCATCCTTGTTGTCGTTGAGTGAGAGACTTTGGCTTGCTCTCTAAACCGAGGGTTAGGCTATAAAAGGGTACATGTACCATACCAAGCTCGCTCAACCTGGGGCAAAGGGTACCAAGGCCAATGTGACTGCTGATTTCTCCTGAAAATTTCAGGGATTAAATTAGAGGTAGTAGAGAGTATTGACATGGCCCACAAAAAACGAACACCAACGTTTATCAATTTCTCTTCCAGAGGAAGGAAGATGGAGACAGGATGTTGCTGCACCTACCAGACGAAGTTCTTCGCGAGATCCTCCGCCGAGTGACAGACCATGTTGACCTGCTGAACACAGGCTCCACGCAGAGAGACCTGTACACTTTAGTCCAAGAAGACTTACTCTGGAAGGAGATGTGCTTCTTCCATTTCACAAATCTTCAGCTGTGTGCAGGGCTGGGGAAGGGCGAGTGTATGGATGACTGTAACTGGAAATACATGTATCGCAAACTAGTCAAGTGAGTTTTAGAGAAGGTTGTAAAAAGCTGTAGTTAGGATCATTCTATTGAAGACTAATGCTTGTCGCAACAATGGAAGCACACCATCATCAATTTTATAAACTTTGCTTTCTTTTCAGGCGCCATGGCAAGAAAGAACTTTATGCAGTCCAGATCTACTTGTGTTCAAACTGTAATGCTCTCTTCTGGAAGGTACGATTAATTCTTTGTATGTGTTACATCTGACCTAGCATTAAAAAGTTTGACGTCACTATGGAGGCTGGGTTTTTGCACACCACAATAAGGGAGGAATGATTCTCTCCCAAAGCTGAGTGAACCCTTGTTAAATGTTGACAATTAGGGGCCTACTTAGGACTCGCCGAATTATCAAACTGTCAGTATCACATTTGTTACACTACATGTCTCATATTTTGTCCCCTTTCAGTCACATGGTCATCCTTGTCCATGCTCCGACCCCGAGATTCGACCACATTCAGTCCCTGTCTCACCGGATGCCTTCGTCGATATATTCTTCTACTGATCAAGATATGACATGCATTGGATCAGGTTGAATGGACAATATGGAAGTCTTCACAGCCAACAGACAATTTTGTTGGCCTGTTGACTTAAAGGGACAATACTCATCAAGTATTATGTGGTTTGTACACCACATATTTGAATGTCACTGCTGATAACAAAGGTAATGTACATTTGCTAGCAGCTGATAATGAAATTTCCAAGACATCCACCTTGGTGTATATCATAATATGTTAAGTGTGCTGAACTGATTGCTCTGAAATTGTAGGATTCTGATACTGGGCAAAGATATGAATTGTCAAAACGAGACCTATGAGGAATAAATTTTGTTAATGGGGAAGTATGCCTGTTGAATATGACGAGCTAACCATGTANAAGTGACGCACACAACATGTTTATCCTTACATTTTAAAGCCAGAGGCTTGGGAAATAGATAGAACTCGATCATGATCCTGTTTGTCATGGGGGGGGGGGGTGCTATGGGAGATAGAAAAGTCAATCATGCCAGAGTTGTGACATGACATTGTCATTAAATATTAGGCCTACTGTGGCCTTGGTGCCCAATCTGTTGCATGGGTCTTCATCGATGTAGGCCTACAGGAGTTGTAGTCCATTGTTTGTAAACATGTTTATGTGATACAAAGATACGGGAACATTATTTATAGTTATATTAGTCCCGTTTTTTAAGTCAATTTTCCTTGGCTGACATGTACTGTAGCCTTCCTTTTAATCGATGAGATATCCACACATTATGAAGGGGAGAAATATGCTGGGTAGGGTGGGGGCTGAATATAACAATGACCAAGGAGCAGTGTTGATACAGGGGGCCAAGAATCATGCTGGAACAAATTTGCTGTGGATACATGTCATTGCGAATGAAGTGGGTCAATCTCAATGCTGCCCTTGTACATAGCCTGTTTAGCAAATGTTGTTATGTAAATATGATTTGTAAACATTGTACCGGTAACTTATCATAACCATGAAGAAGGATCACGATTAACTGCATTCATTTTGTAGATATATTTAAGAAATATGTGTGTTAACCAAGCTGTCTCATGTTGTTTCTTGAATAAAGGTACAAAAAAAGATAAAACGCATGTCCAGCTTTGCATTGTAACAGATTGAAAAGCAGCCGAGAATTGGCTGGTGTCGAGTGGTAGGTATGGGACTGATAGCTGAAGTGTTCACAGGGGCGACCTCCTCCTGCTATTCAAAAGACGTGTCAAAATCTTCATGATACAGATCAGTTAGAATTCCTTCATGAAGAACAATCTTATCAGCATTTTAATGTAAAAATATATAAAATTTATTTCTTATAGAATTAACTTCTAAGCTACATGTATGTAGACAATACAATGAAATGTTAAGATCTGCTGTAGATATGCAAATTTAGGCAACAGCAAAACCTGGTTACATTCACATAGGGCTGGGCTCACTATAAAAGCCATTCCTTGATTCCTACCGTACATTTTTCTGTTTATATATTCCATTTGAATACTGACAATGTAGAGCACGCTGAGAAGCAAACGCATGCAAGTTCCCTTTTTTCATGTCGAATCTCGGAACTAAGACTCACTAATGAGATGTGAGCCAATGATATCATCCAAAACAGTCAAATCACAATGGTGGACCTCAAAAACTATCACATTTGTCCAACACATAATAATTGCTCATGCTGGCTACAAACATTCCCATTAAATATGCCAAAAACTTAATCAGGTTGGAGATATATCGGGTGGGCCAAGCAAAGAAGAATAAAACACTAACTTATACAATTTCCATACTGGGCCAAGTGCCCTATTTCGTATATTTCAAGTGGCGCTCTCAGCTATTTTCGTATGTTGACATACTTACCTGAAATTTGCATCACACGCTGTGTAAAATATTATGACAAAAGTTGAAAATTTTGCAGTCAAGAAAACTGTTCAAATATTTTTAGGCCCACACGATATAAGAACAGAAATCCATTACATCATAATGTTCTCCGCAGGAGATGTGATGCAATGATATACATGTATTAATACATTTTGATGTTCAGCTTGGAAGAAGACCCCATGGAAGAAGACCCCCCCCCCCCACAACTGCATTGATTCTATTGGAATCAAAGAGTGATCAGCCTTAAAACTGAGGCAGATGATCACATGACTGTATTGACAAGACCTCTTCTCTTTCTCAGGATTCTGCCACCATATCATGGTCGCATTCGGAAAGTTCCCCGAGGATGCTCGAGGGAGGCGCGAGAGCGTTCGGAAAGGTATTTGACAAGTTGCTAGTAGGCGAAATGCCGAATAGGCCAAATGGCTGTAGGCAAAATGGTTGTAGGCGAAATGGCTGTAGGGGAAATGGTTGTAGGCGAAATGGGGAGACACCAAATTGCCAAGGGTTCCTTGAGCCTGGCTGAAGTAAGCGACTCGCCCAGTCGCTCACTTGGGGAAACTCCCGGCATGCATTTTGTTTCCTTTCTTTCAAAATGCATGGCCAAACACGCTGTACATGGAATATTTCACGACTGCAACGCCACAGTAGTACCTTTCCCCAAGGAAGCACAAATATCGTTCGGAAATTCACCTTCTCTGGACATGCTCACAATCCCCGAGAGAAGCGCCAGAAACTTACTCAGGAAGCTCTCCGAACACGTTACATGGTGCAAGGAGTATATCCAACGTTGCTGGACCCTGTCCCACGTTGCAGGACCTCTGACCTTAGTTCTCAATTCATCCACAAAAGTTATATAACTCTGAAACTGATATGGTTCAATCTTGGATTTCATATCATATTAGGGGCTAATGTATCAGGATAAATGTATGTACATGTGCAATGCTTTTCTTGGAAAAATTCACAATTGTAAGGCTGAGTTTACATCGAGGCACACGCGACACTAACACGCAGACGAACAAAGGTTTCATGGGGATAAATCCTCTGTGAAGCCATTGCTCACCTGCGTGTTCATGTCGCGTGTGCCTCAATGTATACTCGACCTAAGAGTCGCTGCACATTGTACAGGTATCCACACATCAATACACATGCGCCTATTGCATGGAGGCAGCATGGTGGAAAAAATTAAGAATTTACTGCCGAACACGGCATGACATGCACACATGTGTGGAGGCCTTTAGAGTCTTTGCAAGTTAGGAATCCTATAAATATTCAAGAGTGTGGCATATGACTTATTCCATGATCTTAATAAACAGCACACTTTCAATCATATACTATCATTAAATAATGCATTAAGTAGAACACACATACCACAAATCACTACAGAATTTGTATCAAATGACAGGATGTCGTTAGACATCATAGATATATATTTGGTGATAATTTACTGTTTTGTCACCATCTGAGATCACCAGGGTAATATTCGAGAATAGAATCACTTGAATAATATGACTAAAGTTACCAAGCTTAAACAAGCTCCTACATCACGTCTAATCAAACCACACCTTTAAGGTGCTCCTCCCTTGGGCCAGTTGGCTCTCAATGGCCAATTCACCAATGTTGATTTTCTTCTTAGGGCTTACTCCACGACCAATGACACAATGACAGCCCACAGTTTTCTATGGCTCAGAGTTTGCCCACAGAGAATCCATTGTGCGAGAAAACTTATGAGTGGTGTGGCACTTTTCATTAAAACTTTGAGTTGAAAGCAGAACACCAACTCGGGGCAGTCGGAAACACAACAAAGAGAACAATATTCAACACTCTCTTTCTCACTGGCGATAACCATTGAAACTAACTACACCCATGGGAAGAGCAGCCTACCTCAGCTCCGCACTATCTGAAATTACTAGCAAATGGAAGTATGGAAATACAGACTCCACAGAAAAAAACTTAAACAACTGATCACAAATTGTGCCGCACTCAGCAAGGAAACAAAATGAAGAAGACAGAACATCTGATATTTATCTTCAGGAAAAAACAGTTCAAGGCTTTGCCAAGTTTTGCCATCAGGGACATCAATGTCAAGGTTGGGTAGATCTAGACCCCATTGCCTCCCCTCATTTTACCTACCTTTCTCATGAAGATTGCCTATACTGATACTGTTTACAACAGACAATATATCAGATACACAGGCTTGGCTGCTCCACTCTTTAAAATCACCAACTCACTGTGACATGCACGTTAGAAAAGGAAGCTTCCAATGAACACCATGATTTGAAAGACGCAGGATATGTTGCAATAAGCTGACAGGTGGTCTGCTCAAGATCACAGTAGATTCGCACGTGTGCCCCGGGCACCGATGGGCTTGCTATGTCCTGCTCGGACTTGACTCATTAAGCCCCTCATCATCTCTTCTATCTCAGCAAAGTTTGGTCGGTTGTCTTTTCTGCAAGAAATCAAGAGTAAGAAGTTCTTAGGGTATACAGAGTTGGGTAAGGGCCTATGCTCACTCCAGACACACAGCAATTCCACCTATGGACCGTTTCAACTTCTAGCATTTTTTTTCTGTCTTAAGTTCAAGACCAACGTGACTGGCTACTGATACTGAGGCCATATGAACTTACTTGTAGGTCCAGCACTTCCTCATTACATCGTAGACATTGGCTGGACATCGGTCTGGCATCAGCAACCGCTCCCCCTGCTCAATCATGGCAAGGATTTCATTCCCTTTCATGCCCTGAAAGGTTTAAGTTATTTCCTTAAAAAACAGGACTGTTTTTTTTCACATATCTGTGGTCACTAAAAATCAGATAGTGCCAGTTATTTGAATTATAATTCTATAACAGTGCTGTCATCCACACCAAAGTGACATCACTTCATTGTCAATAGAACAGCACACTTCCCCTTATAATGAGAATGTAAGTTTGATTTTCTTGGCTAGCTGTCAACAGCAAACTTCCTTATTATAATGAGATTAAATTTCTAGGCCAAGCAAATCATCACTTGTCAGACAACAATGCAACGCTGTCATAACTGTAAGTGGTAAACACAGACAGCCAATTCTTTTCACAGACCGCTAACAGAGCACACCTCAGGAGGTATGCTATCCCATCTGAGAATCTACTTCAGGATGGTTAACTTTGGAGCATTCGAACTTACCCGGTATGGTTTACCACCGAAGCTAAATGTCTCCCACATAGTCACACCGTAACTCCAGACATCTGATCGCGAGTCAAACTTGTAGTAATAAATACACTCTGGAGCGTACCATTTCAGGGGCCATTTACCAACATTGGTTGCCTGAAATCATAACGCATGGAAAACCAATGAAAATAGGAGAGGAGCGGCAATGGCAACTCCTAATTCTGACCTTGTCATTTAGCCCCCCCCCCCCAGGCCTGTTCTGGCAGAATACATGTACTACAACAATGAATTCTATTGCCAACACAGACCAACTCCATATCCCTATCTTGTAGTAGTCATAATATTCATTGCCAATGTTGAGAGCCTTGGACATGCCAAAGTCTCTGATCCTACCTTGTAATAATCATTGCCAATGTTGTGAGCCTTGTTCATGCCGAAGTCTCTGGTCTTACCTTGTAATAGTCGTTGCCAATGTTGAGAGCCTTGGACATGCCAAAGTCGCTGATCTTAGCGAAGAGTGGATTGACAAGCAGGACATTCCTAGCGGCAAGATCCCGATGGACAAAACCAACGCTCTCTAAGTACTTCATTCCCATACTGATCTGGTGTAACAGGTCTATCAGATTGGTCTGTGGAGTATCTCTGGAAAGTAAGAGTCAAAATCAGGCTTTGTTATCCAACCTTGGCTGACATTTTTAACTGATATCAACTTGATGAAGTGGAGGAATGTAACCCTCGTAAATGGTGCAGGAATAAACTGATGCAGGAATAGTTCACGGGGAAGCAGTGTTGGAGTATCTAGTCTATGCACTGCAAGACCAGGAGCAAGAAAACTCTTCCAACTTACAAGTGTTTTTTGAGATATTTGTTGAGCTGTCCGAGGGGTGCCAACTCCATGACTAACATTATCGTCTGTGCTTTACACACACCTGTAACAGTAAGAATATCACCATTAAAGTGAGTGCTCTCAAGGTTGTCTGAACAGCGTTGCTCAAACCACCTGTTCCATCAGGCTCCCAGCATCACGGATGGCTGCCGTTTGATCACCACACATGCCTCTTCCCCCATGATCTTCAGTCTCGAGTGTTCATGGCAAAACATCACCATTCGTGTGTTCTGCTACCTCGGAAATCCCACTCGCGTGGTTTTATGATTTACTTACCTATCATTCTCACAATATGTTTGTGGTCCAAGCCCTGCATTATCTTAGCCTCTTTTATCAACTCATCCTGAAAAAGGGATTTATCTTGTGAGCAATAGGCCCTGAAGTCAATTTCATATCTCGCTGAGTCCTCACATTGTACAAACAACTCCTCAGAGGGATCAACTGCTGATCGGAATGAACGCTTCCAGAAAATATTCTTGAGAAGCTGGGATGGTAATATGAAGNCTATAAAAGCCATTCCTTGATTCCTACCGTACATTTTTCTGTTTATATATTCCATTTGAATACTGACAATGTAGAGCACGCTGAGAAGCAAATGCATGCAAGTTCCCTTTTTTCATGTCGAATCTCGGAACTAAGACTCACTAATGAGATGTGAGCCAATGATGTCATCCAAAACAGTCAAATCACAATGGTGGACCTCAAAAACTATCACATTTGTCCAACACATAATAATTGTTCATGCTGGCTACAAACATTCCCATTAAATATGCCAAAAACTTAATCAGGTTGGAGATATATCGGGTGGGCCAAGCAAAGAAGAATAAAACACAAACTTGTACAATTTCCATACTGGGCCAAGTGCCCTATTTCATTTCAAGTGGCGCTCTCGGCTATTTTCGTATGTTGACATACTTACCTGAAATTTGCATCACACGCTGTGTAAAATATTATGACAAAAGTTGAAAATTTTGCAGTCAAGAAAACTGTTCAAATATTTTTAGGCCCCCACGATATAAGAACAGAAATCCATTACATCATAATGTTCTCCGCAGGAGATGCNCTCTGTACTGAATGATTAACAACTATGATGACATAAAAACAATTGCATTGCTCTTTGCTAATTAAATTAGTGAGACAATGCCAGATTTCAGAGGCCTAGAAAGACTAGGAATTGTCATTATTTCACCGCAGAATTTCACATGGGCCTATGTCACATAAAATGCTAACACGTTGGTGTGATATCTGTTAATTATTTTAATTATTTTCTACAAAAAATGCTATTTTAGACGTTTGGTTCACATGCCCTACACTCCAAGTTCAGCAAGCTTTTCAACCAGTCTGGCATGACTGAAACTGACCAGAGGCCTGGGAACTAGTGATGTCACCCAAAATGACCCAATGGAAGTGTGCACTGACAGTAGAAAATGCACACTTCACATGAACCACCTCGGGTTGGAATGTTGTTGGTCTAAAGTACTTCAGCTTGTATTGCAAGCATTACAGCGTGGCATAATAGTACATTCAATAGATCTCAAACCAACGGACTATGTCATCACACATGGAACCAACAGTTGAATGGTTGGACAATGACCCCCTCATGTCATGCATCAGAACAAATTCTAATTGAAGGTAATTCGTGTGAAATGTATTCTCAGTGTATAGTTTGATTGAGTCATTCTGGGTGAATCAGTGGTTCCCAGGCCTGTGGTCAGTTTTCACATTGGTTTGAATGGCTTTTGTAAAAGATTGCTCAACTTGCAGAGGTTAGGCATTTGAACCAAAAATCTAAAATGCATTTTTTGCAGAAAACAATTAAAATCATCAACTCATATCACACATCCTTGTTAGCATTTTATGTGACATAGCCTCATGTGAAATTCTGAGGTGAAACAATGACTATTTCTCGTCTTTCCAGGCGTCTGAAATCAGCCATTGTCTCCCTAATTAGCAAAGAGCAATGCAATTGTTTTTGTGTCATCATAGTTGTTAATCATTCAGTACAGAGAGCATCATCTGTGCAAGTTTCAAGCAAATCGAAACAGTAGTTTCAGAGTTATGCCGAACTTGTAACAACCCTTCATTTCTGCCCAGCCCCTTTCTGAAAAAAAATACGTCGAATTCAGATGAAAGAAAGTCATTAATAACATCCCGCCATGTCTAATATTCGGTGAGTCAGCAAAATTGAAAATATTCAAAATCAAAGATCGGTCTACAGTCAAGAAATCATCGGAACAGATGTCATCGTTTCGGTTTATCGAATTCAATATAATCAAATTTCATATAAATATAATATTGATGATGGTACAATAACTTATTGGGTAGTATTATTCTTCATCAATTGTGCAAAATGGCGACTTTTCAAAATTACTGCGGTCCGATCGCTCATGAGGCAACCTCGAGCCCATGGAACCGAGTATCCCAATCCAACCTCGCTTACCGAGTCGGATGCCGTTAAACCTTTCTTTTTGATCAAGGATAATCAACAATTTCAATATCCAGTCAAATTAATTTCTGATATCACGAAGTAATTTCAGCCGCATTGTGTAATTTTCCCCTGATGAACGGAAATTCAATCGTCGGCTTCTTTCGGTAATTTCCGGTAAAATCGTCTGCCAACTTGATTGTCAATCACTGATATCGCAAACTCAATCATAACAAAATGATTCAATTTCTCTGTCAATCGTTTCTTGTTTATCAGTTTCCTTTATTCGAAAATCGTCTCCGGCGAAATCAACTTCGGGGTTATTCGGTAATTTCCGGAAATCTCGTCTGCTCAATGAAATGAATTTCGCCCGCGATTCGTATTTGATATTTATCAGCAATATTCTACGAATTTAAAGCAAATGATATAACAGAATCATAAAATTAGATGGCATAGGTCATATAGAGAAAAATGACGATATATTTTTGTAGCTATCATACCCGTCGGCTGCCGTTTTATTTATTATTCATGAAGAGATAACAGCGCATAGAGCTAGCCCAGCCGCCAATACAACGTATTCTCCAACTGCTTGGCTCGGCCGAGGTGCGTGCCATTCCCGGAAATTAAACAACGACTTTCTCAAAAGACACGTTATTAATGACAGGAGGCAGTGTTGACTGCAACATGGAATATTTGAATTAGATTTTTAAGACGTTTTGTTTGATTAGAATCGATTTAGTAACGATTTCTTCCTGCCTCTACATTTGCCTGACAACCCTGTTCACACTGGGGGTAAATATTCCGGTGCAGAAGTCTCGCTGCCGTGTTAAAGGGACTATATCCCAGCTTTTTCTTGCAATATATCATGACCTAGTTTAGCACAAGAGTCAACTCGCGCTCACCACACTTTCGGCCATGGCCGACACCCCTGTCACACCAGTGCGTTTTGCTGCATCACCGGATGTGAACGTTCGTGGAAGCAAGGTTTCCGAATTCGGCAACGTTGTGAAAGGAAGGTTTCCGAATTCGGAAACGTTGTCGAAGGCAGGGTTTCCGAATTCGGAAACGTTGTCGGAGGCAAGGTTTCCGAATTCGGAAACGTTGTCGAGGGCAGGGTTTCCGAATTCGGAAACGTTGTCGAAGGCAGGGTTTCCGAATTCGGAAACGTTGTCGAAGGCAAGGTTTCCGAATTCGGCAACGTTGTGAAAGGAAGGTTTCCGAATTCGGAAACGTTGTCGAAGGCAGGGTTTCCGAATTCGGAAACGTTGTCGAAGGCAGGGTTTCCGAATTCGGAAACGTTGTGAAAGGCAAGGTTTCCGAATTCGGAAACGTTGTCGAAGGCAAGGTTTCCGAATTCGGAAACGTCGTCGAAGGCAAGGTTTCCGAATTCGGAAACGTCGTCGAAGGCAAGGTTTCCGAATTCGGAAACGTCGTCGAAGGCAAGGTTTCCGAATTCGGAAACGTTGTCGAAGGCAAGGTTTCCGAATTCGGAAACGTTGTCGAAGGCAAGGTTTCCGAATTCGGAAACGTTGTGAGAGGCAAGGTTTCCGAATTCGGAAACGTTGTGAGAGGCAAGGTTTCCGAATTCGGAAACGTTGTGAGAGGCAAGGTTTCCGAATTCGGAAACGTTGTCGAAGGCAGGGTTTCCGAATTCGGACACGTTGTGAAAGGCAGGGTTTCCGAATTCGGAAACGTTGTCGAAGACAAGGTGTCCGAATTCGGAAACGTTGTCGAAGGAAACGTTGTGAAAGGCAAGGTTTCCGAATTCGGAAACGTTGTGAGAGGCAAGGTTTCCGAATTCGGAAACGTTGT
>NMRB01000212.1:504269-517613 GCA_002633025.1 Notospermus geniculatus
GAAGTGACAAGCTATTCCAGTTTCTCAGGCCAAGCCAGAAATTTACTTTTTCCCACGTTATGTCGCTGTGCATTCTGTATAGACAGGGCCTTAAACTACATTCGCCAGATTTTTCAATTCTCTACTGAGAAGGAGTCAAAATATTTTGCCACAATTCTGTTGGCATTGTTTGGCTTTTTCAAAGGGGTGATGTTCATAAAGCTTTGGCCATCTGACGAATGCGATAATACCCCTATAGATGGCAGCACCTGTTTGCACTAACTGGAAGCTCATCCATCCATCCTACAGCCACACAGGGGCTAAAACTATGCCAATAGTTTCGCTACACCTAGAGCAACAAAGTAAGCTTCTAAGAAGTGCAAATAGGTGGCGCTATCTATGAACCCAGGAAAAATGAGAAAACCTGTGGTTGAGAAGTTGAGTTATCGTCGTAAAGACCTGTGTTGTCAAAGAGAGCTGCCCTCTCTATCACATGGAGGGTTGGTGCGTATGGGGATTGAACCAAGGACCTCAGCAGTGGCAAGGCTCAAATTTTCCACTACACCACTGTGACAGTCCATGCCTCAGTAGTCATCAACACACCATCAAAATCACCTGCAGACCAACTTTCGTACATTCCTTTGATTTTCGATAACTCAACTCTTTCAACCATCTTTATTAAGATATTTAGATTAAGAAATATATAAACAACTGGATGCAGTAACCCTTAACAGAAGCTCGCCCCAGCCCTCCCCAGAATTCAAGCAATATGCCAAGGCAGATAGGAGAGACATTCAGATGTATGGACATTGAATTGAATTGATGACTGAATAATCTAATGGAAACGCCAGATTGAAGAATGACAGATGAACAAACAAAAGTATTCAAGTTTAGTAAACTGAGCTATTTCGTCAGGACCAAAACCTCATCTAAGCCCGGTGGTCGAGTGGTTCGTGTGCTTGACTACCAAACTGTGCAATGGGTCGGCGCGAGTTCGACTCCGGGCGAAGGCATATACACAAGTTCTGAAATACTGAGCATCCGTCAGATGGGACTAAATGCTGTGGTCCCTTGTACCTAAGTGTCTTTGCCAGGGCAAGTGAAGATCCCCACGCAAGTGGAATGTAACCGGTTGTGGACTCATACATCTGGCAAAAACTCAACAGGGTTATGACACTGTGTAGTGTAGATGATGAAAATATCGCTTCACGATAGACTTACTTGCAGCGGGATTGTTGGCACTAGGCTTCCTCGGTATAATCCGATCTAACATCGACTGTCGTTGCTTTTTGTCCTTTTTCTTGGAGACGGCACCAGTGCATGTCTCGCCCTGCTGCTGCAGCAGTTCCACACAATGTTTGTGGTAGTTCTGATCACAGTCTGAAATTCAAGTAAAGAGGTTTGTTGACGCACATTTACCCTGACTGACCCCCGAAAGGTGGACGCAACTGGACTCTCTGTTACTCTTCATGAAGGAGAAGGCCCACTTCCACAGTTGCAATTCTCGGCCCTTCCTGTGGGTTTAGGCCCTGGTTCAGAGTTTCATTACGTGCCCTGCCTTGAATACACCAAAATCACAGTGATACTTACTATTACATTGGTAACCCTGGTTCCCTACGCCCCATAAGACACCTGAACAGTGACTACAGTATGTTGTCACATAGTAATGCTGCGCTTGGAGACTATGGCCTTTTATGTAGTGAATCTGGAAGGAAAACAGCAAACGTTAGAAACGCTCAGTCAGTCTGACTATAAAGCTAGCAGCACACGTCACCACTTTCGTTGCTCGTACAGGCAATTTTTGAGGCGATTGGCGGTTTACAGCAGACGTCACCACTCAGTGGTCTCCTGTGCTGCTGATGGCCAAGCATCACCACAACTGGCAACTACGAGCAATTTTCATGGTGAGAAATCAAACCGGTTTGATTTTTGGCAACTCGTGGTCACCACAGAATTTCCGTGGTGAGTGGTCGTTGCCGGCCACAGTACACTTGGCCATTTTCATGGCGACCACGAAAATTGCCTGTATGAGCAACGAAAGTGGTGACATGTGCTGCAGGCTTACGAGTGCTTAATCCAGAAGACTGTTCCAAAATCTCCTGGAAGATTTCCCTTGAACTGGAACTGCTTGTGCAGAAAAGTTAACAGCCGAATGCCCTCCAAACCACCAAACAGGACAGGCTGAATCAATTTGTCCCCAGTCCGCCAAGAAGACTTGGCCCTTCTGCTCCACATGATGTTTGGCCAACATCACAAATTTGGCAACTCATGCACCTGTAGACGTTGAATTCTCATGAGCGTATGAAAAATCTAACTCAACATGCATGAGGATATGCACACAGGGAACCTTTTCTTAAGTTGATTATAGATGGCGCCACCTTAGGCAAGGGCCATGCAAGCGCTGACGCAGGGTTAACACACCAGCCCAAGAAACGCCATACCCTGGATGATAGGGTACAGGGCCCATATTCCTAAAGCATTGCTAGGCCCAGTTACTTGCTAAAGCACCCAGTTTGTGCAGGCCAATGTACACAACTAGCAACCAACTAAAGCTGGCAAGGTTTTATGAATGTGGGCCCAAGTTTTGGAGGTTGGCCCATGTTAAGTCCGTCGTTATCCAGTGAGGTCCACTGCAAACACCAGTGCCAACACAAATTTAAACACAAACACGTCACCGAATAGACAGCGGCAAGCAGAACATGTTTATTTCCACTTAAAATAGTCCACCATTTTCTAATCTACTGAAAGAAGACGGCTAAAAGCGAAGATAATGGAGCAACCATCGTGATTGTGTTTGGTGGAATTTCAACTGCCATTGTCTACTTACTTGAAGTAGTTTGGTGTTATTTGAGGCAGAAGATAATCATGCTCACTAGTTAGTACATAAGCAGAAAACAAACGTGAGGCGGTCTAGGAAAACCCGTCGGATGTCGCTGAATGATCAACAAGGGCTGTCAGATTGCCTGTGCATTGATCTGCTACTGTTTACCTGTTATTTAGTACATTTCAGCTATTGAAATGTGCGGGTTCACCAAGGCCATTAACACTTTCCTCAAATGCGACACCTGACAGGTTTTTCTAGACTGCCTCACAAATTGCACCAGCACAAGTTAAAACTCAAGTTTTACTGAACTCCTGTAACCAACACAGCCCTGCACACTGAACTCATATTCAGGGAGATATTTTGATGAAGGCTAGAGAAGGGATTTAGGCCCTTATTTCACAGAATGTGCAGTCAGTGACCGCATACTGTATGATCAGGGCCTTGGACTTTAACTTGGGTCATTTGGCCTCCGACTCTGTTAAATCTAAACCTAGAAGCATTAATATAAATTTTTAGTTTTGTTAGGCCTATAGCCTCCTCTAGCGTTTATCAAAACCAGCTCAACAGGATTGAGGGGGTCGCACTACAAATCGCAACATTGTACCTCTTTTCTTGCCACAAAACTCTAGAAAATAACAAATAGCCATGCANAGGTTCCACATGAAAAGTTCGTAACTTCTGAAACTGCCTGAAAACGTGTTACAAAATCAACTTTCAATCACAAAATTGGAAATTCCGCATACATCTGAATTTCAATTGAAATTGACGCCACTTGAAACCTCCCCCAATCCCATGCATGGCACAAAACAACATTAGGGGGAATGCAACAAACACAAACTACGGGAAAAGCTACAGTAACAAGCAATTTGCTGCACAGCATTACTGGGCACAAATTTGCACTGGAAGCACTTTCTGACTTGCAGTTCATTCTTCTAAATCACCCATTTTTATTGCATTGAGTGCCAAGTACAGTGTTAGTGGCTCTGTAGACAATATTGGGCAAATAAATGCACAGCAGGAGGAAACTGGAGTGTCCGGCGAAAACCTGCGCTGTCAGAGAGTCATTTCTCGATCACGTGAAGTGCAGGTCCTGGGGATTGAACCTGGAACCTCAGAGGTGACAGGTGACGATGTTTACACTGTACCCTCTGTAGCCAAACCCAGCTTCATGCCATATCGGTCACATGAAGAGTGGGTCTGACAGGGGATTGAACCTAGCACCTCAGCGGTGACAGGCACAAATGTTTCAACTGTGCCAGGTCAGAGCCTACAGATAGTGGTGGTCATAACACAGTGGAAAATAAACACTCTGATCTCTAACACCAACCTTTCGACTTCCTTTAAATCTGAACATCTTTTTATCCTTTTCAATAAAACTAGAGCACCGTTCCAAGTATCTGGCATTGGAATTCGTTCGTTGGACGCCGACTTGTTTAAGAAATGTTGTTATTGCTAACGCCATGGCCATGTTACGATCCGTGTGATCTTCAGCGTCGCTGAAAAGAGATTCATACAATTAAAAAATTTCAACTTCACATATTTTTGAATTGGTACCGAAAACAGAGAGTGCTGGTGTTGTATTAGATTTTTCCATCTGGGTCGAAGCCCAAGCATTATTGGCACTGGTAAGTATGGAAGACACCATCTCAAGCTACTCATGTTCCTCACTTGGATGGGGTCTTTTACTTTGCCTTGCAAAGGCACAAGGTACAAGGCACCACAGCTTACTGTCGCACATGATGGACGCGAAGAGCCAGGGATGATTTATCCCATACAGTCAATTACTATTTCTCTAACAACCGCATGATGTTTGATCAAATACTTACAACCTTTCCAAATGAGGAGTCAGGTACTTATCCACTATTTTTAGCTCAGCTGCTCGGTCAAGGTCATCTTGAAGGTCATGATCACCGTACAAACTCCCAAGACCTGCAAATAATGAAATCATGACAATTCCATTAGAACCCACTAAGTACGGAAGAGGCCAATCTCAAGCTACTCAAGTTCCTCACTTGCATGGGGTCTTTTACTTGCCCTTGCAAACGAACAAGGCACAAGACACCACGGCTTACCTAAGGATCTTTTCGTCCTGAAATCTTGAAGGAGTTCGTTCACTTGGTTATTGGCCCGCATTCTTGCATGAGAGAAGACCGACTTCAGCTGGTCTTCCTTCTCGTATTTGAATTGTAGAACACTGTCGATATTTGCGATGATATCTTCGTCCATGCTGACTTTCAGAGGCTGCAAAATCGAAAATTTGTTTTATAAGAACAGATCTTACTGGAGAATATGGCCCAAGAGAGCAAGATACCAGAGATATGCAGTACACATTGTTTGAGAAGTCGACTGAGATAGTTTTTGTGGGTTAGTACCGAGGGACTGCCAGGGATACACAAGGTTAATTGACTGAATATCCGATGGGATTTACAGAATTTCAACAATTACGAAATCTAATCTATCATACCGCTTTTTCGACTAAGAACGTCGAATGGATCTCATAGGCCCATTTTCTCATTTCTTTCAGATTCCCCTGCGTGTACGACTCTGTCACCAGGTAGAAAAACTGAAATAGTAAATGTTGATATTAGATTCATGAAAGACCAAGGACTGCATTACTACCATGCCAATTGGGGACACAGGACCCCTCCATGCCAACACGGGGACCTGGCACTTGCCTGGCTATTTCAATCAGGAACATGGGGGCTCTTTGTTGCCACCAAGCTAACTGGGGACATGAGACTCACTGTATGGCTACAATGCCAACTGGGGACATGGGACTGCATGGTTACCATGCCAATTGGGGACCTGGGACACTTGCAAACATAACCACCCGGGGACCTGTGACTCAGGATGGTCATGCAAACCGGAGATGAGACTGTATGGCTTCCATGCTAACTGGGGACCTGGGACTCTTCCATGCCAACTGAGGACCCGGGACTCGGCATGGCAACTCTGTCGACTGGGGACTGTAAGATTTGATGGTCCTGCCACTGCTGGTACCTACCATGGGCGAAGGGTCACTGTTGGATATCAGGTAATGGAGAAATACTGCAAGATGAGCTGGCTTATTCGTCAGTGAGGTCAGATGTGCGAACGGACCGTGGTCGTCAAATTGCTGCAAAATGATTTAAGATAATGATAGAAACTTGAAGCATGAAAATCACCAGCATAAATATCTACATTCATACTCTGTCAGTCACATTGCTAACGATCTTTGCTATCAAGATAGTTTGGTGTGTTTTTATTTCTCAAAGCTGACGATCGTTGCCTCTGGTGCTTCAACTCATCTGCCCCCAGAGTCCAGCAGACGATATCTTCTGTCCAAGTTTTCTCGCATCCTATCGTACCGATTGAAAAATATTTGAAGAAATGTTGTTCCTATCAACCATCTGAAGAATGTTTCTTCAAATTTTTTCGAATTCATTTCCAAGGCTGATAGAAAACTTCAACAGAAGATACTGCCTACTGTCGACATGGATCACAAGAGAATGGTACGTACGTTTTCATCATCGGAGCTGAAATCATCGTCATCGATGGTCATGATCTGTTGTGTCGGTTGCGTCCGAACAGACGGCGTCAACGGCGGTGTGGGCTCAGCATCAGGCGTGGACGTTAATTCTGCCACCGTTGGCTTCAAACTTGGCTGAAAGCGATTTTCTTCGTGTTACAAATCTGCATCCTGACTTAAAGTTATTACAAAGTCTGCATTGTGAGTTTGGTTAGGAGTAAATTAAGTTGATTTCTAGGCCGATATGACATATGGCAATGGATTTTGGCAAGGAATTATATAATTTTGCAAAATTTTGGCAAAGCTTTGGGAGGGAAGGGATCAATTTCAATACAAGAACAGAAGAAGTCTGAACTGAGCTTGGATTAAGCTGGAAAATTGATCAATGGATAAGCCGAATTTTCACCCAGTTTCATAGAAGTTTCACCCATCACAAGTGGCCTTCATGGTACACAACCTACTCCCTAACCAGACTTTCAATGCAGACCAACAGAACTTTTCCTTCTTCAAGTCATTGAAACACTATCAGGAATTTGAGGAGTTGTCCGGAGATGTTGAAGAAGGAAAATTCAACATGTTTTGTGAAGTGTGATATGGGACGGAAAGACAGAAGGACGGACAGATGGAAACAACACCAACAGGAGCAAAACTAACTACAGACACAACAAGTGTAACCCTACATCCGTGCTGGTGCAAGAGAACTTGAACAATGCCCCGAGATCGTTCCTTTTTCGTACAGTTACCAATCCTACCACCAACCACAAGGGGACAACACAAGTCATGCAGACTGGAAGGGTAAATTTGGGGGTGGTTCAGGACCGGAGTTGAAGGATAGGAAACCACATCCTAATAGGGCTGATCTTTCACATGCTCAACCTACGAAGAAATACTACAAACATTTCTACTGTTTTTTCGACACTTATTATGCAGATAGTTTCCAGGCACTACATGTGAGCCAGTCTAGGAAAACCGTTGGATGTCGCATTTGAGGAAAGTGTTAATGGCCCTGGTGAACCTGCACATTTCAATAGCTGACATGTACTACATAACAGGTAAACAGTAGCAGATCAATGCACAGGCAGTCTGACAGCCCTTGTTGATCATTCAGCGACTTCTGACGGGTTTTCCTTGACCGCCACACTGATCTTCCTCCGTTATGAAGCAACCAGCGCCAATCGGCAGTTTGGGATAAAGTGCCAGATCCAGCTGTACTCATCCATGTTTTATCATGTACATTTTTTCCAACTTGGTAAACAGCAGAATCCTCAAGAGTGACCAGTGGGAGCAAGATCAATGAAAGTAACAGCTGTACTATATACTGCAGTATACTTGGTAGTACACGATGGGGATATTCCATCATTCAACCATCTTCCCACTGCTCACAAATGGAGATATTTTTTACCATCTGCCAACCAGGCATTGTTTACAGGTTGCTAAGCAACGGAGTTCAATTTTGTGCAAAAAGATGACCTCTACTACACTGAACTGAAAGCAGACACCCACAAAATACATAAATAGCCTAGACAATCCTGCTCAAGGTATTTTAATTACATCGAAAGTATTCACGGGATATGCATGTTATTCAATGCCTTAACTATGAGCCTGCATTCAATTATGGACTGAAAAAGGGGTCGATTTTTCAGCCTAGTTCACAAATAAAAGCCACAAGATAGCTTTATCAATGAAAGGACATGCCAGGACAGCCCAGGGACCAGCCGGAACAAGACAGAAGTCTTCACAACCAAATCACAGTCCTAGCAATGGGAATGCATCATAGCAACAGAGTCGTCATGGCAACGAAGTAGTCGTCATGGCAACAGAGTAGTCATCATGGCAACGGGGTCGTCATCATGGCAACAGAGTAGTTGTCATGGTAACGGAGTTATTTCTGACAAGGAAGGAAGCATTGGAAACAACAAGCCAAATGAATCCTTAGGGCGCAATTCGGAATGGAGTAATTTATAAATAGGCAAAAGACCTTTAAAGTTGGCTTCCGAACGGTGATCTGCACTCGCCTAAGTGTAATACAGTCCGGGATTGGAGGCAACGTTGAAAGTACCGGTGGATAGCTTGGCTGTAATGGGAAAAAACAGTAACTTGACCTCGGGCCTGGCATGACCGAGGGAGGTCCAGCCTACTGTACTGTGATACGTGCAGGTACAGTTCGTGCCAAATGAAATCAGGTCGTTTTACTCATCTGCCCCAAGTATGAGCAGACGGTATCTTCTGTTGAAGTTTTCTAAAATCTTTGGGAATAAATTGGAAAAAATTTGAAGAAACATTTTTCAGATGGTTGATAGGAACAACCTTTCTTCAAATATTTTTCAATCGGTTCCTTAGGATGTGAGAAAACTTTGACAGAAGATGCCGTCTGCTGGACTCTGGGGTTGAAAGCTTAAAAGTGGAACTGAGGGAGTGAGGAGTTATTTCCATGATCATGCAATGACATGATTTGGGGATTTTGTGAGAGAAAATTTCGTGACGAGGTACTGGCGTGGCTCGACACGGTTTGAGGCATAAACAGGAAGTGGCAGGCGCAAAAACGCACAACAGCCAAAACATCAGGGCAGCTACGAAATGAAAACAAACAGAAGCGTTTTTGATGACGCAATCATGATGTGGTTTGAAACTAAACAAGAAAGGGGCAAAATTATTGTACACTGACGTAGAAAAAGGGCGTGGCCCTATCTTGTACTACAAGGTACACTGTAGTGTAGGACTGGGCTTTCGAGGGCTGTGTATTTACCGTAGTTGAAACGCCACTCAGAATCATAAGTATTGTTCTGCATGATCATGGAAAGGCTCTGACACAAACACATTTTTGATTTGACAGTCACTTAGCAGGGATAACTGACATTTTTTATTAGGGTTAAAGATTTTGTTAAAGATAGTTACAGGATTTTTCATTTGGCACCCAATGTACCGTGTAGCTTCCAAGATAAACGCACAACACAAATAGGAGACAAGGTGTTATCAAGATGCGTGAGACCAACACCTAGCAAACGAACATGCATATCATAGCAGCATTTTGCCATATTGTGGCAAATTTTGAATACAGTGACATTTCGTGACCAAGTTTTCTTTAAAATCCACTCATGACATATCAAACTACAGATAACTCAATGCCCTTATTGTTGAAATCTAGGCCAACGACGTGAACAACCAACAAGATCGCAGCCATATTTGTTACGGATATTTTATGTGGCAATAAGCACCTTGCTCAAGGAAGTCATTGCAAGCTACCCATACCCCGAGTTTGCTACCCTTAGGGCAAGAGAGAATTTTTAAGGATAGATCTACCCAGGCCCCTGCCCTAAATTTTCCACCAAAATGCAGCCAATATAACTAAATCAGCCTAACCCTTCACCAGCGATGTATTTTATCCCAAGCAGTCTACATTACCCCAAATTCTATCCCTCAACCGTTAGATGTCAAAATGCTAGAAAATATACTGGGCCCATATTCATAAAGCCTTGCTAGCTTAGTTGGTTGCTAGTTGTGTACATTGGCCTGTACAAACTGGGTACTTTAGCAGGCAACTAAGCCTAGCAGGGTTTTATGAATATGGGTCCTGAATTCTGAAGTATCATGGGAATTTTTTATGGTGTAAATGATCGAATGACTGGGCTACAGTAGAGCGTCCCTTAACGGACACCTCTGTCAAGAGGACACCTCTCTATTAAGGACACCAAAGTTCAGTCCCTGATTGGTCATGGCTGTCTATTTTGACCTTTGTAATCAGGACACCTATCTATTATGGCCAGCAGCGGTTCAGTCACAAATTCACCACGCCCATTCATTTTGACCTCTATAATAAGGACGCCTCCCAATTAAGGACAGCACTGTACAGTCCCAAAGGTGTCCTTAATAGAGGGGTTCCACTGTATTTCAGGGACAATTCCATGTTCGTATCACTATTCTTGTCAAATTTAGGCATCAAGAGGCAAAGGCATCAAAATTAGCTCAATTAGAAATGCCCCCCCCCCCCATTTTAAAACCCTCTGGCCCTTTCATGGTTGCAATTCACAAGTTTGTAGGTAATGGTGACAGCTCGTTGTGTCCCCCCCAAACATCCCATCGCGACCCACAATGCGACTCACCACTGTTGATACTGTAATTGGTTCATGAATGGTTGCCATCTCCTCGTGGACCTCAGACGGCTCGATGTAGTCGAAACCCCGCTGAACGGGAATCGGTGACGCCGCTGGGCTGTGTTGCGGCGAATTGGAGTCCGATAGACTTCCACTATCATATATGCTTGTTGGTAGTGACGACGTCTGAAAGAGGGAAGAGGGCCGTTGAAATGGCGGCTGAGTTTAACGGAAAATTGTTCAGAACCAAATCTGGAAATAACACCTGAAATGTAAGATGGTGGCGGTGGAAATGTTGAAGGCCCACCTCCCTCCAGGGTAGAACTAGCCTTCCACAGTAAATACCAGAGTTGGAGTGTCCTCAAACTGGGCACGAAATTTATTCTACTATGTCTGAGTTGCTGTGAAAATGAAATTTTCAACACATCTAGACACCCAAAGCCTTTTCATCTTCCAACGCCTTCCCATTTCCCACATCAAAGGCCATTCCATCTCTAGAGGGCATGCATTTCCCTCTACAAAGGCCATTCCATTTAACTATAGAATGCATTCATTTCCCTCTATAAGGGCAATTCCATTTATAGAGCATGCATTTTCCTCTATAACAACCACTCCATTTATCTATAGAGGGCGTGCATTTCCCTCTATAAAGGCAATTCCATCTATCTATAGAGGGCATGCACTTCCCTCTATAAAGGCAATTCTATTTAACAATAGAGGCATGCATTTCCCTCCATAGGAGAGTTCTATTTATCTATAGAGGGCATGCAGTTCCTTTATAAGACCAATTCTATTATGTAGAGGGGGCATTCAATGCCATCAACAAAGCCATTTCTGTAGAGAGGGCTTGCACTTCCCTTAACAAAGGCCATTCCATTTATCAAGACCGCATTTATTTATACCCATTCTATAGGAAAGCCATTCTGTTTCATATCCTAGGGCATTCATTCATCTATAAAGGGCAATCATTTCCCCTATATACAGCAACTCACACTACACTCAAACGCAGAATAATTACAGCAGGCTAGAGTCTGTGAACACGCTAGGAAAATCACAAAATGTCGGAGTGTTCCTACCTGGAAAAGGTTACCCAAACTACGGCCCTGGGAAAAACAGAAACGGGAATCAAATAAAGGATTTTTCCAACTGAAACTTCACAACCAAGAACTGCGTGAAACTAATAATGGCAGGCAGTCTAGGAAAACCGAAAGAAAGTCAACACTCTGAAGAAAGGCTGTCAACAACTGCACCCAGCAATCACAAATATTTGAACCCACACGAAATTAACTTCATGTTCTGCAGTCGAAAGTTCACTCCAAAGAACAATATTCCCTACATAGGAAAAGGTCAGTATCTATAAGATTAGGCTCAAACCTAAACACACTTATTTTCCTACAGTTACATGTGCATTCTACGCGTTACGCAGTGGGCCTCTATCACTTTTAGGTAAAATGACCTTTTATTTTTACCCCTCCCCTCCCCACCCCACCCGAAAGTGTGATAGCCATGAAGCTTTTATATAGCCTCCGTGTCAAACATGGACAAAACACCAACTGCATCCCAGCTCTTCGCGCACAGTCCAACGCGCATTGTAGTTTATAGTTTAGTAAATCTATTTTTACTAGCCACGATCAAAAATTGTTAATGGAGGATTTCGTCAGAAACCTGGAGGACACAGGGAAACCCAATCACACGACCGAAAATTACCTTTTTAAGTAAACGAAGACGTAATTTATCTGACTGTAATGAAAATAACACTTTGGTTTACAAACCAAATAGACTTTTTTGGGACCCAGACTGAACAGGTTAACTTTCCATTACTCCCAATGCACCCGTTGCAATGGGGCACCCGGAACTCGCCAGGCGGCGCCGATTCTTGGGTGAGACCCTGGAGACCAGCGAGGGGATACCTTGTCCATTTTTGCTGTTGTTGGTCCTGAGATGACCCTCCTGCAGGTACACCGAGGTGAAACAGACTTGGAAATTGACAAATGGATACCAAACGTGGACACCCTGTATTGTGGAATCATGCCATTAGATTCCATTTCACTTACTCTTGATTTGTCTAAGACAGCTTTGGGAGAGGCGAGGTGGGGACAGGAATCTGAACCCACCAGTTTATGTTTCCCACTTGATCCGACGTCCGACACTGAGCGTGGAATGGCCGCATCACGCGAATTTAGTGCCTCGTCCGACATATACATCGTCTCCGGCATCGACCCGGTTTTCATGTGTCTGGGTCCGTCTGGCAACTGAAAACGTAAACATGGAAATGTTAATGAATATCAATAGTTATCAAAATACTAGACGGGGGGGAGGGGGATAAGAAAGGGGAGGGGTACTATAGTACTTGCACTTGAGGGAATGTTGGCAAGAATAGAAGCAGTCAGCCACGCTTATTGCCAAAAGATGGCAGCCAAGTTCTCGCAGGCCAATACAACAGAAAATCCTCCCAACTGGTGCTCAATTAATCATGAATGGTTACTAGGCATTGAATTGGACCGTAGTGACACATATTGGTCAACTGACTGAAGGCTCCTATTGCTGTACCTTCGTAGACAACATTGGGTGAATTCAATGTACAGCAGGAGGAAACCGGAGTGCCCGGAGAAGACCTGCACTTCCGAAAAGTTGCCCTCTCTATCACACGTAGAATGGGTTGGACTGGGGATTGAACCTGGGACCTCAGAGGTGACAGGCGCTGATGTTTCCACTATGCCACTCTGACAGCTCAGGCGTTCTGTTCCGTTTTTATGACATATCTTACCCATGGCGCTGGCGTGCCGACCTCCGACCCTGACATGATATCAACACCTTCGTCCACACTTCCTGACTGTGAGAGCACTTGACCATCTGGCTGAGGTGACTGGCCAACTGCAGAGCCCTGAAATCAACAACACCACGTTACACTCATGACAATCGGTCCAGGCTCTTTAGACACT
>NMRB01000213.1:6422-20960 GCA_002633025.1 Notospermus geniculatus
CCCCCCCCCCCCCCCCAGACCACCTGTCATGCTCCCTTTTGGTCATATATCACCTTAGAAACTGGCTCAATTTGGCTGTTGACTGGAGTTATAGGGACCTTTTTAACGGACAAGCTTCTTAAATTCCGTTAGTAGAAATGTCGTGAATGAAAAGTGCCCTTTTCTAGGTTGAAGTGCCCTTTTCACAAAGTTTGCACGGTGCCCTTCTGAAATCCTAGATATAACACTGTTATCCTTAACCCATCAGGATGATTCGTTCATGCTGATCACGTGGGATGTATTGTATATTCATGGTAAGACCGAATTATCATACTTTTTTGAACTGCCTAAACATCATCCAAGACCCCAATATCTAAGGACAGCCTTACCCGACAAAGGATGGCACTCTCTCATTTTCCAAAGTTCAGCAAAGAGTCGTGGAAACCAAAGATTTTTACTGTATGAAAATACGGGAGAATCTGACTAATACCTCGACGCGAGTCCAGGTCATAAAATGTTGTTAAGTTCTAAAAATATTGTAATATAGTAGGGGTAGCATAATGGTAGATGGAACAGCTTAGGTATAATACAAGCTGTTCCATTTACCATTATGCTACCCCTCTATATTACGGTATTACCGGTATTAGAACTCTAAAAACATTTATGACATGGACTCGCGTCGAGGTAAGTTGGATTCTCCCGTATATATTTGTATTGTAAAATATATTTATAATGCAAAATATACACGTTGCCTTTTTTCATTAGTTTTTTTTCCATTGCCTTCTTTATCGGATACCATTGATCAATGCTTCACATAAGACGGGCGCAATCACGCTTACGCCCCTGTGCACCCGAAAAATTATGCCGTGGAGCTCGATTGACCGCTTCTTGGCATCCATTCATATCCTCGGCAAGGTCTTTCTGCTCACGACCATGTTCGAAGCTTCAACACGGCAAATGCTCATAGTTGAGGAGCTGGTAATAATATCCGTTGCTTCCTTTTTGCACACGAAAAAAGGAAACATCGATACTGGGGCCGAATCGGTTAATGTCGTCCTGGGTATAACAGAAATATACCCAGGTTCAATGTCGTCCCACAAAACTATACCCTGGGTATAGTTCGATCTACAAAAGTATACCGAGGATTGGATAAATATGCGGAGAGGTTGCCGAATGAATGCGGATTCACTAAATTTGCATTCCGCGTCTTGTCCGCGCCCTAGTGGACGCTAGGTTTTAGGAAACTGATGACATGCAAAAACTTCGTAATAAAGGGACGTCTTCGAATGGGTTGTGACGACGAATAAGTTGTCGTCTGTTCCCTCTAGACCTAACTACTTCGTCAGGATCATCTTCCACAAAGAAATTATCTGCTTCCACCCGGCACATTTTGTTCCGTCCTGTCTCTATCGGCGCGGTAAAGGTGGTCTGACCACTTTTAGCCAAATCGCCTATCGGGGTCTTAACGGCGGCAGGCCGATAAGCTATCGTCGTTTCTGTGCGGCCATCGCTATCGGTGGTCTATCGCTATTTTCCTACCGCACATTCTGTGCGGTCATTTACCGATACTGATGGCGATAAGGCACCGATACGCTATCTGCGCCGCTACCTGGGTTTCGATGCGGTCGGCCCAGGTCAATAGTCTCAAACATGTCAACAGTTACGAAACATGCCATCAAATGGCAAAATTTTGAACTTTGACCTCTGTGAACTTGTAAATCGGTCAAATCAAAAACATGTTACACTTGTCATGTATCTTCATTATATACACCTATGATAAAAAATTGGAGCGATCCAGTCATCAGTTAAGGAGTTATTGCACTATTTTCAGTTTTCGGTTTTGGCCATTTAGTGGCCAAGCCATGAATCGAATCGGACAACAAAACTTGGTGTCATAGGTCACCTGACCTAGGGGTATACATGTACAAAGTTTCGGGTCAATAGCCCCAGCGGTTACGAAACGTGTCCTGCTAACGGACGACGACGACGACGACGGACACTGCACCACAACAAAAGCTGACCCTAGGTGAGCTAAAAACTAAACTAACAGTCACACTCTTAAACCGCTGTCTACTCATGTGATTTGTATCGGATAGGTACTAGACATATATAATGTACATACATATACATTGATAGTTACTTAGATTGACGCATGCGCTATTTTCTGAACGGTCTTACTAACACGCAAAGGTCCAGAAGGACCACGACGCGTTTCATGATTGATTGATTGATAGACCTACAGCCTACGCTACACGAGTTATAGGTCCTTTGTCTTACCTTTAATTAATAAGATGTGGCCTCAACTGCTTTGTAGATACGATGTATTCTGCTCACTGTAAAGCAAAGTTTACGTTACGTGGTCATGGGATGGATTAAAGTCACAAATATTACCGCTGACTGACTCACTGTTTTTCGATTTACATCCCACAGTCTGCCATCCGCTGTGGGTAGGTCATTGTTAACTCTTTGTGTTGGTTGAATTGTGCAAACTTCACCATGGCAATATATCATTAATTTTTTCCACAGCTGCAGTCTAGATCACACAACGTGATATTGATTATTTATGGCCAGTCATTCCGGGAAATGTCCTTTCAAAGAAAGGTTTCAGATTTTGGACTCTTACCGCTTCCAATTTCAGACGGCCATGTAGAATTAGCGGAATCAGCAGATCTGGCGAATTTAGCGGATTCTGCAGAAAATTGAATAAAATTTGATAATAAATGGAAGTTAATTTAGTAATATAATTTTTCAAGTGTTCTTTATGCTGCACACTCAGTTTATAAAGGAAAAGCCGCAATTTCGTCGCGAACGGCAATTGGCCGAACTATTCCTGCAGACCATTTTTGTTTCCCTGGATTACCGACTGTAAAAGGTATTTTCGCTGTCCTTTATAATCTGTGGGGCACAACACATGAACAATTATAATACATAACTTAATTAGTTTCCATTCATCATTCAATTTTATACAGAATCCGCCGCGGCTAATTCTACATGGCCATTTTAGACACGTCATACTGGGAGTCTGAGTTCGGAAACTGTCAGGGCTTCCGATTTCGGAGGCCATAAACTTGAAATCAAAATTGGTGTATGAGAAATGAACATCACATTGTAGTAGCACTACTTCTCTCTCATTTCACAACTCCACGTTTGTATATTTATGTGGTGGAGTTTTGTGTGTAATTCTCGGTTTCGAAGCGGAAGTGAATCACATCTAATGCACTATCCTGTTGTTATACCAAACCTTCTGATGTTGTTCTTTCATTATAATCAAATTAATATCCGAGCTCTGAGTCCAAATCAGGAAACTTTTTTTTAAAGACTTGTACATGTACAATAATAAAGTGACATCTGTGCCAGACAAACGTATTGACACACACTTTAATATTGATATTGCCATCAAAAACAGCCTGCATACAACAGATTTGTATGGTTTTCGATCAATCAGATCGGCAACCATTATTGTGTTTGGNGGAGGTTTGATATTGGTCGATAGTATTTTAATACATTGTGATCGAGTCCTGGCTTTTTTAGAATTGGAGTTACCAGTGCCTTTTTAAAAGAATCTGGGAATGAACCTGATGTGACTGACTCGTTTACAACACGGACTAGCAGTGGCAATGTGGCATCGAGGACAACTCTTTCCTTGAGTAGCCAAGTGGGCAAAGGGTCTAATGCACAAGACTTGGGAGCACACCTACTCAACACTTTCAGTAACTCCTCGGAAGTAACTTGCTCAAAGCTAGCAAAACACGAATTGCTTAGAGTGGACAACTCAGTATTTACGTGGGGTAATACGTCAACAGGATCTGTAAACCCAACACGGATACTGTTGATTTTATCATGGAAAAAGGTAGCAAACCTATTAGCCAAATCCATGTTGTCCTTTTGCTGTGGTACACTTCTCAGTAAACCCAGGTGGTATTGTAACAGGTGTTGCAATCCGAATTGGTGATCAATCACAAAAGGCTTGTTAGGAAAGAAACGTGCAAGGGAACTCAACTAACATGTGGCCTCTGCAAGAAGAGAAACATGGAACAGATTTTTAGTGTTAGCTCAGAACATGTATTGTTACGTTTCATGGTATGTAGTACAGGAATCGTAGCACTGCCAAAAATAGTATCTGTTAGAAGGTTTATCCCATCCGCCTAAAAAGGAAAAGAAATTAATGAACTTTAGTGGTTTGTAACTGGGTAAAAACGGGTGCTGGTAAGTGCAACACGGATAAGTAGTGCAAAAAAAGCGTAACCAGTAACAAGTTAGAGTGGTTTACTCCATCCACCTATAAGAGAAATATACGTGTTAATTTGAGAGTAGACAAAGTTTAAGACAATTTTAGAACAAGATACTCAGTTATGAGAATGCTTGTTCAACGCAGTACAATACCAACTGAAAAGAAACGTTTTCACTGCTACCCGCCAACATGGCTGGGTGAAAACTCCTCAATCGATCTTATAAGCTCTTTAGCAACTCCACAGAAGTGTCAGGAAGTCTGGCCAGAATCTCGGAAAGGATCCGCCAATGGATGATACAGATCAATCTGTTTGGAGGCGATGGTGTGAAAAAGGTGTAAGGACTATAGTCAGGGCTGAAATAGAATTCGTACTGACGCATCCAACCATGTTCCTCTGGTAAGAACGGAGAGTTGTACTCTGCGTCGTCCGTTGGTGGGATTGGATACCAGTTGTTCACTATAGTCATTTGTAACACGTCATTCAAGTTCCCAACCCCCTACAAGTCCCTCAAACCATGAAGTAGCCCATGAATCTTCTGTAGCCAGAGTGTTTCGATCTCATCAGTCATTACCATGTGCGAATGAAACCTATTTAGCATGTACTTCGATCCACATTGTACTTGGCAAACCCAACATGCTGTATGTGGCATCACATACCACGGTAGGTGATGTGTGACAATATGCCTTTTTAGCCGTCTATGTATTTGTGAACATGCAGGACACAGTGACCCCAACGATCTGCTAGCAGGTACCAAGATCAATCTGTTTGGAGGCGATGGTGTGAAAAAGGTGTAAGGACTATAGTCAGGGCTGAAATAGAATTCGTACTGACGCATCCAACCATGTTCCTCTGGTAAGAACGGAGAGTTGTACTCTGCGTCGTCCGTTGGTTGGATTGGATACCAGTTGTTCACTATAGTCATTTGTAAAACGTCATTTAAGTTCCCAACCCCCAACAAGTCCCTCAAATCATGAAGTAGCCCATGAATCTTCTGTAGCCAGAGTGTTTCGATCTCATCAGTCATTACCATGTGCGAATGAAACCTATTTAGCATACTTCGATCCACATTGTACTTGGCAAACCCAACATGCTGTATGTGGCATCACATACCACGATAGGTGATGTGTGACAATATGCCTTTTTAGCCGTCTATGTATTTGTGAACATGCAGGACACAGTGACCCCAACGATCTGCTAGCAGGTACCATCTCGATGACATACTCCTCCGCATCTTCAGGATCAATATTAGAGACTGTGATCGCGATTTCACCCATCACGACTGTTCTTTTCTCTTCTAATGGCATCACTGCATCACTATCAGTATCTGACTCCTCCTGGGTCGTACCACATGGTGAGCTATCCGAATCTTCATCGTAATCAAGATCAGTATCTACTATTGGTTCTTTGTACATACACTCCGCCATTACTGCAAGAAATTCAAGAAGGAAAAGAAAAACACAAGATTTTTGATCTGTCATAAAACTTGTTAATCATCCGCTTGGTCATCTATAGTGGTGTGGATGCTGGAAAATAAACAAGAAGAAACATGTCTTAGTCATGGGTAATCGCGCTAATTAATTTAGCTGCGTATCAATATTTTCAGTAATTATACCGCATAACAAGCTGGACTATCGTTCCACATTTTATCTAAACCTCTTTTAAACGAGTCAACATTTTTAGCATTGACAACGTTTGTTGGTAAGCTGTTCCATTCTGAGGACACCCTATTGAAAAACTGATTTCTCCTGATCGAAGTTCTTGCTCACTTTGTAATCATGTCCTCTCGTGCCAGGATGGTTCCTTATAAGGAGATGTTGTGCCATGTCTGTGTAATGGGTGATCTTGTACATCTCTATTAGGTCACCTCTGAGCCTCCTATGTCTCATGCTAAAGAGATGCAGCCTTTTTAACCTTTCCAAATAGCTCACGTCTTTCATTCCCACAATGAGCTTGGTGAACCTCCTCTGTACCTTCTCGATGGCATCGATATCCCTTTTAAGCAAAGGTGCCCAAGCACATGACGCATATTCTAGAATCGGTCTAACCATCGCTTTGTATAGCTGTACACCAGTACGCCAGTTGAGATATTGAAATACCCTTTTTATTGTAAAACTTATTCTTGTGGCCTTGGCTGTAATATCTACTACATGTGAACTAACGTTCAAGTCATCTTGTATAGTTACTCCAAGGTCTCTTGTTTCTTTCTTCCTACTAATGACTGTCCCGTTTATAGTGTATGATATAGAGTATTGATGGTTTCCTAACCGCAACAGTACACATTTAGAAGGATTGAACTCGAGCTGCCATGCCTTAGACCATTTCTCCAGGATATTTATATCCCTCTGAAGCTGATGGCAATCTTCCACTGATCTTATATCTCTGTATAACTTGACATCATCAGGTCATTGATGAACATGAGGAAAAGGATCGGGCCCATAACACTACCTTGGGGTACACGTATCCTTGATACTGGAGATTGCAGAGCCAACCCTCACAAACTGGCTTCTCTTCCTTAGGAAGTCCTCAATCCATATGATTGTCTGTTTTGCCAAACCAAAGCCCTCAATTTTCTTCAGTAATCTTTGGTGCGGAACACTGTCGAAAGCCTTTTTAAAGTCGAAATACAAAACGTCTACTCCCTTGCCCTCATCAACCGCCTTCGACCAATCTTCGATGCATCTAATCAAGTTTAATGTGGTGCTCCTAGCCGGAACAAAGCCATATTGCTGGGATGATAGCAGTTTGTTTTCTGTTAGGAAGTCCATGATTTGATCTCTGATAATAGACTCCATTAATTTGCACACTATACAAGTTAGACTAACCGGGCGGTAATTTGACGGAGATGATTTGTCCTCCTTCTTGTAAATTGGGCATACGACCGCTTTCTTCCAATCATTTGGAATAGCGCCTTGGTCATATGACATCTGAAAAAGAACAGTAAGCACAGGGGCCAACTCGTCCTTCAGCTCCCTTAAAACTCTTGGATATATCCCATCTGGGCCCGGACTTTTCTCCGGCTGCAGAGACTTTAATGCTGTCTTGATCTTATCCTCTGTAATGATGATATTGTCCATACAGTGGATGGAATGTTACAGGAAGGCATGTCAAGTAAGTTTTCCCGTGTGAACACACTACTAAAGAATTCGTTTAACGCTTCCGCTTTATCCTCTTCTCTGTTGAGTTGACGGCCGCCTACTGATAAAGTTGGAATCGCTGGCCGACTCTTGGTCTTACTCTTCACATGGGCCCAAAACTTTTTGGGACTACGCCGGGCATCAAAAGATATTCTCCACTCATATTCTCGAACAGCTGCTCGTATCTCCTTGCGAGCTCTTCTACGCTGGACAGTGTATTCTATGTAGTCCGATGTGACCTGGCAAACCAGTCTACATTGGTGCAGACGACCCTGTTAGTGTTAACCCTTTCATTCCGAATGAAGAACCAAACTTCGCAAGATGTCTGAAGAAGAGTCATCATTGGCATTGCCGGAGACTGATACTGACAAGCAGTCACAGTTCATTAGTATCCTCAAAAAGCATTCGATTTTGCTGAATAAGTCGCAGTTACCAAATGTGAAGATAAAGAAAGCTGCCGCAGTGGATGGTTTCATCAAGGACTACCACCAAATTTCCGGAACGTTGCTTACAACCACCCAGTTGCTGAAGAAGATCAACAACATGAAAACGGAAGTAAAGAAGAAAAGTGATGCCAGAAGAACGGGGAATAAACCCATACAGTTAAAAGATTGGGAAAAGTTGCTTCTGGACCTGATGAACGTAGAAACTAATCCGACGATCAGTTGTGTTAAAGGTACGTTTATATTTGAGTTGGTTTGTGGTTTACAAATTCAACATATGAAAATCAACAAAGAAATCTCACCACTGTCATTGACATGCGAATAAACTGGTATCAAAAATAGATAAGCTTATCTACTTTTGCTGGTATTCAATAAACATAACAACTTTTTTTCAGGCGGTATTTCAGTCGGAGTTGGTGTGAAACGACATATTCCAACAGATGAACCAACTACATCAACTGAATCTTCGAAATATTCAGAGCCAAAACCTGGTCCATCAGCATCTCCATCTCCATCTCCACCCCCACCCCCACCCCCACCCCCACCTCCACCCAGAGCAGTGAAAAAGGTTAAACTGGATGGTGAAACGGAGGAAACAGAGAATTTGTCAACAGCAGAACTGCAAAGACTTGTTCTTCTCCAACAGTTACAGGTTGCGAGGATGCAAATTCAGCAAATGTCATCTGCTGTAGATACTGATGACTGAATCGTGAAATACAAATTGTAATAAACAAATCACCATACTAAAATCTGAGAAGAGTTTGTTGTTACTGCCTTGCCATGTCAAAATGTCTTCTTTTTTGGTACATGTATTACAGTTCTGTTGTTATCCTAGTTTAGCCGTTCGTGAAGGATACCAGCAACTTCTCTTCTTCTCTGCTGCCCAAGCTCGCGAATACGTGCATCGTTCTCATCTTCACCATCTCTGTTCTCAATTTCTTCCTCATCCTCAACATCCACGAAATCATGAATGGGGTCCCCTAAGTACTTTGCTACATTGTGCAAAACTAAACACGAGACGATCAAACTTGGAACCCTAGAGACGTATCCTGACTTGGCCAAGCATAATCGGAAATCTCTTCTTGACCTGTCCGAAACACCTTTCAATAATTGCACGTTCGCTCTTAAATACACGGTTGAAAGTGATTTCTTCGGGACGTTCGGGATTCTTGTAAGGGGTAAGAAGCCAGGGGGCAATGCCATATCCTTCGTCCCCAAGAAGTAGTGCCTCTGTCCTCATGGTACTAATCGTTTTACAGACATCTGAGTTCCTCCAAATTCTGCTATCATGAACAGATCCAGGCCATTCTGCCACAACACTTGTGAATCGTTCAATGCCATCACAAGTCGCCTGAACATTCAAAGATGCCACACCCTTCCGGTTGATGTACTCGTCTCCGTGTGCATGCCGGCCTTGAGGTTTAAGAATCTTCACGTGTGTGCAATCTACTGCCCCAATTGCAAACGGTATATCATGCATATTCTGCCAAGAATCCATGTCAGACTGCATGACAACTGGGGTTTCAGGGAACTTAATCCATAGGGATGCCTTCTCGACTATTTTGTCCATCACTTTGTGGAAGGTCCGTGAAACAGTGGGCTGAGTGATGCCAACATCCTCAGCCACACCCAACTGAAACCCAGGATCTGCTGCACATCTCAGGAATGTCTCCATCTGTCTCTTGGTGGACAGGGCACCGCCACGTGTTTCACCAGTTTCATCCAAAAAGTAATCTGCCAACCATTCGACATTTTCTTCATGAAAACGATAAAATCGTCTGTAATATGCCTGACGACATGATTTTCTAGGCATATAAACTTTTCTCTTCCTTTCAACAAGCTGCATAAACGCTGCCATGGCAAAAGCGTCCTGCTCCTTGAAACTTCAAGCTTGGTCTGGAGCAACCTTGAAAATTCTAAGTGTATGCTTGTAAGCAAATGCTTTTTACCACACTTTATGAATACGAACTTAAGCAAATGCTTTCCAGTTTAGCATTGACTAAATGCTCAAAAAAAGCAGATGCTTTACCTAGTAGCAGAAGCTGATAAGTATAAGCATTAGCTCAGGTTTTATGAATATCGGGCCTAGTATATGCTTAAAAATCTGAGTAAAAGCACATGCTTAACTTTTATGAATATCAGCCATTGTCCATACAGTGGATGGAATGTTACAGGAAGGCATGTCAAGTAAGTTTTCCCGTGTGAACACACTACTGAAGAATTCGTTTAACGCTTCCGCTTTATCCTCTTCTCTGTTGAGTTGACGGCGGCCTACTGATAAAGTTGGAATCGCTGGCCGACTCTTGGTCTTACTCTTCACATGGGCCCAAAACTTTTTGGGACTACGCCGGGCATCGAAAGATATTCTCCACTCATATTCTCGAACAGCTGCTCGTATCTCCTTGCGAGCTCTTCTACGCTGGACAGTGTATTCTATGTAGTCCGCTGCCTCTTTGGTCTCCATGTATCTTTTGAAAGCCGCTCTTTTCTTACGTACCTTTTTCATCGCCCTCTCATTGAGCCATAAGGCCTTCCGACGTTTAGAGGACGTACTAACTAGTCTTCGTTTAGGTACATGACGTTCCATCACCTTGTAGATATTGGATTTTACGTGACTCCAAGCATCTTCTACTGTCCTATCCCTTATTGTGTCTGCTAGATTCAATACTCCAAATTCTAGCGTCATGGCATCAAAGTTTGCCTTGTTAAAGTTCCATTTGTTCTGAGTATTAGGTGGCGTGGGGACTTGGTTACCTCCTATGTTAATTTTGGTAAGCAGGATACAGTGGTCACTTAAACCAAGTCCCGACTGATGTTTTATTTCATCCACAATATCTTGACCTCTAGTAAGAATCAGATCATCAAGGGTATAGGTCGTTGGTTTTCTCGAAATCTAGTTGGTTCATTTACATGCTGAGTCAGCTGGCTGTCTAGGAAAAGATTCAGAAACAAGGTTGCGGGGTGTGCTGCCGACCTATTACTTTGAAGGGTCCTCCAGTCAATCTCGTTGATATTAAAATCACCACAGATTACTAGATCATAATTCTGGGGTGTGTAATTTATCACATCCTTGAGGTGTTCCAATAAGTCTGCATTATTTTGCTGGGTGTTACTAGGGCTGCGATATACACATCCGACGCGCGTTCTTTGGCGCCCCTGTGTGATATCGCACCAGATTGTATCTTTCACTGATTTTGACGGAAGGAATAGATCCACCGTTATACCTTTTCTTACATATATGCAGACTCCTCTCCCCAACCTAAAATCACTCGTGAAACACTCATAATTAGAAATCATTATGTCTTCCTTGTGGAGTAGTGCACGATAGTTTTTTTGGTTTGACTTCTGTAATTGCAATGATCTCCGGTGCCTTTTGGTATCCTGTGGCCCTCAATTCATCAAGCTTATTACAAAGTTGGTCGGCATTTGTATACAGCAACTTGAAACTACTTCCCTCCCGATTGGGTGTCTCCGCGAAAGGGCTGCCTGCTAACAATCTTGCCATTCCTTATGATCAAATTGTTTTCTCCTGCCTCTCGACGTTGTTTAAGTTCGGTCCTTAAGTTCCTGTCTCGGTCGCGCTCTTCCTACGATTGATCGTACGTACGTGAAGAAAACATTGGCCTGTTGGCCTTGCTCAGCTTCTGTCTTTTGTAGGGTCCATAAACGATGTAAGGCCCAGTCTCTCTGGTCCCGGTTTGCCAAGACCACCTTGATTGGACGTGGTCGTCCTGTGGCTGTACCTATCCTGTAGACTGCCTTCACAAATACCCTATCGGTTACTTTAGCAATCTCAAGAATCCGTTCAACACTTTCCCGGTCTTCTCTTTTCCTCATATCCGATGTGGATGATGTTGGTTCCGGCAGCCTGTGTATGATCAAGTCCCCACTTCTCTCCGCTTCACCCATCATGTCGTTCTTAAAGTCCTCAACTTTCTTCTCGACCTTTGCTAGATCCGAATCGATTTTTGTATCTAACTCCTTTTTCACTTCCTTAATCGCCTTGTTCATATTCTCCTGAATTTCCGGAAGTTTCTCTGCCATTGCTGCGTCAACTGCCTCTTTAATCTGGACCTGAATATCAGTTCCAAGTTGGTCAATTTTATTTGTTAGTGTTTCATATTTTTCATTCTGTAACCAAAGTAGATTTGAAAACATCTTTTCGATGTCAGCAACTGTGGCTGGACGGGATGATGTAATTGTGTCCGATGCCGACTCAGGATACTCCAAGATTTTAGGTGGGAGCTCAGGTTCATGCTTACCCTTCAGTCGTTTGGATCGATCGTCTCTTTCCTTCTCGGCCGAATCTGGTGTACGCGTGCTCTGTTTCCTAACTGTCCCACCGACTGCTTCTGGTTTACCTGCAACCACCAATGACCACAAACGTGGTTTGGGAGTGGACGCCGTGGGTGTTGCATAGTTGCTATCATTTCTTGCACTCCTACCTTGGTTGGGTTGCATTGTCGTATTACCAGGTCTCTCCTTTGATAAGCGAATTTTTGGTATCCCCTGGTTTGCGCTAGTGCTTGGTATCTGGATGCACTGGTACACAACTGTGTCTGAATGAATGATAGACTCCTCCATATCGCCTGTATTGGCATTAGAATCTTCCACATCACCGTTGACGTTCAGTAAATCAACACCGCCCTCCAGGCGGTCTTCTTGGAGAGAAACTTCAGGTCCTCCGCTGGCCATGTCACAGTCTTAATTGAAACGCCCCAGACATGCAACCTTCCTCACTCGACTAGTAGGCTAAGACGACTTAAGTAAAAACCGATCACGCACACTCAGCTGGGAAAACAACATGAACTAAATACAATATAATAACACAAAACGCATGGCAGAATTGGCACTCATTTACAGCTGTGCACCTCTCCAAAAATGTCCACAAGATATTGATTAATAACCATACACTCGACACTGGTGCCAGTGCATGATTATCATTTAGTGTGTTGGCTAGGCCCCAGCCCTAGTAAGAAGTCAACTTTAAGCTAGACATTTGTAAGGGATTTGGAAAATCAGCACTCCTTGGAATGTGCTACCAAACATATGTTCTTCGCCTTACCTCAGTTCCTAAGAAAACCAACGAGGACAGCCACACAGTGCCAATGTCAGTGTCTATCAAACAGCTGATCGTTTTGAATTGATCGCTTTCAAATATGGCACGCCTGACGTAGTCAGAACAAAATGGCCGGCTCACACTCAGTATGGTTGGTTGGTCCAAAAAAAGGCTCCTAACTGTCAAACTTGGAGGATAATCTTGTTTGGACTGCCTTTCGGAGTATCTTGGCTCATAACTGCAGGTATACAAACATATTTGAAGAACATCAAAGTAAATAAAATAGAGAAAAAGACGTTATTTATCGCATCGAAATAGGAACGACACCATCACTCTCGCGCATGCGCATATCCTTTTTGGCCATACTATGCTTCCCCGAACGTTCTTTTCGCTCAAGATGTTTATAATCTTTATTTAACTATCAAAATTCCAGTCGCTCCGGCTGCTGCGTTTTTGGACGTTTTTTGCCATCCATGTGTTGCCTGTGCCTCTAAATGCTATATCCAAGTTCAACACAACAATCCTTTCGGACCTCCCCCATTCTGCTCCTGAAAGTTTTGTTTGTTTTGTTAAATTTTATTCATAACAAAAGGCGGCCCATAGTATATTTCGTGGTGGTACTTATAGCTCCAAACAAAATCAAGACGGCAGACCATACATGCGTAGCACAATTAATCTGAGGTGAAAGTCCTTCTTCGGACAATTGTTTTGTAAATATATACAGCAATTTTGAACAGCATGTGCGGGTCTGTAATAGAAATCAGATCTATAAAACTGTCAAAGGATTTTTCTACAACGCCGAGGCATGTTGATCTAATGTCGTAGGCAGGACAACAAACCATGAAATGACATTCCTCTTCAACTACATATAAATTCAGGTTTTCTTCACAAAACGAACACACTCTGTCTGCTATTTCTCTTCCATCCTTTCTACCATACTCTATGTTGAAGGTATGGTCTGAACATCTAATCTTTACCAGAGCCGATCTAAACTCCCTGATCTTAATCAAATTCAAATACTGCTCACAACCAAAATTTCGTTTAAACATATTATAAGTTGATAATCTACTTGAATTACCCAGCCATACAAATATTTTCTTTACTTCATACTCTTTAATTCGCTTCTCTAATTCACGAAGAAAACTCAATTTGTTCTCAACCTTTTGTTCTGTCCTGACCTCACTAAAATCAAACCTTTCTAGAAATTCTCTGACAAAGGTAGCCCATGTTGATTTCCCTTGTTCATCAAGACGCTTCAACATATTATAGCAAGATTTAGCAATTCTGTACTCAGGCATTTCTAACAGCTTCAACCAATACTTAACAACCCTTATGTTGTACCTTACAGGCAGGGGGTAAATACCAAATTCCGACGGTACAACCGCATTGGGAGTGGTGGTACTATGTCCCAAAATGCGATTGTAGTAATTATACTGTACTTGCGCAATAATATAGCCCTCTTCATGTCCACAGTGCAGAAAAAGACGACGTAACGTCGTGCCAGCCTGCGTCAGTTCCGCGATCCGCCGCACGTCACCGCCACCGCTGCTGGGGCGTTAACTCTGGCAATGAACACATGCGAGATTTCATAGAATTTCTACAGTATGGCTGTTAGCTGCTGCCATCAGTGGTAGAGGATGGAATTAGTAGTAAACATGGCTGACACTGAAGCAGCCGGGTGGGCAAAATCA
>NMRB01000213.1:79847-96508 GCA_002633025.1 Notospermus geniculatus
CTGGTCAGTGCTTTGCAACCCCTCTTTTCCCATTAGTAGACCCTTTTCCTTGGAGGACAGGGTTCCTCTTTTTTAGGCCTTTGTCTTCGTCCATGGTCTGTTTCTAAATTTTCGTTGGTCAGGTTTTGCAGGTGCTGTTCACCTAGGTTTCCTTTCTTTACTGTTGCCCCTTCATTTCTTATTATCTTGCTCTTCATTTCTTTTTCTAGGCCTAATTTTTTATCACTTCCTCGTACATTCATGGTTTAATATAAATTACTCTTACTATAGTCTTTGGGGTTTTGTACTGTTAGTATAATTATACTGAAATGATAGGATTGCTACGCTGGTCAGTACCGAGATTATACTGTTAGTTTATACTGTTAGTTATACCGTTAGTTATACTGTTAGTTTAATTCCTCCAAGCTATATTATACACCCTTCCCTTCAGCCTATTCAAGCCTTACATTCACTAACAAGAAAAGGACATCGGAGCGATGTCAATGGTTTCCGATGAGAAGTTTACTACTCTAGAGCTAATTAACTGTGACCTCTGACCTTGAGATGTATTGCGTAACTGGAACAGGCATACTTGATGAAACTTATAGGAGATGGTTGATTCAGGCTTCTAATTCATTTTCTCCTGAAACCCCAAGGAGATTTGCGCTGTAGAACTGTTTAACCTTGACCTTGACCTCTAACCTTCAAGGTCATTGCGTAATCTGAAAGCTCATCCTTGATAACCTAGGTGTAGATGAAGTTTTTAGGCTTCCACCATCACCATGCAGGTTCTGTCTCATGTTATTTGTGATGGTTGACTGTGACCTTGACCTCTGACCTTGAGAAGTATTGCGTAACTGGAACANATAATTACATTTCTGTTAGGTTGAGCAACCACCTTTTGGGACTTGTACTCTTTTCTTTCCTTAATTGCTGTCACGTCCTGTTTGGATGGGATACTTCATGTCTACATTTGGGTTTCAGCTCAGTCTGTTCTAGAGTTTCGGATTGTAAAGTTCCAGCCTGAAGAAGACCCCGGTTGGGGTCGAAAATTCGCAAACACTCTGGAAATTGCCTTTTTATTTATCATTTTTTATTTAAAAACACCTTTAAAAAAGACGAAAGAGTGACAAAAATTGTAGGAGAGGATGCTTAAATAAAGCCACACAGTTTTAAAGGATAGAAAGTACTTTTTATTTCAATTCATAGCTATTACATTTGGAATTTCCCTCAGGTTGCCATGGTTACCGTGGTAACAATCATCTCAAACTCAATACATTTTTTTTAAAACTCCCGCCTTCCTCAGAAAATTTAGAGTGGGAGGATGCTATACTATTTTTTACCTGGCATAGGTCAAGCATTTATAATTTTATCCACCTGTACTCTGCATCCGGATGATTGACGCGTGCTCAGTAAAAGGCATTTGACGCATCTACTGCACTGGAAATCATAACATGCCAGTGAGATTCAACGTCAATTATATACAATGAGCATCTACTACAACCTTCTGTCATCTTCTAATCACCTGGTGGGCTTGGTGAATTTTCCAATGCCACACCTCTTCATTGCTTCACTTGGACCAACATCCCTCGTAGGCCTACACAGCCCAATGGCACCACTCCATAGCATCGACTGTCTTCGAATTGACCTTCTGGTAAGTCAATTTTCATTTTGCGGTAAGCCAAATACATATGCTGCTACCAAATAACCCGTGCCTGAAACACAGGAAATGAGGTGTCATACCCACTCTGCATGCACGTACTTGATTTTCCATGTGTTCATAGTGACGCCACAAAATTAAAACTGCGGCCATGAAGAAGAAAGTGACGGGTACTTCGAAGCCGTCGTTGCAATTTTCAAGAAACCTCTATATAGGAACATTCCAAGGACGACATCATGTCAACGCCAACCCTATTTTAACAAATGTTAAAATGTATGAACAGGAGAAAATGTTTTCCCCTGTTCATACATTGCATTTTCGATGACATTTTTAGGAAAAACTGGCGAAATAAAACTGTCGAGTCATTCAACCACAGGTGATACAGCAAAAATATGAAAGTGCTAAAAATGGCATTATTCGAGTAGGCCAAAATACTCTAAACTGCTACTTATCTGTCCCATTCCTCAACTCCAAAAAATGACTAAGGCCTTAGTTGAAAATAATGGTGGGGTTATGGTCCGAAACAGTAATGTCCTGTCCACTTAGTTGCGCCGAATGGGTCAATGTCGTCCTGGGTATACCTTATGTTTACCCAGGATCATCCCGGATAATCCTTTTCTTTACCCAGGACAGCCCTGGGTAAACATAGATCCTTAACTTTACCCAGATTGGAGTTCCCGAGTGGTGTAGTGAGGTAGCGTAAATCATGAAATGAAGGGTGGCCTCGGACTAGGCCTATAGCTCCTAAGTCCTTGAGAATTTACTATCGGTCCCTTTTGAAAAGTTGTAGGGATTGGTCTTTTCTCCCTATTCCACACCCCGGAGCAGGTATAGCGGTAATTTTCAGCCCTTTCGAGTTATGGTCGTACTGCATGTTCTGCAAAAAGTAAATTCATGAAAATGACGAAATGCACACGGATCATACATGTTCTACCTAGGCCTATCGCTCCTAAGTCCTTGAGAATTTACTATCGGTCCCTTTTGAAAAGTTGTAGGGATTGGTCTTGTCTCCCTATTGCAAACCCCGGAGGAGGTATAGCGGTAATTTTCAGCCCTTTTTAGCAATGATCCTACTGCATGTTCTCTGCCGAAAGAGACGCACGTACAGCATGATTCGGCGGGAACTCCCAAGCTGGGTAAAGTTAAGGATCCTTATGTTTACCCAGGATGATCCTGGGTAAAGAAAATGATTACCCAGGATAATCCTGGGTAAACATAAGGTATACCCAGGACGACATTGACCCATTCAGCCTTAGTTGCCCCACTCCCCAGCCTGGCAAAGAATGACAGCATGCGATATCTTCAACTTAGGATTCTGTCGTTTTTTCTGAGTTCAGGAATCGGACGGGTAAGTGGGAGTTTAGAGTGTATGCAGAGCTGAGAGATCTCAGTGTGGCTGTCACTCATGGCCACGTCAGTTTATGATGGACATAATTAAACCACAGTTGTGTACTATCTAAAATTAACCTTTCACATGGTATTTGTCGAAGCATTCAAAAGCCCTGAAAAATCATCGACAAAATTTAAAATCAAACAAAAAGTACACATGTATATTAAACTGCAGTAGTTGAAAAAAAAACTAAAATATGCAATCTCTCTGCATGGTTGCTGCAGCGCTGTGCAGTTGGCTTTTATTCGCAAAAACCTTTTTCTGGTATGTTGTCGCAGGTTTCTTTTTTCTGTTTCAAATTTACCGCCACAAACTTATTCTCGCCTTTGCGGGAGTCATATGACCGTTTTTTCGGGTTCCCTTTTTACGTAGGTCTGGGGCGTGGAATTGTGCACATTCCTCGTCATTCAAGCCTACGTTTTTATGTTGTTCAGAGCTGTTTCCCCGGTGTATTTTCGGCACCATTTTTTGGTTTTTCTCTTTGTGGTGGAGTTTGGGGAGGTCAGAACTATTGTAAGTACTTTTTCTTTGCTTTCTAGTCATTTGAGATTTGAGTTACTTGCTGTGCGGCATATTTTTGGTCCTATTTAGTTTTCCGGTCTTTCTAACTGTGCGTCTCACGGCCTGGTTCTTACGGAGTTATTTTCATATCAGAACTTTCATCTAAAAGTCTACAAAAATACGTTTTGGTTAATATTCTTCTCGTTTAAGTCTGGTGCTGTTCGTTTTAATTACTTTTGGAAATGTTTTATGCTATAAGTTACGTTTTACTTAGAAGTTTTCCTTTTAATTTGTTTCAGTGAACCTGTTCCTGTTTTCCTGTTGCTGTTTCTGTCTGTCTGGCTGGGCCAGTCAGTATGTTTTAATTCACAGCTGTGATAGAATAAAGACTGCAGTGTACAAATAGAACGGACTTCTGTTGATTCTCCGCTACATGGTACATCCGTGCACCTTGAAGTTGAAGGGCTTCTTTCTTCTCCATACACGTTCCTCTTCTTCTACTCATCTGACAAACAGAGTCGAAATCTCTCGGGAGGACAACAAAAGTTGCACATTTTTGCTGACAACAAATTACAGCGCAGGCAAGAAATGACGCAGTATTCTGCTGCGATATGCTTGTTTGCAAAAGTCTCCAATGGTGCACCACCGTCTGAAAATACGTCTGAACAAAGCTTTTGGTAGCCATCACTGTAATTCATAAAACAAATTGTCCTCTATTTCACATTTGGTAGTTTATCCCGTCCCTTGTGAAACGGGCAAGAGCTTTGGGCAGCAATGTGTACACTCTTCTATGAAAGTAAAAGGACGGCAATTTTTCCTAACTATCTCAAAAACCATTGGAGCTACAGCAAGGGTATTTTCACCCTATCTGTAGCAACATGTTGGGCATAGAACCATGGTGTTTTGCCAAAAATCAATTTTAATTAATTGAGAGAAACATGACATTTTATAAAATCACTTTTTTGAGAATTTTTAAAAAATCGTCCGATTTCAAATTTTCTTTCTTCATATTCAACTTGCCTGACTGACCAACATCTGCAACTTTTTCCGTTTAAAATCTCAAGAGAAAATGCCTCTTTTGGCATTTTTTAGCAAAAATAAACCCCACTCAGTCATGTAAACCCCACTCACACAGTCATGTAAAAACACCTCTGGGACAGCCCCTCTTTACGGATTTTATAGTCTGAAGTCCAGGTTTAGGGCTGTTCCAGTTCAGTTAAATCGGTATCCAGTTCCACCGTGCAGCACGTTAGGAACTGGTGTCGGGGTCTCGAAACCGGAAGTGTGGTCGGAATTCCTACCAGGCAGGATGCGCGCGCATCAGTTAGCAGACCTGTACATCATGCCTACATCGTGTACATCTGTGTGCAGCGCTCTAACGGCAAGCTAGGAGTCGAAATGAGATAGCAGGGTGGCTTCTTCAACGGACTATCCCCAGGATGTTTAGCTAATGACACAAAACAACGCTGGGATAGGTCACTGAGTGTTTATCTCGCTGACATCCGTTGCACTACCTCGCTGAATGTTCGAAGCGAGAAATGTTGGACGCCAAGCGAGAAATGTTGGACGCCAGACGCCATCTTAGAAACTTGGCTTCTTTGGGGAATACCTGCCGCCGATACGTCATCAGAGAAGATTCGTATTCTGATTGGACGTATTCCGACGAATCACAGCCAGAATCAAGAGGGCGACAGTAGTCACTTAAATCGTCAGATGTAGAGACTACTCTGTGGTCTACAGTTCAGTCACCAAATGAGAAGTGACGCTGACTTCAACCCATGTCGTTTCAGTTCAAAACCAGATCAATACCATGAACTGGCCTTATTGTAAAAGGAAGTTAGGTCATACTGTCAATATAACTAGAGTCTTGGAGGCCCCAGGTTTTGTTGATCACAGTCTGTTATGACGCCAAGATTCCCTGGTAAAGAGGGGCTGTCGCAGAGGTGTTGTCTGCTTGACTGTGTGAGTGGGATTTATTTTGCTGCAATATGCCAAGAGGCATTTTCTCTTGCGATTTTAAAAGGGAAATGTTAAAGATGTTGGTCAGTCAGGCACGCTGAATGTAATGAAGAAAGAAAATTTGAAAATTGTTCAAAAATCGATTGTTCAAAAATTGTGAAAAAAAGTGATTTTACAAAGTGTCATTTTTCTCTTAATTAATAAAAATTGATTTTTGCCAAAACATCATGGTTCTATGCCCAACATGTTGCTACAGATTGGGTGCAAATACCGTTGCTGTAGCTCCAATGGTTTTTGCGATATTTAGGAAAACTTGCTGTCCTTTTACTTTCCTACAAGAGTGTACATGTACAGCATTGGTACCAATAGGCCACGACCATCACACAAGGTTTTAAGCGCTGCTCACCAACCTCCAGCTCTCTAGATAAATGTCTTCATCACGTATTGGATTCAACGGCCACTAAAACAACAAAAATTCAAGTACTGTCATTCATGTTATTTCTTGAGCCATTTAAACGAATGAAGCGTTCCTGCTCTCTGACTCCATCTGATTCTGTCCTATTCGTCTAGTACCATCAGTGTAAAGAGAATGTCTTCTGTAGTGCGTGTTTTCGCCGATTGTTCTTGATTAAACAATGATATAAAATTATGGATCACCTTAATCACTAGCAGCAGAACAGAATATACGTAGTATATTATACTCCATTAATTGATAACAAATATTAGTGTTATTTTCTGGTACTTATTTTTTGCCCACTCTTTCTGGTATTGATCGCATTAATGGGTGATCCATGGACTTTTTTCAAACGACCTTTCCACTGTACAGTCGCACATATCAGTTCGGGAAATTTCCTATTTCGGAAACATTTCCGATATCGGAAGCGCAGCGATTCTGAATTCGGTAACGTTACCGAATTTGGAATCGGTTTTCGTTTCCGAAATCGGAAACCTTCGTTTTCCGAGGACGATCGGGATGTGATGACGTCAAATCGGGAAGTGTTTTTTTATCGATAGATGTCACTACCCGTTTAGAATTCCTGGGCGGGGTGAATTTCGATTCACTGGCGTAGGTATGATAAAATCCGGGTTTATCTCAACCATCCTTTCTTGTACACTGCTGTTTCTATGAATTAGTCTTCCATCGATCTCTCAGGTGTTTCAAAGTGGAATATTTTCACACAGAAACCTGTTTTAAACTGTTATTTTATGATTTTGATTGAAACCTTGCCATACGCACAGCGCATGCGCATGACAGATGGTTGGGGGGCATCTCAAAGGTGCTAAAGGTGGAATACCAGGTCGGGTAGGGCTGTAGAGAATATTAAATAATATTAATATTAAATAAGAAATTCTTCTCTTTTTCATCTATGACTACCATCTAATTTGTGTTATAGAGCGATAGCATCTGATGATCGTTCCACACCACCACCTACCACAGAAGACAAATATTATGAAACCCTTGCAGTTTCAGTCAAGAACGAAAAAGCAGGGGACAAGTGGCGTCAGTCTAAAAAGGATCTTAGATTTATCCAAAATCCGGATTCGAGGAGGGCCACCCAGACCAAACGATGCAAATCACTTATATTAGCTGTAAATTAACAATTGTGACTCCTTATTTTGTTATGCATGTTATTTATGCTTCTAATTGGCAATTTCACCATGTTCAGCTTTCAAGTTCATGTTATTGTTATTTCCAGTTCTTTGCGACCACTGACTGGGAGGAGCCGAACGTTAGTTTGAAACTTACCATTTCATTTTACATGTTTTATGGTTAGATATTCAAGTGTGTAACCCCAACCCCAAACCCTTCGGAATCCCATCAAATCGAACCAGGCCTATCTGGTTCATGGAAAAACAGATTTAGCTGTAGGCCTTAGGCCTACCACCGACCAAAAGTCCTTTTGCTCCTCAAATGTTGGTAACTTGGAAACTTATTGATTTCATGTTGGGTATTCATGACTACCTCCCCCTATTACACCAATTTTGGCAGTTCTGCAGTCTGGACTAATTTGTTTTATTTTGCTTTCCAGGCCAAGGAAGTGGAAGTTCTCACCCACTGCCGTCCGAAGGTGCTGATACAACCAGCCGTTGGAGCTTGCCCCACGCGCTCCAAAACATACATATATGAAGCTACTTCACCAAGTCGTCCAGGCATTCAATCTGAGCCTGCTGTTGAGCGTGAAGCTTCAAGCTCCAATGCTGCACAACCCCTAGTTGTGACCCCATCACCTGCAAAAAGCCACCCTACTGTTGAGAATGAAGACACGTCCACAGATGATGAGTCATGCAGAGTCTGTCACGAGACAGCCGAGACATCCGCGTGGCTCGGATGTGGCCATAAGAATCCGGTGACCAAGCGCAGTGACTGTGCCTATTGGGTACATCAGCACTGCATTGGCTTATACTACACAGATGACAACAAATTGAGGAAGGTCCCCTTTTTTTGCACCAAACATAGGCCATTGGGTAAAGGTAAAGGCAAGTCTAAGGCAAAGAGGAAATTGTGAATTGGTAAACACATGTAATACATGTAATAGGCCTACATGTAATTTGAAATAAAGTTGTGAAATGTAAAAATTATACCTCATCTTTTTTACATTTTTTCCTGGTGTTCCTTCCCCCATAAGTTCGACGTCCCGTCCGATTCCCTGTAGGCCTCGATAGGTCCGAAGTGTCGTACGTCCGACAATGGAGAAATCATTTTTAAAATGTACCTCAAGTCCGAAGTAGCATTGTCCGACATCCCAAAGTCCGACGTTAAGAGAAAGGTACCGTATCACACAAAAGTATTCTCCGACGTTCACAGAAAGGTCTCTTCAAGTCCGAAGTGCCATACTAGTAACCGGTACACCATGTGCGCTCCCTAACAATCCTAAACGCTCCCTATCATGCCTATGGCAGGAACCAGGGGTGTCAGTTTTTGGGAACGCACATGGGGTACTATGGCCATAAGTGAGTGACCACCGGGCATGTTTTAATAATCACTCTGAGGTGTCGTCATCCGTAGCCTGTATAGAACTGGCCAACTGTCTCTCATATTCAGCTTTCATATTAATGTAAAATGACACGTAATCTTGCTTCTTCCCACGACCTCCTGCAGTGCTTTCCTTAAAGACACAGAGATTCTCAGCTGCAACATTTTGATCTGGGAATGTTTCCAGTAATTTGGTTGTAGCCGACTCGAGCTCCTTGATGGTTTTGTTCCCAATGTCTTCGTAGGCCCTCCTGTCTTCCGGAGTAACGAATATAGGAGTTTTGTAGGTGTCTTCTCCTGTCTTGAATGCCCTGTAATTTTCCCTTACTGTGAAGTAGAAGTTGACGAGATCTTTGTCCAAAACTTTGCCATCAATAGACCTGAGAGACTTCAATTGCCTTGGGTTGTGTAACATTCTGGAAACTCTGATTTCGAAGACATTTTCACGCAACTTTTTTAAGTGTTTGTCCAGACGGGAGGCCACTCTCCATGAAGTCTCTGTGGGAACCAAAGGAGGCAGATGGCTTTTTAAGTTCCGATTTTCCGCTTCTGTTAGATAATCGCCGCCTTCACCCCGTGTGGTGTCGCCTGTTCCAGAGAAGGATTCGTTGTCCTCCATGTATTGAAGGATTTCTGGTGGTGCTTCAACACGGTTTTGCAAGTCAGCCCAGAGAAGTTGCTGATATATCACATGTTTCCCAGCATAGACAAGTGGTACCACTTTTTGACGGCCTGCTAATGCATACTTGGAGTTGTTGCGGCGGATTCCAGCACGGTAGCACTTTAACCCTAAGAAGACAGAGAACACAATGTCGAATATGAGATTATAATTAGGGTTTGTCACTTCCTGAGAACGCCAGTTAGCCAGATTTTTGACGTTAACCTCTTGACTTCGTTGATGGCAGTCCATGACAAACTGACATATCAACTCTCGTGCGAATGCACCCAAAGCAATAGTGAGGATCTGCCAGGCGACATGATGATTACTACACCCCAATGCGAAGTCCTTCGCCCGACTGCTACTGTATCCTAAGCAGTCTGCCAGGAAATCTAGAAATACGGCGCGGCACAATCGAAAAACAATCATCATCAGATTCTTTTCGATATGTCCAGCTCCAGGGACGAGCAAGATATGCCCGTACAGCAGCTTGTGTCCGATGTTTGTCATGCCTGGATGGGAAGATTCAACATGTAGGGAGAATGGCGTTTTTGAAGTGTCTACCTCCGCACACATCACAAATGACAGTATTTCTAATAATATTGTCCATAATTCTGTATGGTACACCATCGCACCCAAGACGCAACCACTGACGACAACCTTCCTGAATACCACACTGTCTAGACAAATTGTCAAGGACAGTTTTCAGAGTTGCTTTCGAATTCGGGTTGACACCAATTATTTCTCCCATTTTCACACAAGGGGGCAAGTCGGGGTGGGCGTTCGGTACATCTGCATACAAAGATTCTCGATTGGGGAGATTGTTCCGTTTGCGGTTGCATTCAGGACAGCTACGAAGATGTTTAGGAAATACCTCTCTACACTTGGTACACACACTTTCATCAGGATTGACACTATCGAAAATATCGACATGATCCGTAGCTGTAGGCCCATCATCTTCAAAATTTAGTTCCTGTACAACCTCGTTTAGCACATCTGCTTGGAATCCCAGTCGATACGGACGGAAATATTCCTCATTCAAATGATCCTCAAGTTTTGTTATCTCATCGACTGTCTCCTTAACTGGTCTCTGTCGTTTCGGCCACTCGGATGGTTTCAAATCATTTCGAGACTGGAGGTTAGTCGGAGGCTGGCTTTGAATAAACACAACATTGGTGGCTATACCAACAGGCGTTGTGCCATATTCTCTGACCCTGACAGTCTTACCTACGCGTTGAGTATTGTCAAAAAATACATCGACGTCTTTAGAAAAGCAAGTATTTTCCTCTTCAGATGATGACTTGAAAAAGTTCCGTAAGGTAGTAATACTGCCACAAGCACTGCTGGCACTTTCCAAAACATGAGCAGTTTTACTGCCTGCCATTGTCCACTTAATCACACCATTTGCAAACGAAACAGGCGCCACAAATTTACTGTTTCTTGCCTTATATATCTGTTCCACGACAATACATAAACGCATCAACTTGAATTCCTCGTTGTCATCTACTCCTGAAGCACCGAAAATGAATTTAATCAGAGGGGACGGTCGTTCATCTAGGAAGGTTTTACAGCTCATGGAATTCAATGTCTCTAAACTTGAATAATCCGACTGTAGTCGTTTCGAATCCTCATAAACATCCTTGGAGAGGCTTTGGCCTAAGGCATGCGCGAGTGCACAAAGATCCTGCTGAGAGAGTTCACCCGCACTAAGCTTTTGTATAACATCAGTAACTGAACTACCGGTAGCATCTTTCAGTGGTGACTCCTCTGTCTTCGGGTTGTCTGAATTCTCGTCGGAACTATGCTGCATGGAACCACTGTTTGATGAGGATGGTTGATTAGAGGCAGGCGTTCTCGTCCGATTCCTTTTCTCTGCTGCGTAGTTGAGACAGAGACTGCAGACAATTTTATTCCTTTCTGTCATGTACCCCTTTTCGATAAGCCATTTCAAGTTGCCATGTTTGTAATCTTTAGCGGCTGTACTGTGTACTCTCACATGGGCCCCAGTCTCACTAAAAATGTCAAAGTCGTGCAACTTGCAACGGCACCGTCTTTCAGCCAGTGGGTTTTGGTTCAGGGCTACAGATGCCCTGGTAACTCTTCGCTTTTTACCCTTAGCCATGACGATTGATTGGATCTAGGCCTACCTGAAAATAAAATTGAAACGCCACCTGAAGATTCTCAGGTTTAGCCATATGGCTACCATGACTAGAGACTGAGACGGCCCCTCACTAATTATCATGCCCATAAATTCCAGACCTAGCCACACCCCTGCACACACGCTGACCTGTAGTCTAGACGTGAGCATCATCATGGCCTGCAGCAAAGAGCAGAGGGACATTCTCACATATTCTGCATTGCTTGATATTGCAAGAGCAAATATTGGCCCATCGCATCATAAGGTTATGTTTCTCTCATCTGTCAACGGGTAAGGACGAAGTTTAGGCTAGGCCTACCTCAAGTCATGTCATAGGACCTAGCATACTATTAGTATTTGGCCTAAATTAGCAGCACCTACCTGTTTCATTACCCCACGCTCTCTTTTTAGGTATCACCACTTTAAAGTCAAGCCAAACGTTGGATGCCCGTTGCGTGTTAGGCGGGAGCCCCACAACCCATATGATCCAAATGCAATCCTAGTATTGGAAGGTGGGAAACCTGTCGGGAGAATGCCAAGGGACATCTGTAAAGTGGTGTCCGGAGGACTACGCCGTGGCGAAATAACAGAGGCAGTATGTTACTGGAATGGAGAATTCGAGCATGATGGTCCGACACCAGGGGGTGGGCCAAAGCTGAGTGCACTGTATGCATTGAAGATAAAGGACAAAATGGACCATGCTACTATTTTGGCTTCAGTGAAGAGAATCATTTGCAATCAACTGACATACTCTGACTGAAGGACCTGTGAAAATATGACCTTCTGCAAATAAATAGGGTGTTAATGGATATACCTGCGTTCCGTTTTTTTCATCAAAGTTTATTATTTGCCCGATGATCATAGATCAAATTTCACTTTTCAAATTGTTAAAATAACGGTCATCCATTTTGGATTCCAAATTCGGAATCGTTTAACCAGGATGTTTCCGAATTTAGAAAACGTAATTCCCAGATGTTTCCGAAAACAGAAACGTTTCCAATAATGGAAACGTTTCTGTTTTCCAATAATGGAAACGTTTCTGTTTTCGGAAACGTACGAGACCATTCGCCAAAGAGTATTTTTCCGATTCCAAAATCGGAATCGATTCCGAAATCGGCAACGTTACCGAATTCAGAATCGCTGCGCGCGCATAGCTTCCGATATCGGAAACGTTTCCGAAATCGGAAATTTCCCGAACTGATATGCACAATGTTAGAGTCGAGGATGTGATTTTGTAGAATGTTGCATTTTAAGGCGCTGAAGTTATGTGAACGCAGAACACAATCGATGCTTCACGTGGCTTCACATTTGCGCTTTAAAACCAAACACGCCAGCGAGGAATCCACTGTCGCGATTTCGTTGCGGTCCACTTGCGATTGGGTTGCGGTGATCGCAACTCCACTGCTTGGGTTGCGGTGATCGCAACACCACCGCATGCATGCCTCCGGCAACCGGCGGAACGGCGGTGATGCATCGCTGTCAAGCTTGCATTGGGGTTGCGGCAACTACCACCGCAAGGGATCGCAAGTAGCGAACCTGATCCACCGTTGCGATTTACGAATGCCCGAAACAGAATAAAGATGGACATAATATTTCCTTTGGCCACTCATCTTCACCAAAATCCCTGCGCTGTACTGCGCGCCGCATGTCACTTGAAAAAAATGCTTCCTCTGATTGGATGACAAACTGAAGCGAGGCCTATGGCGAGCTCGCTCTCAGAGAAAATCAAACACGTTTGATATCACCGCAAATCACCGCCGGCAAGGACTTAATTAAGCAGCGAATCCACTGTCGCGATCTTGGCTTGAGACGGGGTTGCGTTCCCTTGCGATCACCTTATATGGCAATCGGAAGTCCTTATAAGGTGATCGCAAGGCATCGCAACCCCGTCTCAAGCCAAGATTGCGACAGTGGATTCGCCGCTTTAGCCGGTGGGGATTTTTTGCCGCAATCCTGCCGGCGTTAATGCCGCAACACCTGATCGACTGCTGCGGGGTTAAGGCCTGTTTCCACTACAACGGGTTCCCCAGCGGTTTGTGGCGCCGGTGTGACAGGAATCAGCGTCCTAGGAATGCAGATCGCCAAACAATAGCCCGCTATTGTAAGGTTATATTCGAATGGTCATAGTCTCCCTAGCCATATATTCTAAGCCCTCACTGAACAATAAGACCGGACTTTGGTCCCAGGGGGACTTGGATTCCTTTCACACCGGCGCGGTTTTCACAGGAATTGGGATAATTAACACGCCATGCATTGTTAAACCATCGAATGATGATCCAAAACCCTGTGAAAAAACCGGCGCCGCAAACCGCAGCGGAAACCGGTCTATTGAAAATAGGGCTTTACTGTTCTTTTGTCTGCGGTCAACTGTAGGTGGTTGCCGCAACCTCACCGCAAGCCCGCAGCCGACCAAAATCGCAACAGTGGATCACCCGCTTAAATCATATTCATGTTCACGTTTGTTTCTTAAAACCGCATTTATTCATAATATCAAGAATGTATAAGTACCAAGAATGTACAACTTAGTAATCAGTCAAAAGGATGGGCATTAGGTTACTTTTTCTGATAATAGAGGGCGTACGGTAATTATGTGCCTTTTATTTAAATAACCAATGTTCAGATTTAAAGGTTGTTACAATATTGTCAATATTCTTATGTAAAGTTACAGACATATTACTGGCATGCATTTTTTTTTTATTTTGGTGAAACCATGGATTTGTTGTATAGGTCAGAGTGCCCGACCCTGAAATCAAGTACAATATCAATTTGTCGAAAATATGGTCCATTTAAAAATGCTCTGTAACTCGGTTATTTCTGAGTGCATATAACTGCGGGAGGTGTCATTTTGTTCGTAATGATCTTCTCTATACAATAACCCTTCACAAATTAAGATCCCTTCGGTTACAGGGTCACCAGAGGCAAATTAGTAAACTCACTTTTTGGCACATATTCGGAGTTGTACATTCTTGGTACTTATATATTCTTGATAATATGTATGAATACAAGGATGCCGCCGAAATTTGAAGAGGACAGACCAATTACGATGTGGCACAGTCTTCGTTCAGAAAAGCTTCCCTCAGGCAAGGCGTGCTGGTATATTCTGTGCCCTAAAGGGGATCGCTGACGTACTGATATCATTATATTGTCCTCATTAGTCATCACAGTAATAGATACGTTTGTCTGGCGATCGAGCACAGAATCAATGCGCACTGTAGATAAAGACCGACTTATCAACGTATTGTGGCTCGCTTTGTAAAAAAACAAAGGTTTGCAGAAGGAAGTTTGTCAAATTTAAGGACCAACGTACTTGTTGAGGATGAAAACCAAGAATAGAGAAATTAATAGAGATAAACGACGAAAACGTTCGAAATTAACTCAGCGCCATTCGTCCAACCAGTTTCAATACCTACGTGAACAAGTTTCGGGTCTACCATTGGAGTAAAGCAATATTACGATTTCCTCCTGTCGTAAGTACGACGGTCAATCACGAAAGATTTGATGCTGCGGACACATTCAATGCCTTGGAATTCAGTCAGGTACGTTCGAATCACAAAATGTAGAGAAGAGTTCAGCTTTTTTTTTTAAATTGGGTAAAAATAACATAATCCATGATCCAAATCGAAAAAAAGGACGGTAACACCGATTTCTATGATCAAGTTTTAAATTTTACATGCATGGTACATGCTGACTCAAGCTTTCGACATTATACGGTGTCTTCCTCAGGAGTGAGGGAAAATATTAGGACCCAAGAATAAGAATCAAGTGAAAATCCCAGTCTGAGAGTAAACAACAACATAACAAGTAATTAAGGAAACAGTGGAAGGGGTGGTCAAGCAGTGAGAGGTAGACAAGGGGAATTGTATAAAAAACACAGAGACTGAGAAGCTAGAAAGGTCTAGAACAAAGGTATAAGAAGGTGTCAGAAAGAAAATAAAACAGAATATGGAAAAGAGAGTGTATAGGGCTAAGACAATAAACGGGCAGTGAAAGAAATCCGAAGTGTCGTCCCAAACTTAAACAAATGGTGAGTGAAATACAATGGTACAGTGTAGTAAAATAACAACGGCAGAGAAAATAAACACACATGTAGGAGCCAGTCCAAACCAAGAGTTACATTGTGGACCAAAATGGAGACAGGTTTAGCAACCGAATATAAGGGTAAACGTAGGGTACATGGTGGGTCTACATCAGTGTGTAGTGGGAAAGAAAACCACTGGTCCACCATGTAACTCTTGGCTTGAGTCAGAATGTACCATACATGTAAAATTAAAAAGTTGATCATAGAAATCGGTGTTACTGTCTTTTTTTCGATTTGGATATTAACGATCAACACGGCTACCACTACCATATTTAATAATCCATGATCAGTAGCGATGAGTTCCACAAATGCATTTGGTCCTGGCTTCGAAAAAACAAGGTGAGTTCGAGGAGTCAGATTTATTAGAATACGAATTAAAATTATTTCATATCATCTTGTTAATCACAGACAAAATTTTACCGCCCGTGCTCATCGTTTTTGGTCTCATATGATTACATCATGATGGAGGCATCAGATGTTGCAAATGATTAGCTCATTGGATTGCCCAGGTTGACAAACCTAAGGGTAGGATGTGTTTCCAGAGCTGTAGCTGTTGAAGGAGATAAGATATGAAGAAGGGTATAGGGCGTTGGTTTTCTCGAAATCTAGTTGGTTCATTTACATGCTGAGTCAGCTGGCTGTCTAGGAAAAGATTCAGAAACAAGGTTGCGGGGTGTGCTGCCGACCTATTACTTTGAAGGGTCCTCCAGTCAATCTCGTTGATATTAAAATCACCACAGATTACTAGATCATAATTCTGGAGTGTGTAATTTATCACATCCTTGAGGTGTTCCAATTAGCCTGCATAATTATCCTCAACGTGTACAGTATCTAATGGTACGTAATGACGTTGATGGACGTCAGATGAGCGTTGTATTTTTTTGAATGCAAAAATGTTGCTTGAACTATACCATAAATTTCAACGAGAGATGATTTATAGAATAGTGACTGATTTTCTGTTCTAGTTCGGAAAGAAAATACTGCCTTAGAACTGCGCCGTCATTGGACGCCATCTATGGATGTTACTCCACTGACAGACCCAAGGTAAATACCAAAATAGGTTACCAAAATAGGTTGTAGTCTATCATGTTCTGGAGGTACTTAAGTGTCCAATGGTCGTTTCTATTTCTCTTTCTCAACCACCGTGGCGTGGTGATCTTTTTTCAAAGCTGGAATCTCCCATTTTCTTCGTGTAGTTCAGCTTTAATAAACTCGTTCAGACGGCGGCGAGCAATGACACACAATCCAGTAAATCCAGTCATCCAGGTTTTTCGAGTACTAGTACCCTCTGACCACAGTATCAAGTGGACGATTACAAATAACTA
>NMRB01000213.1:101774-144039 GCA_002633025.1 Notospermus geniculatus
ATAACTTTATTGCCTGTTCAAGAAAATGACTTTTCCTTTTACAACTTTTTGAAACTGAGTTTCTTACTGTAAAACAAAAGAGGGTTGCATAACAGTCGATCCTGATTGATATTGAGGGTCCATATTAAACATAAATCAAGGTGGGAGGAGTAAATTTTGTACCAGGGATCTGTAAACATGAAAACTTGACACTCACTTTTCATGGCTGTGACTCAGTGTGTTTACTTCCCCTAAGCCTTAAGTGAATAAACCCGTGTGACAAGAAATGATGTGGCACGAAAATAACGTCACTTCGTGAACAATATGCTCAACAGTAACTGCAGTGAAGAACTGTGCAGATACGTCTACAAGGGACAAGACCACATCACGGCACCAATACAACAACCAGATACAATGACAACACCAATGAAATCCACCGCTTCATAGACACAAGATACACCTCACCTGGCGCCTCTCCCATTTTGGTCTCAGCAGTTGCTAACCAGCAATTCAATGCCTAGAGTAGACGTACACCTCCCAAGCCACCAATCAGTTGTATTCACCCGCGGAAATGCACAACAACCGATTGATCGAGCAAAGGACACTCACAGGATGGTTTTGGGCGGACCAGACCAACCCTGAGGCACGCAACATACTTTACCATGAATTCCCAGAAGTTGCACTGCGGGCAGTCCTGGCAGTCACTAAAAGATGTAAAGACTCCCAAACGTTCAGTATCCGAAAAAGAAGTTATGGGATGTGACCGTGGTTGAGGAGAAAGTAGAGAACGGAACGGATACCTGTGAAGACATCGTTACATTTTTGCTTCATCTGGTAACTATTGTTTTAAATATGGACACAAATTACACCATTGCTAAAAATCATCGACATGTTACCTGAGCAAAAGGCCTGGATTTTTATGTACCGGTAATCATGTATCAATTTTAATACCCGTACCGGTCCCGGTATGCCCACTGTTAACGATCAAATTTTTCATAAATTGAGTTTTCCAAGTAAGGGCATCGACACGTGTCTTAGTATTCAACACGTGAGGCTCTAAAATGGCATATTGAAAAAATGTGATTAAAAATTTGATTGTGAACAGTGTGCACAAATCATCTCACGGTATTGACATATCATTTTATTGATTGTCTTATTCATTCAGGTGATTATACAACAGGTATCAAAACCACAAAGGAGATGAAGCCTCCCGATGGAACTGCTGGTGTAACTCTGCAGGACAACTGCAATGGTTTACTAGTATTAAATCTGTGCTCTTGTGGAATAAAACATGGCAAAAATTCAGAAGAATCATGGGGAGGTATTCCTGTTGTAGTTTTTCTTGGAGATGATGTTCAGCTCCCCCGTCTGTGGTGCTCCAGTCTACAAGCCCAAAGGAAAGGACTGGTGTCTATTCACGGGGGTCTTGCCTGGAAGGAATTCAATCAGGCGGTTATTCTCAGAACTGTAGTAAGGCAAAAGGCGGATGAAAAACCACTCCGGGACACACTGAATGCACTCAGGACATATACCTTGAACAAAGAGCAGGCACACTGACTTCAAAAGTTCCAGTGGGATGTCCTGGGCAAATCTCATGGGCAGCAGCTTCTTGAAAGAATGTCCGACAGAGGACTGTTTGTATTCCCAACTAGCGCTCAGGAATGGGAGCATAACAAGTCCAAGCTCATTGAAGCTAATGCATCTGCTCCAATTGCCAAAATCAAGGCAATGACAACAGGTATTCACAGCAACTGCCCAAGTGACAAGGTAGGGGGACTTCTCCCTGAACTCTACCTATGCAAAGGAGCCAAGGTGATGCTGACTAGCAATCTCCTGGTTCAATATGGCCTGTTCAATGGATCGACAGGGATTGTTAGGGACATACTTTACCTGAACGACAAGAACCCATCCACGGGTTTGCCAGATGTGGTCATGGTGGAATTTTGCAAGTCCACGGTCTTATCAAGCAAGAACTCTTGTACCACGTGTACCGTAGGCCTACAACAGGCTGTACACTTGTTACTGTTGTGTAATACTCATAAGCTGCATCATATCATGATATGTACCTACGGGATGTAGTAGGCTTACAAGGTCATGACGTGGACGGTGGACGTCGTTGCCAACAGCAATGAGAATGACACCGCGCTGGTTTTACAGCTCAAACTCGTTAACGAAAATGAGTTACCCAAGCGTGGGAATGAAAAGCAGGTATTATCACATGTCCATAATTGCATGTATCAGTATCATGTGTTGTGTAAGGGCTGTTCTCATAGTAATCAATGACCAGTTGAGAGATATGATCTGATGTGCCAGTACATGGTACTTCTCTTCCATATTTGAAATGGCAGCCCTGCATTTTAACGAGAATGCGGGACGGGAACAATCCACAACAAAGTCAGAGGAACCTCAGTTCTACTTGAAGACACGAAAGAACAGAAATGGGAAGACCATTGCGGTGCCTGTGAAGAAACGGCAGACATTGGGTAGGTAGGATGTTTTGATGGAGTGAAATTCTGAAACTGAAATTCTGTCCTGATGCTTATGTGCTCATCATGCATTTTCTTTGTTTCCTTTATAGGCTACGTTGACAAGTTTGCGACTGAAGTTCGGCGTCTTGTCATGTCCGGCCAAACGTACAGGATCAATGATGATGACCCGCCATCGCTCTGTTCTTAGGATGAACGGCCAACGAAACAACAGGCAATAAATCAGCGACTTAGCAGATTCAAGAAGATCAAAGAAACTTGAGCAGATTGAAATGTCAACTGGGCACAAAGACGGGTTTCGGGGGAAGAAAACATCTCATGATGACCTAAGTACAGTATCCAGTATCCTCAGTCAGTCGTTTGTCTCCAAGCAGACTTAATGTCACAATTACCAGTAGAGTAAGCAGACTCTGTAAGGGGCTGACTTTTCCATGTGTGTTGTTTGGGGGGGGGGGTGAAAGAATAATGATGTAAATAGTACGTACAATGTATTTACTTACTTTATGAAAGATAGTGATCACATCTGTAGAAATTACCTTAATCAGTGTTCATGTTCCCCTAGAATTGTAAATAATGATTCTATGTTAATGTACTGTACATTGCATGTTAAAAGTGAATTTTTATGAAATAGGCCCACAGGTGGAAAACCACGTCTTCCGAATGGGTTCAAATTTCTTAGGAATGCTGGTTAGAGATCAAATAAGAATTATCTGTGAAGTTTATTAAAGTTAACCCCTCCCCTGTGGAGCAGGCCATGCCTAAGTTTATGGCACTTGCACTCAGAGGCAGCTTTACCTCCATTTATCTCCATTCTGGAATGAGATTCCATGTTTCTGATAGTTCTACATGAAAGACCATATAGGTGCTACACAACATGGGCCCATTATTCGGTGTAAGCTCAATGCAGTTTTACACCAATGCCATCTGGATTGTCACAGCAGTCCATGTTAAGTGGCCCCCTATAAATCAAATCTGCACCAAGGTTCCATTGATGTGATCACATTTTTAGCTCACCGGGGTGAGCTCCTATGATGGTGCTGTGTCCGTCGTCGTCGTCGACCGTTAGCAGGGCACGTTTCGTAACCGCTGGGGCTGTTGATCTGAAACTTGGTACTGGTACATATATACCCCTAGGTCAGATGACCTATGACACCAGTTTCGGTCCGATTTCATCCTTGGCTTGGCCACCAGATGGCCAACACGAAAAGTGCAATAACTCCTGAACTGGATCATCTCAAAATTTTGATCATAGATGTACCAGTATCTGATTTAGGATACATAACAGTAAACACATATATATAAGAGGTGTTTGATTTGACCTACATTCCAAGGCCCCAGAGGTCGAGATTGTACAAAAGTAACGAACCTGCCACATTTCTCCATTATTTCGCAGAGCAAGTTCATATCTTGCATAAACATGTATTAGAGGGGTGCCTTCAACAAAAGTACCGAGTTCGTGCGCAACTGGACATCCAATATGGCCGCCAGGTGGCATAACCTGAAAATCATCTTAGTATTATAACTCAGGCATGAATGGACCTAGACTGCTCAAATTTGATATGTGGCGCCCTCTAGATAATCTGTTTTGGCCCGATCGGCCATCCAATATGGCCACCAGGTGGTGTGACCCAAAAATCGTCAAAGTGCTGTAACTCAGGAATGACTTGTTCAAGAGCGCTCAAATGTGCTATGGGGCACCCCCTAGATGACCGTTATTTGCGTGAGAAGTTTCAGCCATATCGGACATCCAATTTTGCCGTCAAATGGCATATCGTTAACCCCAAAATCATCAAAGTACTGGTTAACAGCCAGGAAACCTATACTAGAATTTGTTGACCGTGAAGGGGCCCTAGCACCCCAAGAAACGAACAGAGGTTACCTTTTTACGATGGTATTTATCTGTAAATGTCATAGGTTAAGCGTAGAACCGGTACCACCTGTTTAGGCCTAATCCAATTCGTGTTTGTCACCTTCTTCATCTTGCCAAGGTATCAGATTTATCTTGTCTTTCAGTACTTAGGCATTTTCACCAGTAGTCCGGTATCTTGAACATTGGCCTCATGTCTGTGAGAAGGACTACTAAGTGGTTTGTTCAATTTGTTCACACATACGGTATGCGTCTGGTGGGGGCGGCAAACTGATCGTCCGCTCGCAATTTTCTTCAAGCCTGAGCAGTGTTCGTCGATTTTCCTCATTTATTCGTTGTCACAACCTGCATTCATTTGATATAATGTGTAAGGTTGAATTTCCTCCCATTTGAATTTCCCTCCAAAAGAACTAGGGAAAGGGGAAGGTGGTTGTTTTGGAGAATTATGGGTAGACCCCCTGTAGAGAAGGGCGAGGCTGTTTTTGGCAAACAACTGTAGGAAGCCATGCAGAGTAGACTGCAAATCTTGGAACCACCCTTGTGGATTGAGTTTCTGCCGAGAATTATGAGCGATTTGTGAACGGAGCTATGGGTTTTCCCCGTTTACGTTGATGTTTTACTCCGGAATAAATTACGTTGCCTATATTGAACATACGGCTCACTCGTGGTAAATGTGTGTCCCGCGAATCTGACATTCGTGTATTACGCTCATGAGTCATGAAATTCAATTTTGCCTTAGTTCATTACCTTGACGATGATCATAAAGATGTTGTTCCCATAAAATACCTCCGGAACATTGCTCTGGAAAAGGGCATTTAATGTTGATGGAGAGTTGGACGACCACCGAGAGTACGAATACTTGTTCACTGACGATCCGGATGATGACATCTTCACTGAGTTCAGGTAAAGACTCGGCTTCTCCTCCCTTGACCTTCACGCAAGCAAACCACATTCCGTATTCAACGGATTTCCCCGGTCCCAAAAATAGCAATCAATCACGGCAAAGCTTGCACCGACCCACTGCATGACGTGTTCCTGGTAATGACGTTGACCAATCAAAATTTGATGAAATGATATCTCTGATATTTTTTCTTCCCTGAACGACGAAGAAACGAGGCTTCTGATTGGGCGCACGAGAAAATCCCAAAGCGAGTTGAACACGGAATCTGGCTGCTTGCTGCGGAGTGTAGGAAGAGGTTAGCCGATTTCTGCACAATGCATTATGCAGAATGGATGATGATGGCGCGGGATGTTATGCGTGCATACTGCAGCTGGCAGGTAGGCCTAAGCAGTGAAGCCCGCCGGCAAAGTGTACAGTCTCAAGTGACTACAACGGATAGTTCAAACACTCGTGGTTCTAACGGGGATGGTGGTAATGGAGAACTTGCAACTGCACTGTCTGAAGTAGCTGATGCCATCATAAAGAGGAGCGAAGGTCTTCCAAAAAAGGAACCCACGGTGTTTGTTGGTGATATCTTTGATTATCCAATATGGATTAATTCGTTTAAGGTTCTGGTGGAAAATCGTTATCCTGAGAGTAGCGATCGCTCATACTACTTAGGAAAGTACACTTTTGGTGAGGCAAAGGAGAGCACTAAGGGACTTCTTGCAGTCAACACAGAGGCTTCATATCTCAAGGCAAGGACGCTGCTGGAACAGCGTTTTGGCGACAAGTTGAGACTTGCCGATATGGCCATAGAGCCGAAGGCCAAGCGTGCCCGGAAAGACACTGGGGACGGAAAACATTCCGTTGCTGAAAAGGCGGCGGCAGGGTCATCAGACGATGACGATGACAATGATGCGGAAGCACTTTTGGGGTCTGACTCCAATAACGAGTCGGACTCCTCCGACATGGATTCTGCAACTGAGGATAAGCTGCTGTCTACAATTGCCGATGAGCTTGCAGCCAATGAGAAGTGTGGGCCTGATATTGATCCGACTTTGGCAAAGATCATTAATAAACGCTTCCTTGAGTCAACGGCAATAGACCTAATCAAGGATAAGCAGGGCAAGTATTCAAAGCCCCAAAATTGTGAAACCCTCACGGTCCCAGTGATTAACCCCTGAGATCAAACGCAAACTCAGCAAAGACCTGAAAAATCAGGACAAATCCCTCGGGTTTTGTCACTTGGATTTGATCAAGGGGGCGACCGCTGTGGCCGAGGCCACCCAAGAATAGGAGCTGTCAGCGAGCTGACCACTAGGTGTCACTAGGGCCCAATTCAATGCATATAGCGGACCCAGTCATTATCGATCGAGCAGCGATCATAATAGATTTCCTGTACATTTGGTCCGCTAAGACTGTGCTGCCATCTGTTAGCAATATGCGCGGCTGACTGCTCCTATTGGGAAAGTTCAAAAGGGAAAAACGGGAGCCTATAGTGAGAAAGCTCTCTGATGCTTTAGCCTTACTGGGCCATGCAAGTTATTCCTTGGCAATGCGTAGACGGGAATTCATACGGCTTAAAAATGAAGTATGCCGCCCTTGCGGAATCCGACACTGTTCCATTGACGAAAAACTTCTTGAAAAAACCCTGAAAAGGGTTGGCAGGGCTGATGACGTCGGACGAGATGCGGCCAACTTCAACAAGGGCTATGGACATCAGTCACAAAAAGGGGGAGGCTACTATCACCCCAGATTCTGCCGGGGGCGAGGCCAATACCAGAATCGACCGTATACAGGGGTCAAAACAGAAACAAGTCACGGAAAACATGGAACATTAACAAGAAATCCCACGAGGACAAAAAATAAGTAATCCTGACACAGTTTTGGCCAGGGACAATGATGATTGGCCCTGCATGAACATTCACAAGACCCCACTTTCTCAACATTCGTTGATAGCACTTTGGCAAAAGCCAGAACGGCCGTAAGCAAATTTGTGGCTGGCAGGCTAGCGGAATTACACTTCAACTTACAGGTAAGTCTCGTATAATTTTTCAATTCAGATAACTAATGTTGTTGGTTAATAAAACAGTTATTAAGGATAGCATGAATGGTTAATGCGAGTTATCACACCTCAAGAGAACGTCAGCCAATCACAGCGTGTCATTTACGGTCACGTGCCGTGCGATGATTTTCATTATTTCATGGCATTATTTCATGTTTGGCGCGCTGACGTAAACGATGACGTCAGATACCGCGATGGGAGAAAATGGCTGACAGAAGGTGCAAGTCGCGCTGTCAGCCTCGGTGGTTCTGTGCCAACAGCGGGGATTCAGATAGAAACAAGGGGCAGTGGCAGTGCATAAATCGCTTACAGCGTGTATAGAAAAGGTAAGTCGTATTTGTAAATGTTTTCTGCGATGTAGTAGCCGGAGAAAAGGTGTTTTTTGGTCGTGTTGTTGCTGCAAATCATACAGAGGAACTTGTACCAATGTTGGTAAAAAACACGCCATTATGGCCCAAAGGGCCATCAGAAAGGGCCGCAGACCCGTAAAAGCAATCCTTACTGACAACACATACACACGGATAAGTGGAATCAGGGGAATGGAAGTACATTGAGTGCCCCATGCCATTTGATGTTTTCCGAAGACTGTCTTCGAATGCCACGACTCAATCATACAAGGTAAAGGGATACTCTGCGTACAAAGAGTCCGACTTTGATGCGGAGCCAGCAAGGGGTTGGAATCACCTTATCAATAAGGATGGTGATGGTGCTGGCCGTCGCCTTGTTGACCTATTCAGATGAAGTCCTCATGCAGTTTACACCAACAAACTATGTGCGTGAGCATGATAACAACATTACTGATATTCTACCCACACCTGTTGAAAAAGTTTACATAAGGTGTGTGACCGATGCCGACAAACTTTGACTTCCTTCCTGCAATGACATCACCTTCCCTGTATTCTGATGTGCTGTTCAGTGAGAGTGACATGAGAATCTTGGGAGTTGACCAGATTGACATTACCAAGTGGAGAATCATATCCTCAGTTTTCCAAGATGTGCCTCCCACAACCCTTTTTCTGAGAATACGAAACGAGAACATCTTCGCGAAGGACTGAGTGTCCAGCGAATGTGGCTCCTGTATCTGGAAGCCCACAAACCTGAACAGTCGGCAAAAGTGAAAAGGAATCGACCCTTCACATGGAATGTGAAATTATGGCTGCACAACTGGGTCAAGTGATGTAAGAAATGATATTCTCAGATGTTTTAGTATTGTTTTTCAGTGAATCGTGTTTCTGATTGAATAATTGTTTATTTATTCCAAAGACAATACAACAGAAACCAATTTCAGGGGCCAAGGCCAAATGGGCATTATCGACCCCATAAATCGTGTTCCATTGTGTTCTGGACGGTGTCTCGTTGATCTTGTGGATTACATGAGTGTCAGCATACGTCTAGTCTTCTGGTTCGTCATTTCATCCCTCACATGGGTATAGACAGCATCTGATATTTTTGCACAGTTTATTGCCAAGTTATGAGCACAATTCACTTAGCGGATAATGTCGGAGGCTAATTGGCACAATCAGTCTTATGCAATGATTTTAGGATGTCAATAACAGGTTCATTGAATTTCCTGATCATGAAAACATGGGTATAGACACCACTTTTAATCCATTTGTACACTTTGTTACAAAGATACATGAACATTTCAATTTCTAGGTAATGGCAACAGCTCATTAGCATAATTATGCAATTTTGACCACTTTCCAATCACCAGAGTTTTCCGGACTTTTGTTATGTTATACCTACAGGCCCCTGAGCACACCACAAGTGAAATCAATTATGTTGCAATTTTTTCCAGGTTCACCCCATATTTTTGGCAGAATGACTGGACTACAATACAATACATGTAGATACTGATCTATCACCACTCCTGACATCCACACACACCATCAGAAGCAAGGTGATCTGGAAAACCAATCAACGAAACTCAAGAAACCACAGTACAGTGAAGCCAAATCCTTGGTGAAAAAGAAAGTAAAGACAAAACTCTCACGAAGTATAACATCTGAAGAAAAAAAAGAGATCAACAGAAGCCAAGAGCAGACAGTCAAGGAAAAAGGCAGAAGAAAATCTGGTGCAATATTGATGACAAAAGCAGTGCTCTGGCCACAGGTACTGGAAGTCGCTGCAGTGACACACTGGACCTTGAAAATACTTCACCATTATTGAAGAAGAAATTAAAAAGGAAACTCTCACTCAGAACGACAGCCAGAAAAAAGAAGAGGCTAGAGCCAAGCACAAATAGTGAAAAAACACAAAATTCAAAGTGAAGTTCAGTCCGACGCTCCATGCTTCCTAACATCATGCAATAAAAAGACTCCCTTTATGGGGAAAGACAATAAGATGTACCTGTCTTAGTAAAGGAAGTTTTGATGTCGCTGGTTTTACTAAGCACATACAGAAGAGAGGCCATGGAAAGATGAATGATCTGCTGAGAAGTAGTTGTTTTCACCCAGGGATTCCTACATTTTCCTTGGTCAACGCAGATGGGCACATCCAGTTAGAGCCATACCTTGCCATTCTCGAGTCATGTGAAATTAGTGAGTGTCAAGCAAACTGAATGTCGTAAAGGAGGAAATTAAACAGCAAATCGAAGGATGGGCTTGTGAAAAACGTGTGCAATTTCAATTATTTTGAGACCCCTTTGAAACAGGAAAAGGGAATCATTAGTGCAGTATGACAGTTCCCCCGCTACCACACCAGCCAGAAAAGTCATGAACAAACGGAAACTGAAGCAGAATCTGGAGCAACTTGCAATGTATTAGAAAACTAAACGGAAAGAGAAACTTGAACAGATTCTAACATCCCTCTGTGATAAGTACTGCTAAGGTAATATCAAGGACCTGATACATTGTCTTTCTCAAGTGATAAAAACTGGAAGACATTTTAAACTGCAGATTCACTGAAGCCTCTCTCTGGTGTCAACCTACTGAATATGTTGTAAACTTACATTACATACACTTCTGAAGCCTCTCTCTGGTGTCAGCCTACTGAACGTGTTGTAAATGTAAGTTACATTACATACACTTTCAGAACACACCACAACCATCTCGGGAGGCCAATCTCACCATTGTTGCCTTCAACATGCACGAAGATACAACACAGGAATTCATTGGTGACAATGGAGATGAGTATACCATTGACAAGCGGTAGGCAGCCTCACTGGTGGAGGACCCAGACAACTTGGAAGAATCACTACTGCCAATTCTGCCATTAACACTGCGATGTAAACTACAGACCACATCATTCACCTGAGTCGTCAATGAAATACCTCCACACTGCTGTCGAAAATACATGGAAGAAATGTCAAGATGCACTGCTCGAGTCCCTAAAAGAGAAGGAGTTGGTCCTTGGAGGAGACGGACAATGCGATTCAATGGGACACAGTGCAAAATTTGGCAGTTATGTGCTGATGGAGTTAGATGACAATGGGGAGTGCCAAGTGGTCACGTTTTAACATTTGTTGTTTTCATTTTCATCGACAGGAAGCAAGGAATGAAGAAGACGTCGTTCCGGAAAGTGTGAGTATCAAAGGCAATATTCACTCTTTTCCCTCAAGAGACCTGAGTCAGTAACCATACCAAACTTGACTCACATTTTTGTTGTCAAACTAATTACAACTTTATCCAGAACGAATCATGTCACCACTACGTACGTTACATTGCACATCACCCTTCGAGAAAGTGACCGGTCCACGGCGTATGTGCTGCCTCGAGAAGAAGAGGCCAATCAGAATTGGTGCTGTAAATTTTGAATTGTGGTACAATATAGTGGTAACCGAAGACCCGATATAAAGTGCAATATGATTGGTCGACCGGTAAAGTTGGCATCGTGCCAAGATACGATACGCCACCGACTGGTCTATTTCTCGAAGGGTGATGTGCGATGTAACGCAGTGAAGAGAATCATTGTTTTTTTTCATTTTCATCCATGGCAACCCAGGAAAGAAGATGAAGTTCTTACAGAAAGTGTGAGTATCAAAGGCAATAATCACTTTTTTTCCCCAAGAGACCTGAGCCAGTAACCATACCAAACATGACACGCATATAGATTGTTGTCAAACTAATTACAACTTTCTCCAGAATGAATAATCATTGTATTACATGTATATTTATCTTTTTTTCATTTTCAACCATAGCAACCCAGGAAAGAAGAAGTTCTTGTAGAAAGTGTGAGTATCAAAGGCAATATTCACTCTTTTCCCCCAAGAGACCGTAACCATACCAAACATTACACGCATATAGATTGTTGTCAAACTAGTCACAGCTTTATCCAGAATGAATAATCGTTGTATTATATATATATATATTTTTCATTTTCATCCATAGCAACCCAGGAAAGAAGTTCTTATAGAAAGCAACCCAGGAAAGAAGAAGTTCTTATAGAAAGTGTGAGTATCAAAGGCAATAATCACTCTTTTTCCCCAAGAGACCCGAGTCAGTAACCATACCAGACATAACTTTATCCAGAATGAATAATCATTGTATTATATTTATATTTTTTCATTTTCATCCAATGCAACCCAGGAAAGAAGAAGAAGTTCTTATAGAAAGTGTGAGTATCAAAGGCAATATTCACTCTTTTTCGCCAAGAGACCTGAGTCAGTAACCATACCAAACTTTACACGCATATAGATTGTTGTCAAACTAATCACAGCTTTATCCAGAATGAATAATCGTTGTATTATATATATATATTTTTGTCATTTTCATCCATAGCAACCCAGGAAAGAAGTTCTTATAGAAAGCAACCCAGGAAAGAAGAAGTTCTTATAGAAAGTGTGAGTATCAAAGGCAATAATCACTCTTTTTCCCCAAGAGACCCGAATCAGTAACCATACCAGACATTACACACATAGATTGTTGTCAAACTAATCACAACTTTATCCAGAATGAATAATCATTGTATTATATTTATATTTTTTCATTTTCATCCAATGCAACCCAGGAAAGAAGAAGAAGTTCTTATAGAAAGTGTGAGTATCAAAGGCAATATTCACTCTTTTTCGCCAAGAGACCTGAGCCAGTAACCAGTACCAAACATGACACGCATATAGATTGTTGTCAAACTAATCACAGCTTTATCCAGAATGAATAATCATTGTATTATATTTTTTTCATTTTCATCCATAGCAACCCAGGAAAGAAGTTCTTATTGAAAGCAACCCAGGAAAGAAGAAGTTCTTATAGAAAGTGTGAGTATCAAAGGCAAAAAATCACTCTTTTTCCCCAAGAGACCTGAGTCAGTAACCATACCAAACATTACACACATATAGATTGTTGTCAAACTAATCACAACTTTATCCAGAATGAATAATCATTGTATTATATTTATACTTTTGCATTTTCATCCATAGCAACCCAGGAAAGAAGATGAAGTTCTTATAGAAAGTCAATGCACTACTACAGTTGATTTTCAGACAGGTGCCAGGCCTGGAGCATGAAGGAATGCCAAAAAAGAGTGGCACTCCCTTCTAAAGTTGCGTCAGATGATGACGACATATACTCGTTTTTGATCAAGCAATTTACTTCCGAGCTCAGCAAATCAATGGAAAGAGATTGTCTATCAGAACCGCCTTGTTGTGAGACTCGGTCAACATAAATCTTTGAATAGGTCCCGGTTTGAATAGCCGCCCTCAATTGACTTACTTAATTAGGGCACGTGATCGGGGTATTGATAAAATGTGGCTTGGAGTGGGGACTTTATTCCACAAAAAAAATCACCATAAATCGTCACAAAGTTGGTCAATTTCGAATTTAGAAAATTTCTATCGTCCAAAAACAGATTGACTTCAAAACAGTGCCAGTTTCACCCCGAACAAGTAAGTATTAAAAAACATGATATTTTGGTCAAATTTCAAACTTTTCCCGAAAACACTGTTTTTAATAATTCACAAGTTTTATGGTCTTAAAAGTGTCCTGGTAACCCTAGATTGTGGGTATGAAAAGAAAACGTGGCTATGAAAAACATTCATGGAGATATGCCAGCAAATTAGCTGGGCATTTATTTTTGACTTTAGAAGGGTGTACTTCTATGTCATGTACTTACTTCATTTTTTGTTTCATCTTTCCAAAGGATAATCCTTTTGTAAGTTACAAAGCTACGATGATGTGTATGCTCTTGATTGTTCTGTATGGAAAAATTCACCAAGGGCCTCAACTCCGTGAAGAAGAAGAAAACGGTTAAGCCTCTGAGCGCGAGCACTTTAGAAAGCCATGCACAGGCAATGTACTCTCTCGGCCTGAAGCCAGTGGCGAGGACTTCAGAAAGTTGGTGAGTTGCTTCCAAAGCGATTGAAGAACTTGCCAGATTGTCTCCAGTCATATGTAGACTACCTTCGAACATGGATATGACCAAAAAGGTGGTGACCAGGGCCAAAGCAGAAAAGGTTGATCTGAAGGCATGCACATATATATTCTCTGTCGAACACTAGTACCGGTACATGTAATTGGAAACATAAACAATGTTGTCATGAAAGAAGCAGTGCCATAGGCCAACACCTATTCCCACCAGTTATTGCAATGAATCAACGAACCATAGCAAAGACCAACAAAGCCAAATTAAGGCCCACACTTGAAAGTCAGCTTCCACCAGATTCGGCAGAGTCAGCTGATACAGAACCTTTGTCTTCATCGGCGTGGATGTTGGATGGGATGGCTCTGATTCGAGAAATAGTTGATATACGTTTGGCAAACTCGCTGATAGAGTGTTACAGAGGATCGTCTCAGTAGCTACCAGACATTCTGCAGGAAGGATTGGTTTCGTTGGTGACCTGTACACTAACCTCAGCATTAAAGGTGGTGAAAGACAAGAGAGAGCAGCACAAGGGCAAGGATCAAAATCATAGGGTCGGATCAAAAGACACCGAAGCAGTTCAACAAATTCCTGTCTTGTGGTGAAAACAAGCAACATTCTTCCTTAGTCACTGGGTCCAGCATTCCACAGGAATTCTACCAGAGGGTCTCCATATCTATGTCACACATGGCTCAAAGTGTCACCTCCTTCGGGTTGTGGGAGATTAGATTCGTGTCCTCGAGATCAAAGACCTGGAGTGCGATCACCTATGGATCAAGGTGCTAAAGCTTATTTGTTGAGTAATGAAGCGATGATATCCCCTGATGCATTAAGAACTTCAACATTCAACTGTCTCTATCCGCATTTATTTATGAAGATCCAGAAATGGGTTAACAGGTGATCAGAAAATCCAAAATGTACAAGCAGTACTGGCGATAACTTGTTGCAGCAGACTGTTGACATAACTGACGTTGATAGGTAAAGTAGATAAGACTATTGACGACTTGAGGGTGTTGACTTAAAAGACATCGAGAATGTTGAAACGAACATGTTGAGAACATTGAGAACGTCCAGTATGTTGGGCATGTTGAAAACGGTCGATGAGAAGGTTGGAAAAGTTGAGTAAGTTGGAAAAGTTGGAAATGTCGGTTCAAACTGAAAATACAAAAATTGCACCGAAACTAAATACCAATCCAGATAACGAGTACACAAATTAAAACCGGAAATAGTATAAGCCAAACAAATTCCACACATCCACAAGAGATGCCGGAAAGTGGCGCCATCTTAAGGCAAACCACACAAACGTTAATACAATGATAGGACGTGCATTTACCAGCACACATATGTCGGATAAATCTAATGTCGGACACCAAACGGACGTGTGATTCCAACAAAAGTAACTCTGATTTGTGTCTAATAATTTAACTTGGGAATAACAACTCCCTATAAAACTGCCATGAAGACTAAATGGCATTAGGCATAAGAATAACTAGCCAAATGAGGCCAGAAATACATACAATCCAAAAACTGCACCCAAGGCAAAAATTGCAAATGGCGGCATCCAGAACTGAAGTGGGACGGCCGACTTCAAAGTCATTTTCTGAGGCTATCAGGATGGTGACAACTACTTACATTTACATCGTGCGTGTCCTAAGATATCATTCTTCATTTCAACAACATTTCCGCACGAGAATACGGACATTGAAGCGGCCAAAAGGCCAGGTTTTGCGGAGCGAACGCAAAACACGTCTTGCAAGTAGAGACAAAAATGGCGAAAGGCCACGAGTCACGTGACTGTCGTCATATGACGTCACAGGCGGAACACCGAAGGGGAATCCCAAGTAAACCCCTTCAGGGTGACTCAGAAAATTCCATTAGAAAAACCGACATTATTCCTTCACGAACAACACGAACGTAAACAAGTTCTTTTTCGACACCCGTTTTACGTGCTTGCGATCCGTCACTTAGAAGAGAAAATACGTTCACTTCAAGGAGTATCAATAAATAAGTGTAGATTGTGGTAATTGTTAACAAATAGCACTCTGCCACTCACTGATTTGCCAACTGAAGCGAGCTTTTGAAGCAGTTTGAATGAGATTCTTGCTGCAATGGGGGTTGCTGTAAAATCTGAACTCAGTCTGTATTCGGAGATGGCACGCCGTGCGTTCGCGTTGTGAACAGTCGGTTTACTTTAATTATGATATGTGCGGTTTGGACTAGCAGACATGCAAAGGTTGTATTTTGCATGTTTTATAAGAGGGCCTAGCCAGGTCACTGCTGCTTGGGGTGTGCTTAGAGCGAGAAAAGACGGGCCGAGGGTAATGGTGTAACAAGAAGTGTGGTCCTACGTTAACACACAAACCACACCAAACACCACTGCCTGGATCTGTTGCTGCCTCTCTCTCTCTTAATAGTTTTCCCGCCAGTCAGTCTTAAAGACACTTAGCCTTTAGACGGTTGCTAACATAACAACGCTTGGTGACTTAATTACGAATTTTTTCACATAGTGTCGTAGTGCTAGCCCAGCCGCCCCGCCCCGACAACGAAATAAATAAATGAAATGAAACAAATAACAATTAAATAGTTTCCAATTCCTTGGAATATGCCCAATAAGTAATCAATATAATTTGTGAATTTCAGCAGCAGCCGCGGCTTTCGATCATGTCTAGCGGGTCCGGCAACAGAGTTAGTGCTGGTGGCCACAAGTCTCACCTTGGTGGGGGTAAACGAAAACGGGCAAAGGAATTTGCAGAAGCTTGTCATCAGAAGAAGAAAGCAGCCGTGGAACCATGTTCGAAACCCTTAGCGTCTTATTTCCCGGATTAACTGTATGTCACTTCTCAGTCTTTTCTAGAGTTTCAGATTGTAAAGTTCCACTTGAAAAAGACCCCGGTTGGGGTCGAAAATTCGTGAATTCTGGAGATTGACTTCTTGCTTATTTTCATTTTGTGTGTCAATTTTGTGCTTTTCTGTATCTTGGATTTATCTGTGCAAAATATTATGCTTATTGCTTTATGCCCGATGTGATTTTACAAGTTGCGTTGCTATGCTTCCCGATCACTAAGATCGGGAACCATATTGTTTTTGGTCATGGTGCCCATGCAAGCTTTGCACATCAGCCGCACATGTGGCATGACCATGCAGCCATGCACGTCACCCGCAACGAAAAAGTAAATAAACATCTCTTTAACCTAGATGGCATATCTTAGTCCTCTCCATCATTTTCATAATTCAGAAATCAACAATTCCATTTTAGGTATAATACAACTCCACCTGCAGAGGAACTTACAGCTGAGCTACTGGGCTTTCAGATGCGTGATCTGGAAACTACATTGGCCTGCAAGACAATGAATCAACTTCAGGAATATACAATCATCAATTCCTTGCTGATCAACTTCCTACAACGTCATGAGTAGGCTACATGTCCTCCAACTCGGCATAGAAAATTGTGTGGTGGACCTGATACCATGTATCCTGAAGATTACGGCAACACAAGACCTCATCAAGTCTTGGCTCACCTCGGTGAACCTTAGCAATCACGTGGCGTCCAAACTTTGGTGTGGCCACCCTACTGGTATAAAGCCAGGATTATGTGCCAACGACGACAAAGTCCAAGAACCACGGTTCCACTTAACATCTGTGCGACCAGACCGCATTTTCACTGAGGCACCCCTACTTCAAGTTCAACAAGACAACAATGAACGCCATGAAGTGGAAGCAGCAATACGACGCCCATGTCACCAACGCATCATTGCAGACAGGCCAACACCACCGCTGAATGCTCCCACACCACGCACCAGCAGATCTACACAGCCAACAGGACAAAACCATTACACAGGTATACAACCACAACGACCTGCACCCGTTGCACCAACATCTGCAACAACAACACTCCTCCAATATGAACTTCCTAATCTAGGCCCCACCAACCCATCCTTCCAGTATGCAACACAGGCAGAGGAGGCAAAGCTTACCAACTTTGTGATTCGTATGAGCAGTATTGGTTGCCCCCTTGAAAGGGATGAACTCACGGAGAGTGTGAAACAAATCCTAGACAAGGATGGACGACCTAATCCTTTCCATGAAAACAGGCCTGGAAAGGATTGGCTGCAAACTCGACAAAGACTTACACAACATCAAAAATAACAAAATGTTTCTGCAGCCCTTTACAAACTGGCCACGACAATCTCCAGTCCAAAGACTCCCACTGCCACATCGAGCCCTAAACCTGCCACTGCTCTGGCTCCTCCCGTAACCATCAACCACACTCAACCAAGTTCACTCCTCATACACCTCCTGCCAGCCAAGTACGCAAAATTGCTCCACACCAACTCTTCGATGATATCAATGATATCACGTTGTCTCAGCCATGTCAGCTGTCTGACGCAAGTTGCTCTGTCGTGTCAAGATAGCAAATTTGGTAGTACATGGTTGGTGTCTCCATTGCAACGGTGTCAAGTTACATCATAACTTTGACAAATTTCATGTATCTGAAGCTTGGTGCCCATCAATCTGGCCATCTAAAGACGTTATTAAGAAACAATGCGACGAACATTCCTCGACAAGTTTCCTGATACAAGCGTTATCATAGACTGTTGTGAGATATTTGCTGAGGTTCCTCAGTCACTAACTCTTCAGTCTGTGTTTTGGTCCAACTATAGAGTAGAGACCATGTGACAAACAAGTATCTCATTGGTGTAGCTGCCAGTCATCCAGTGGTGCTATTACATTTATCAGCCAGTAATACCCAGGCTGTCTATGTCCGACAGGGAAATAGTTATCAGAGGTGGATTCCTGAACCCTAAGCTTTTGGAAAAGGGCTACTCTGTGATGGCTGACCGTGGCTTCAAAATAGCGGATTTGCTGAATCGAATGGGAGTGAAGCTAAACATTCCTGCTTCTTGGTCGAGGGATCAGTTTGCTGTCCATAAGACAGTCACTACACAGCAAATTGCATCAGAAAGAATACATGTTGAGAGGACGATAAAGACGGTGAACAAGTTTAGGATATTTGATAGACCAATTCCTCAAAGCATGCATGGATCAGATGTGGGCTGTTTGCTGTCTTCTAACTAATGGCTTCAATCCGATTATATTGGTCTGATGAGTGTTCCAAAATGTCGCCAGCAGACATGGGGGCATTTGGATAAAGGTTAGTGATAGGAGAGCTGTTTCACAGAGTTCTGTCAGGATCGACTTCTATCGAACAACAAAGCGTTGGACGATTCCATCATTCAAAAATGTGAAGTTGAAGTCCTTCGCAGATGTCAGCAAGGTAACCAAGAGCAAAACCAGTGAGAAGGAGACGATTCTCAAGTCCCAGAGGAATCTAATGGCACGCCTTCTCATCGTAGGGAAAGAGAGGCAGGAGGCAGGGTTGGACCTATCCTTTTTTTAGCCAGAGTAAAACTTTTTTTAGCCAGAGTAAAGAAAATCCCTGTTGTTCAATAGTGTGAGTGTTCAATAGGGATTTTCTTTTCTTTGGCTAAAAAAGGTAATGGTAGGTCCAACCCTGAGAGGGGCATCAAAATTGGGGATTTACTGGTCTATACCTGGAGACCCATGCCCTTTGTGGACGCCAGGACCAGGTTCTTATTTCCGAATGTTACTTTCGGAGCTCTCTCTGGTACAACTCCGAGGTTGCTTTCTGTTACACGTGCTTTTCCAGTTACTAGAGCGTGATGTCGGCCAGTGCGACAGTGACGGTGTTGTTTTTATGCTATTTTCTCTGTTGTTTCCCAGTCCCCCAACGAGGTAAGCAGTGCAATTGAGATTCTTATGCCTTAGGCAGAAGTTTGAGTACTTTCATGTGGCAGTGAGCCGCCATGTTGGATTTCTAGCCGAGTTGAACTTCATGACCTTTTGCAGTGTCCTGAAGTAAAGGGCCTGCAGTGTTTATCGCTTTCTATAGTCCTGGTTATTAGTAGTTGCCAGTTGGTATCTTTGTGACGTCTCTGGATGAGTTAATTGTGTGCAAAAAGGGCACAGGTCATGTTCAAATATTTCTAGTTGTAGTTTTGAGTCTCATCAACAGGTGGCAGCACCTGCTGGTGTTGAAGTTTTAGTTACACCGTTGAATAAATCCTTTCAGGTTTTACGGTCGAAGCAGGGTCAAGGTTTTCGTGTTACCAGTCATGCAGTCAGTGGAGATGGAACGTTACACAGTGAATAAAGATGACCATATTGGTACAGTAATCCTCGTCGTGGATTTCTTGTTGTTGTTGGAACTGAAGCATCCTCTGCTGTTGTTCGCCGCCACATAGTAGTAAAACCTCTAAACATGTCGAAGCCTGAAGGACTTGACGTTGACGCTGAGGAACTCGTGGAAGAAGTTAGGAAAAGAAAGATGACGGAGAAAGGGCAAGAGTACAAGTTGTCGCTGGAAGTCAAGGACCGTGACGGAGAAGTCCAACGGTTGGTCACAAGAACGGGATGTGAATATTTGCGGTGGTTGACAGAGTACAGTAATGTTTTGGATTTACATGAGCAGTGCCTTACTCTCGCCCTTGATGAGAAAAGTAAATGTGCTGATAATGGAGGATTTCAAGTTGTGAACAGTGAGTTTTTTACCTTTAAGCAACGCATGGGAGTATGGTTGCTCTGCCATTGAAGGACTCAGCTGCCGCTAGTCTTTCTGGAGGACAGTGGGTCCCGGGCCTCGTGATCTCGGAGCAATAGGAGCGGGATTTCGAGTTTGTCGCTAGCCAGGTTTAAGGAGAGTCAGCGCATGGCAGAGTTGTTGGCAAGAAGGGAGCCACTCAAGGAGAAGGAGCTGGAAGAAGCGAAGGTCAGGTTGAAATTTCAGGAGGAGTTGGCCCTAAAGACAGAAATCAGGGTGTCTGAAATGAGATCCAAGATGTTGGACAAGTTTGAATCTGATGAGGAGAGCGATGCGAATGCTGACAACAAGGCTGTTGTGAAGCCAGAACCAATTGCTTCCTATCCCAAGGAGCACGTTGTTCAAGACCCGCCGTGTTCCACACCTCCTGGTGTGGGCATCGTTACTGGTTTGCTTTGAAACCGTGACGAGGAGTTCTCTTCTGTTACAAAGGAATTACGTAAACCAGTGGTAGAATTTAAGAAATTCTCCGGGTTGAATGGTTGAATTCAGTGTGATTTCCAGGCCCATGGGGCTTTGGTTATGCGTTCGTATAGATGGCGCCACTGTGCAGCTAATGTTTTCAGATCTGAGGAGGAATGTATTATTGAAGTTTTATGATTGTGTCAGGAAGCACTATGGTTTGTTATTCATCTGGATCCTTCAGTTGAGCGCAGTGCGTATGAACCTTAGTCTCCGGCAACTCTTGTGATGTTCAGTGGCATACTTGTCATCTTGTAGTTCTTGATGTACCAACCAGTTCTTACGGTCTGTACTGTTGTTTCCTACGGACTGACGTTTTATTCGACGACAGGCGTAACACTAGTGCAACTGAAATCAGCCATGTGGAGGGGATCGAGGTTGTTAGGAAGGTTACGGAACAACTGAATAATATAGTGGATGTTCCGTTTATCTTCAGATCGTGACTTTTTCAAAAATTTATTACCAGCCCCCAACGACGTCACTCTGACCACGCTGCGAAAGGAACTGGAGAAGCACCCAAACACCAGGTGTTGGATATCAGATTTTGTTAGTTTGTTTAGTCATCCATCAGAAGTGCCATCTGGTGTTTTGGCTTCGAGTTAACATTAGTATCTAGGCATGCGTACTTTGGCCTACGAGACCGGAAGGGGGAGTTTTCCAGCGCATAGACCGAGTTGAAACAAAGGGATCATCAAACTAAGAAAAGAGAGTGTAATCCAACAGTATGAAGAAGAAAACCGATTTGTATCAACCGTGTCTTGCTTACCATAGATTAGAACTGTATGTCCATTGACAGCCGGAAACTCGCGGACACCAGGAACTTGTACATCTAACTAGTGAAAGCTTGTCTAGAAGCCATTGTGCAGATGCTTAAGCGACAGTACAGCTCATTCTTCGAGACTGATGTCAATGAGAAACTTAAGGAGGAGGCACACGTTCAGCGAGGAGCCACAACATCGATGCGGAAGAGATAATGAGAATGTTTTCTGCCTCCCAAAAGCGAGCTCCTAATGCCACAATATGCTTCATTTCTTGTAGAATGCGTGTGGTTCATGAAAAATGTCCCATCTCACTTGCATTGCTGACTCTCGATATGCTCAAAACGCCACCACAGCATCAGGCACATTAGATTGGGTTGGCTACGATACATGCCAAAATTGGTTCCACACTACTTGTGTTGGAAAAACCATGCAAGATGCACAAAATGTCGATGACTTTTTGTGTCCAATGTGTGCGAAAACTATTGGCAACCCTGATGAACTAACTTATCAGGACCTTTAGAGTGTGTATGCTGAAGTGAAGGAACATATGGGCCCAATGGACCTAAAACTGAGGGATGCCCTGCTGGAACTAGGGTGCGACAAGACGGCATATCATAGTAATTGCTTTGTTGAGAATCGCTTACAGGAGATGCTCATGTCAGATGACAAGTGCAGTGGACCAGTAAAATTAGTGGAGCCACTACTGGGATTAAAATACACCGTGGATGAGGAGCAGTTATTGCAGCTTTTCACTGTATGCCAAACTTGTGGGGCGCGGGGAGCATCAAAACGTGTTACGTCAACATGTGGTACAAAAATAACAGTGGAACAGTTCTGTCCACCCTGTTACAACACCGTCAGCTGGGAGAGTTAGCCTAAAGAAGGCTTGCTAGCTGAAGGAAACATCTTGCTATCACGTGCAATACTGTTTGTCGGGTCTCTCCGACATAAAGGTGCTGATGGTGGTGGACTTCTGGGGGATGCAGTGTTACTCGAAAGGTACTTTCTTCTACCATCAGAAACATCTGAATGGTGCAATTCAAAATGCGTGGAAGAAAGACCAGGACAGTATTCAGCAACTCCTAGAACAGGACGCAGAACTTTCCGGCGACGGACGATGCGATAGCATGGGCCACAGTGCTAAATATGGAAGCTACACCCTGATGGATAATAAGAGAAATAAGATTTAACACGTTTACATTTCCTACAACCGTAACGACATCTTGTGTTTACTGCCGTAGGCCTACTTACCACACTTCAATGTGTTTACATGAGTTTCTTTACCACCACACCACTGTATCTTACATGTCTTACTTGTAATGTACATTGTCTCCGTATTCCACGTTTTATAATAAACTATTAATTACAAAAAAAAGATAATATGCATGCACTGAATTGATACAGGTAAAGATATTACTCTTGATCGTTCCAATGGTCATACTTCTTACCATCGAAAGCGCTGTCAGTAAATGGGTCATTGAGGTACATGTGCACATTTCTTTTTCTGATCATTTCAGATCAGCGAAGTGGACGGTAGTCTGAAAATGGAACTCGAAGGCATGAAGCGAGCTGTTGCAAAGGCTGAGGCTTCAGTCCCGTGCATTAATCCTAAAATCGTCACAGATGGGCACAGTTCTGTCCGTACGTTCTTGCGGTCAAAGGAAAATGTGACACACTAAAGTAGATGTGTGGCACGTAGTCAAAAGTAAGATTCAGACTTGATATACTCCATACCCTCTCCCATGGCTGCTTTTTATATTTTTTAAATATTTTTCAGGCCAGTGCAACCCTCAGAGATGTACTAGATGATTTGTGTGGGCGGAATCAGCCAGCGAAAATAATCCTCGGGCCTAGCACGGATATTTCTAGCGTTGGTGGCGTGGCAGATGGGGCTGTCATCGGCAAGATGGCCTCAGTGAAGGAAGCCACGATAACTGTGATGGGTTTGCATTATATCTTCAATGTGAAATATAACACTCATGTCAAGCTCAGTCTCTTGTACAATACATTGAAAAGTACATCTGTGGTGTGCAGGCAGGTCAAGTTGATAGCTTGAAGTCTTTGAATGCTTTCCACACTAAGTTGTGGTGACTGTTGTGAACATTTTCACATGTAAGGTGTAGAAGTGACGGATCGTTTTCATTTTGCATAAGGGTGTGTATGATCACAGACACTAGGTCAAGTTTGATTCTGTGTGGGTTGTGATTCCTATTTTGGCCAGTAGGGGATGTTTTGTGAAAAACTTAGCAGCATTGAAACTTTGTATGAATGTGCCTCTAGGTTGTTGTGACTCAGACGAAATTTCAATCTGATTCTTGACTTCACTAGTGGACCAAAACCAGAATTGGAGACATCCTTTGTCAGATGGATAGCGCCATCAGTTCTAATACACCGGGTACCCCATTCTAAAAATAATCATTGATGTCAACAAAATGCTCTACCGTTTATGGCAGGCCAGAGTGGACACAATTCGTATTTTATATCCATATAAATTCCTATTTTATGTGGACATATATTCGTATTTTATGTCCATATATATTCCGACCAATCAGAATGACTTTCTTTATATGCACAATAATTCATTTTATATACACATAAAATCGATTCGATTTTATATACACATAAAATCAATTTTATATACACATTAATTCGAATATATCTACACATAAATTAAACTGGGCGAATTTATATCCACATAAATTCCGATTTTATATGGACATAAAATCAGCGCTTTATATGTGTATATATATTCACTTCCGTATCAGATTTGCTCACTTCCGTATGGAAAATACGTTCAGCCAATGGGAACCCACGACCCACAATGCAGCTGTGCGATGAAACGATGGTTCCCATTGGCTGAAAGTATTTTCGATACGGAAGTGAGCAGATCAAATAAGGAAGTTCGAATTATCAATACGGAAGTGAATATATATACACATATAAAGCGCTACTCTGATTGGCTGATTTTATGTCCATATAAAATCGGAATTTATGTGTATATAAATTCGTCAACTTTATTTTATGTGTATATAAAATAGACTTTATGTGTAGATATATTCGAATTTATGTGTATATAAAATCGAATTTATGTGTATATAAAATCGAATTAATGTGTATATAAAATCGAATTTATGTGTATATAAAATCGAATTTATGTGTATATAAAATCGAATTTATGTGTATATAAAATCGAATTTATGTGTATATAAAATCGAATTTATGTGTATATAAAATCGAATTTATGTGTATATAAAATCGAATTTATGTGTATATAAAATCGAATTTATGTGTATATAAAATCGAATTTATGTGTATATAAAATCGAATTTATGTGTATATAAAATCGAATTTATGTGTATATAAAATCGAATTTATGTGTATATAAAATCGAATTTATGTGTATATAAAATCGAATTTATGTGTATATAAAATCGAATTTATGTGTATATAAAATCGAATTTATGTGTATATAAAATCGAATTTATGTGTATATAAAATCGAATTTATGTGTATATAAAATCGAATTTATGTGTATATAAAATCGAATTTATGTGTATATAAAATCGAATTTATGTGCATATAAAATCGATTTTATGTGTATATAAAATGAATTATTGTGCATATAAAGAAAGTCATTCTGATTGGTCGGAATATATATGGACATAAAATACGAATATATATCCACATAAAATAGGAATTTATATGGATATAAAATACGAATTGTGTCCACTGCGGTCTGCCATAACCGTTGGACTCTAAGTACGAGATTAAACCATTGATAGCGAAATGGCGGTCATCTCGGAGTCAGATGTTCATCAAGGGACAAATCAACCCGGCACCACAGACAGATATACCGGTAGGCCTACTGATGACATTCAACTGACAAATTCTTCTTCCTAGAAACTGGACAACGCAGTGGAAGCATCAGGCCATTTCAAGCCTTAGCCAAAAGAGACGTAATCCCCCCCCCCCCCNCCCCCCCCCCCCCCCAATAAAAATAAGAGGTGGACCAAAGGGTCTTTTCCAGTCAGTTATTGGTCAACAAAATACACGAACGAAGAGGAAGAAATCAGCTGGTACATGAAGGAAGAAAAAGGTGAAATCGACGAGGTTGGAACCGACTGTGAATATACCAATGAAAACAACAATGATGATGAAATCCAAGTGGATGCTGTGGACAGTATACACAGGTGAGGGTGTTATGAATGGCCCGTCAACCGACAGACACACAAGTAAAGAGAGATGGTAAAGTAACAACCAGGTCAAGCATCACTTAGAGAAAACTTGCCTTAAAACCATAACCTTAAAACCATAACATGTTATGTATTTTTTTATGTAATTTCAGACCAAATGGTGGTTATAGAACTGCCCAGAAGAATGTGCAGGAGGCCCCCACTAATACCACGTGTAACACTGTTCCTGGCCCCACAACTGGTACAATTTTCAACAGGTCTTGGACAACCAGAATGCGTGAGTATTTTACTTTACTGCTGATAACCTGCACCCCCGTGGTTCTAGAGTAGGCTCGTGGGATGGGCCAGCTGTTTTTAACCAATGCATGTACTTTATGTAATTTCAGACCAAAATGGTGGTTGTAAAACTGCCCAGATGAATGTGCAGGTTGCCCCACTAATACCGCGTGTAACACTGTTCCTGGCCCCACAACGAGTACAACAACAGGTCTTGCGGCTGATAACCCTCATCATGACACTGGTAGTCTGGATAACCAGAATGGGGGAGTACTTTATTGCCAATAACCTGCACCCCAAAATGTCCTGATTTGGCTGATCAGCATCCAGCTGGAAAGTTCTGGGAGACTTCTGAAGAAATGCAGGCTATAGGAGAGAACAGTCTGTCGCACATCACTAGGGGATGAAATTTGGAATGACCGATGCTTATATACATCGTGCACCAAAAGCGTCACTGACCTCTGCAGTTCAATCTCGTGTGATGTTCAAGGTAATGCAATAGAGGCCTGGCTGCCAGTGCGTTCAATGTCAGAGCACAGTCAGACCTCCATATAACTTTCGCCCAGAAAAAAGCCAAAGGGGTGACCCCAGGCTGACAACCAGCACAAGATATTCATGTGAAAGGGGTTGAGGGAGAAGTTAAAAGCAGCCACGACGTGTCAGGAGAAAGTTAATACCTGATGGTCATCAATATGCCAAGGAGGACACTGTAAAAGACAGATCTAAAGATGCTAAAGAAGTACATGATTTTATCAAACGTTTTGATGAAATGCATTCTTCAACCAGTGCCAATAATATTCGAGAGAAACTGTGTAATATCTTGTGTGATTTTCCTGATCTGCCAGTTGATTTGAAAGAGAGAGGATTGTGGATTGTCTGTTAAATTCACAAGTGCTGCAGTCTGTGGCAGAATATTATGGGTAACTGGAGAAAAGTCATTCAACGGTATATGACAAGTTTTGAAAAGGGACAGCCTGCCAACTTCAAGGGCTCAAGATGGAGATGGGAGTATCCTACGTACCGTACCCAGGTCCAAATTTTGGCTGACATTTCACACACAAAAAAATTACAAGACTTTTATTAACTTGCAAGTAGGCCAATCAGTATAGGCGTACAGAAGTCATCACTCCAAGGAGTGACCCAAACCAATGAACATCTTTCCTCTGCAGCAATGCTCGGCCTTGGCATCATGTCACAAATCTAAGTCAAGCCATATTTACTTGGCCTAAGATTGATATCATTCTCTTCAATATGAGGTACAATTTGAAGAATAGAGATGTCAGAGTCTGCAAACTCACTCCAACCAACCACCTACATACACACACACACATACATGACATACATGCGCCTACAATACAAATTAATCTACTCTTTACATTCCACTGCAGCTACAACACCATGGAAAAGTCACCGGGGGCCCATATTCATAAAACCTTGCTAGGCTTAGTTGCCTGCTAAAGTGCCTAGTTTGTAAAGGCGAATGTACACAATTAGCAACCAACTAAGCTAGCAATGTTTTATGAATATGGGCCCTGATATCCATGACAATCAGCTGCCAAGTACCAGCAAGAAACGAACACACGATGAATCCAACATGACCAAATAAAAGAAGGTTACATATTTGAAACCTCACCAATAAAGCAACGTCTGAGAAACACAGAATATTTCAAAGCAGTTTGTCAAGTTGGCAAAAAAGGAATATGTCCCAGTGGTGTGCTACAAACCAAAACTCCAGAAAGAGTTCCATGATACAGAACAACAACGGTAAGTAATTGTTTTTATTCAGAATTTGCTGCCAACCAGTGAAACACCTGATTAACCTGCAGAAAGAGGACAAAGTGGATGAAAAATATGTTTTCCTGCTTCGCATTCTTGTAGAAATTTCAGAAGTAGTATACAGCAAAGAAGACAAACGGACCCCTGTGAGCATCCTCAGGCTTCATAACTTAACATTTCAATTCGCTTACCTTTGTAAAGAACTATTTTGCCAACCAAAGACAGTGACAAAGAGGAAATTTTTTGGTGGTTATTTCCATCGGATAAGTGTACATGCCCCAGAACTTTATAGGATTATCTGTCTAAGGTTGCTACTAGCAGAGCAGGAGGAACGTACCGTACCTTTGGGGACATCAAATATGTTACTGAAGGGACAAGTCATTCGAGACCGTTTGCAACCGTGGTCAACACGATTTTTTGTAAATATTTTTTTTTGTTTCGGTCTCGTTCTTCAGGTACAGCGGCGGACGGCAAAATAAATTACAAGAAAAACAGACCAACTTGGTGGCCAGGAGACGTTCCCTTTTCCGGAATTACGAGGTTGCATTCGGGAGAGGAGTTACAGAAGGCAGCAACTGCAGGGCTACGGCATGCTGGCCATCAGCAGGCGGTACTGGGAGACAGTCGGGTAAGCTTAGGAATATTACGAATTGTTCATTCCTTTTCAAATATTTTAATAATGGTGGTGAATGAAAAGACATTAAATCAGACTCCAGACTTGGCTCATAATGGACTTAAAAACACAAACTTGCCACATTTGTGGTATAACAGCCCCTCATGTATATGTTCGCAAGCCTCATTCCTTTCTTTACATGCAGAATGCCAAAGAGCAGGATAACGACAGTCTCAGCGAAGACCACAGTGATGATGAAGAAGAGAGCCAGGGTGATAACGGTGGCTCAGAGTCAGATCAGTCCAGCGAAGTTAATGAAGACATGCCGTCATCTGACACCTCTGGCACGTCTGGTCCACAGATGACGAGCACACCACCAACGTCCGGTTTGTGGCAGAAATCAGAGACCGAAGAGGGGAGTCCATCACTGTTGGCTCAGACTGGAGCAATAACTGTAACGGTAGGTGTCATCATCACATCCGGGCACTCTTTGCTCCATTAGAGTTGCTATTGTCAGCAAGATCTAACCGCACGTAGACTGATTAAATTAAATTAAATTAAATTGTGGTCTTGAGAACTGATGCGCTTGGCATATCCTCGATCGACAGCTACAATGTATAATTTGGCCCAGAAGTCATGGTTTATATATTTACTGCAGTTACATTTTCAGGCAAGTTCTTGTAAATAGTGATTTCGCCATAAAGTGAAAGGGAAAAAATTCTTATCCGGTTGGGCATATGGGGGGGGGGGGGGGATGGGGGGGGGGGGGTCGTTGCACCATGGGTAACAGTAGAGCCCATGTGAATTTACGTTTGCTTGCACCACTTACTAGTAATTCCTCCAAGCTTGCCCATTGACCTACGTGTAGGACGATTTTTACAGTGTGGTGATTACTTTTCAGCCTGCGACTGTGGAACAAATGCGACAAGAAAGTTGCCGAAAACGAAAACGCGGGCCTGAAGGAAACACGCCACCAACACCCACACCAGGAAGACCAACTCCCGCACCAAGACAACCAAGAAGAGGAGAACGTGTCAAACGCGGGAGACTGGCCTACACACCATCAGCTTGGGTGTAGGGCTAATCCGGATCGTGGCCATCGAGATCTGTCAAACGAACTAATATAAATTACATGTAGGGGCCTATATGCAGAAGAAACATCATCTTGTGCCCAGACGCGGCGTTTGGAAACAGGCCCGTGGAACATAATCCATCCCCATTGCCAAGGAACATCATCTTGTGCCCAGGCGCGGCATTCCAACAGCGCAGTGGAACAAAGAAACAAAAAATATAAAGCGCACTGAAACAGAATCGTGTACCAGGGCGCGGCGTTTGGAAAACGCCCTCGAACATAGTCCATCCCCAGCGCCAAGGAACATCATCTTGTGCCCAGGCACGGCATTCCAACAGCGCACTGGAGCATAGAAACAAAAAAATTAAAGAAGCGCACCGAAACAGAATCGTGTACCAGGGCGCGGCATTTGGATAGCGCCAAATTTATCACAGCGCCCTGGAACAAAAAAACCTGTTCCTGGACGCCGCGCCACCTAGCGCCTGGGAACAGAATCGTGTTCCGGGACACGGCATTTGCAGCGCTCAGGAACAGGATCTTGTGCCATTTTTTGTATGATTCTCGAATATGCAGATGTTGTGTGGGATGGATTACCTCTCTACTTATCGGAAAGTTTAGAAAAGGTCCAGCTCGAGGCATTACGTTGAATAACAGGTTTAACAGTAAGTTGTTCAAAGGTAAATCTGTATACTGAATCTGGCTATCCCCTTCTAAGAACACGTAGAAAATTTCACAGACTTGTAATGTTTTACAAAATAATTAATCACGATGCACCAACTTAACTTGAGTTAATAACTCAACAGGTGGGAGAAATTAATCCATACAACTTAAGAAATCGTGACGACTTGTCTCTTGCCAATACTGAACTGTACAATAGATCATTCTTTCCAGCCACAGTAAGAGACTGGAATCAGTTACCCTCTGACATAAAAGAGGCAACTTTGACATAAACTCTGACATAAAAGAGGCAACTTCAATTGGTATGTTTAAAAATAAACTTCAACGTGGGCTGAGGTAACATACAATTTCAAGAATTAAGCCTGCCTAAATTGAGGAAACCAGCTTACACGATCGCTTAACGACCTCGCATATTTATCATGATGGCAATAGTACAGGCTACCCTCTCCCATACCATAAAATTGCAATTTTTCCAGATGAGGACAAAGAAAACAGCCACACCCAAAATGAATTATTCATCACTTCAAGCAAAGACACGATCCACATCTTGCGTCTGACCGGATTGATACACATCTTGAATCTGTATCTAACGAAGGAGTTGATTTGTAATCAACTAAGGCGACAGTAAAATTCTTCCAACCTGTAGAATATTTGAATACTAGATCCGTTATCAAATATCTATTCTCCTTCCAGGCAAAGGTTAAAGCAAGCAGTTCGTTTGAGCCAGGCAGTTCTGTTCAGCCGTCAGGTGTCGTTCACTCCTCCAGTGCCTATGTAAAGCCTACTACTGTACCAGCCGAGACAGTGATAGCCACTCCTGTAACAGTCCAGAACACCATAGCCACTTCATTATCAGTCGAGAACACCATAGCCACTTCATTATCAGTCGAGAACACCATAGCCACTTCATTATCAATCGAGAACACCATAGCTACTTCGTTATCAGTCAAGAACAGTTCAACGCACGTATCTGCGCCAACACTGATTCCTACGATGAAAGAATGACCTACCTCTTGCAGTCTACAAGCCAGGAACCACATTGCATTGCTGCAGGTTACGCTCACCTGAGGTCCGAAGCCGGATTGCAGACAACTTTGGAGGAGTTTGAAAGAAGATACGGTGATCCAGACTTCGTGGCTGATTCCTACCTAAACAAGGCATTGGCGTGGCCACCGACGTGGATTCCAAGGATGCACAGGCACTTGACAATTACGGGATTTTCATGAAAGAGTGCCAATTCACAATCGGTGAAGTGAACGCTGTTCGCATCTTCGAATATCCAGATAATTTAAATAAGCTTGTGCAGAAACTCCTATTCGGGTTGCACGACAAGTGGTGGTCAATTGTATTTGAAACGCGTGAGAAGGGTCATACAGTGACTTTCGCCCACTTCGTTACATCTGTAAAGTCTGGCAACATCTATCTTTGACCTAATGGAATACGGAAGCTAGGAAATTGATCGTTGGATTTTCCACGGACCTTTAATCACACGCGGCTATTGAATGACCGGTGGACAACACGAACAATCGGGGAACGACCACAAGTGATCGACAGGCATGATTATAAGCCGCAAAGCTCTGTCACATTACATGACTTCCGCATTCCATTAGGTCGAAGATAGATGTTGCCAGACTTTACTACAGGAGGCACGGAATGTTCGGGATCCCGTTTTTGGAAGTACAGCTCTACAGCCACCAGCGACAAAATCGTCTAACTCGCAGAAAGAAAAGCCCATACCGAAACTGCGAGGAGTTTTAAAGAAGGCATCGACTGAGGATTCTGAAAACTCAGGTCGTGCATGAAGATCCTGTTGCCATTCCAGACACCGCATCGACAGATGATAACTGCCAAGAGAGAGAAATACTCAGCGAAACTGGAGCCGTCCAGCCACATGAGCCATGCCAAAGTTCACTGCTCAACGCTACCGGCAACAAGGGAAGATTCATGGAAACGGATGAACTGATACCAATGCTGTTGAAGCCTCCACCCACTGAAATGGCCGAAATCCCGGATGACGTCAAAGAAAATGTCTACTTCGTGCTCGATAACAAGAAAAACATGGAGCGACGTAAAACAGGAAAAGAGCGACGTATTACGATGATTGTGGTGTCTATTCTCAATGAAATGGCCAGGGCCATTGTGCTCACCTCTGTGACAACATGGTGAATGTTGAAGGATCAGGATAGATAAGATAGATAAGCTGAACACGCCAAGAAGTACTTTCCTGTCTAGGTCACAGATGTCAACTATTTTTCAAGATGGCCACCTGGTGGCCACACGTGAAGTTCGTGGGGACTGAAATTTTAGCAGGAATGTACAGGATACTTGCATAGATATTTAGACAACATTGAAACATCGTAACATTTACTACCGGAGAGACATGGCCAAAGTCAATTTTTCAAGATGGCCGTCTGGCAGCCATGTTGAAATCCAATTGAACCGAAATTTGGCATATAAGTAGACAGTACCAAGACACATATTTAGGCATGGTTAAAGCATCCTAGCTACCACTAGGTGTGGGTCGAAGTCCATTTTTCAAGATGGCTCCCTGGCGGCCATATTTGACGTCGAATCTGACTGAAATTTACCATATATGGTACGTAGATACATAGTTTGACAAGGTTAAAACATCCTACCTACTCCTATTTATAAAATGTGGGTCAAAGTCCATTTTTCAAGATGGCTTCCTGGCGGCCATATTTGAAGTCCGATCGGGTTGAAATTTGGTGCACTTGTGCAGGGTGCCTAGATATATCTTCACACCAAATCACAACACTCTATGTCAAATAGCCATGAAATGTGCCACCAAACAGTGAATTTTGAACTTTGACCTCTGTGACCTTGAAAAGTAGGTCAAATCAAAAACCCGGGATTTATGTGATGTCGTCTCATCAGAGGAACCCACCATAAAAGTTTCGTGGTTCTAGCTAACAGCGTTCAGGAGATACGGCCAAAAGAAGGTTTTCACAAAGCGCCCCCTACAGGCCAGAGTGTATAAGCAGCAGCGCTAAGTTTCGGTCCAGAGATAGTTTTTACCATAGGGTACCTGTACACCAAATTTCAAGTTTGTAACCCAAGCGGTTTAGAAACGTGCCACCCCTGTTAACGACGACGGACGACACACCATGGGAGAAGCTCACCTCACAGAGGTGAGCTAAAAATGTTCTGTGAAGACTCATCATTTCGTACGTGAAAACGGATTTCAAATACGTCGACAAGAAAAATGGTCTATACTGCATCTGCAAGAAGAGAGAACGTGTGCCGTTAGATCCACAGCCAGCAGAAGAAGATGTACTTGTTTTAAAACGGATGTACTCGGAGCTGAAACGGGATCCCAACTATAAAAGATGAATTTCTTTGTTTGTTATCATTGGTCCACCAACCAATTTATGGGGCTTGGACTGCCATGCCTGTCAGTGATGCACTTACGGTAGACCTTCTCAGGCATGTTGGGCTACTTCTGTACGTATCATTATCAGTGTATGTAGGCCTAGGCCTTGTAATTGTGCATGCTGTTGTGAGCTGCTAGACAGTGTTGATTGGAGGAGAAAAGGGAGTATGCCTGTTTGCTAAGGTGTGCTAAGAACACAATAAATAATCACGCACTCTGGCTCACGGGTTGTAGGCCTAAGCCCTATTTATTTGTAGCTCACGTAATCTTAAAATTGCTATCAGACAGACGTGTATTGTAACCTCCAATCTCTGAGGATTGTGACAGGTTTAGGGCCTATAGCAGACCCTCCTCCATGAAAGGACCCAAGAATTAAATAAAGGCCACTACACCTTATAAATCGGTGTATTTCTTTCATTTCAGACCCACATGAACTGGAAAAGTTCATGCAGACGTGCACCAAAGTGGAAAAGAAAGACACTGGTAATCAATTTGTTGCTACTACAGCACATTCTACACCAGTAATGCCATGTGAAGAAAGTCTAGAACATGCAGATGGCCAGGCTTCTATGGCTGTCTCTCAAGACAACCCCAGCCGTGTGACTAGGCCTGAGACACCATGTTTTGGAGCATCTCTCTGGAACAACAGTCTTGCGTTGAGGTTGATTTACAGCTATGGAAATCATGCTGCAGATTTTGAAAAGGCCCGTTTACACATGCAACTTTTCATATGCAACTTCATGCAACTTGTTGCATAAACCTGATGAGACCAAAAAGTTTCATAAAAGTTGCATCTATGTGTAAACCGTCCCAGGAAGTTTGCAACAAGTTGCAAGTTGCTGCAACTTGCAACTTGGTGCAACCTAGTGTAAACCGCCCTTTAGTGATGAGAGGAAAAAAGAAAGAGAACGATGAAACGATTACATCTGTGGACATCAACGTACAGATCAATTCAAAATGTGCAACGGCCCGCAGAACACTGGAGAGGCTGAGGTAAAAAGACTGATCTGGACAGACCGTCCCTTACGAAATAGTCCGATAATCTGAACTTTTTTCACATATGTGAAATGACTATTCCCATATGCAACAAGTTAAGATAACCACATTAGATATTTTACTTTTGGTAAAATTAAAATTAAACTTACATGTTGTGGGGACTTCGGAAAACTTCAGTGTTGAATGCCATGAAAGTAGGCCAATCATTCCTCAACCTGTAAACTCGACTTAAAATGTGGATTCATTTTAATTTTTTTATTTGACAGGTACAAACTGAAGAAGCCAGACGAGTAACAATCGAAATACTGGCGAAGAAAATTATTGGCCATAACCCTTTGGTGTTTGAGTTCCTTGGCGTTGTTATTGATGATGATGATGATGGCTGTGCCCAGACATACATGTACACAACAACCGAGGAATGGAAAGTACCAGAAATAAACGAAATGGATGTGCCTACACAGTATGATGTTGTTATAAATGAAACGGTCCATGGACCATGTGCTCACTCGTTTGGACATACAGTGTAATGACAGAGAGAGGTACATGTCAGTTATGAGCAATCTGGGTCAAGTCATTCCCAAGTTGCAGGACTTCAATGATTGTTGGGTTATCCCGCCTGGCGGCCATATTGGATGTCCGATCGGGCCAAAACTTCACATGCTCATAAAGGTCATCTAGAGGGAGCCACATAGCACATTTGAGCGCTCTGGGTCAAGTCATTCCTGAGTTATAGCACATTTGATGATTTTTCAGGTTACGCCACCTGGCGGCCATATTGAAGTTTAATCAGGCCAAAATTTGACGTACTTGTAAAGGTCACCTAGAGGGAGGTAAATATCAAGTTCGAGAACTCTGGGTCAAGCCGTTCCTGAGTTATAGCACTTCGTCGATTTTCAGGTTACGCCACCTGGCGGCCATATTGGATGTCCGATCGGGCCGAAACTCGGTAGTTTTGAAGGTACCCCTCTAATACATGTTTATGCAAGATATGAAGATGCTCGGTGAAATAATGAAGATCTGTGGCAGGTTCGTCACTTTTGTCGAACTTTGACCTCTGTGACCTTGAAAAGTAGGTCAAATCAAAAACCCGTTATATATGTTATGTATTATATTTAGATACACCTATGATAAAAATTTGGAGACGATCCAGTCATTAGTTCAGGAGTTATTGCACTTTTTGTGTTTTTGGTTTTGGCCACCTGGAGGCCAAGCCAAGAATCGAATTGGACCGAAACCTGGTGTCATAGGTCATCTGACCTAGGGGTATATATGTACCAAGTTTCAGATCAATAGCTCCAGCGGTTACGAAACGTGCCCTGCTAACGGACAACGACGGACGACGACGACGGACGACGACGGACGCCGCAGGACGATAAAAGCTCACGAGTGAGCTAAAGATAACATCATTGAAAAGTTTCTGTAAGTGACGATGTGCTACATGTAGGACCATTTTTGCAGGCCTTGTCAAGGCTAGCTAAAAAGTGCATGTGTTTCCAAATTTGTGAGGTGCATGCACTCTTTAGCTCGACTTAAAAGACAAGACCTGTTTTTTCATTACCCCCCCCCCAAAAAAAAATTGTTATTTTCATTTTGTGGTTCTCAATAGGGACCCTGTTCATTTTCAGCTCTTGAAGAATCTGAAACAGCCCTTCACGTATGTAAAAACCTTTGCATTATGTGAATTTTATTTTCCCACATGTGATTTCCAGATTCCCATATGTTAATTTTCATTTACCACATGTGAAATTTCCATGGGATAAATTCGCACGTGATCTTTGCTCGTTTGAAAGGGGACATTTCCCATTTCAGTACCAGATTAACTCATCTGTCCCCAGAATCCAGCAGACGGCATCTTCTGTCAAAGTTTTCTCACATCCTATGGTATTGATTGAAAATTTTTTGAAGAAATGTTGTTCCTGCGAACCATCTGAAGAATGTTTCTTCAATTTTTTCCCAATTCATATCCGACTGTTCGCAAAAAATTCATCAGAAGATACAGTCTGCATAAACCTGGGAGCAGATGAGTTAATGAGAAAGGACTTCAGTGACAAGTATACATTGTCTGGTATAAAGCCTGCTGTCCTCAGAGACATTTATTCCTGACTGACTGAAGATGCTTCAGCTCCCGCCAATAGAGCAACTGCCGATGTTGATGAAAGAGTTGCGACTTGGCTAACAAGTGGTTGCGATGAAGAACTGTTCTATGATCTTCGTCGGATGAATGGCAGACCAGAAGATCCGAAGTTCAATGCTTTTTGGAATGAGTTGGACAGTTACATGCAAGAGATTATGGCCGTGGATGACCGCCGTCGAGAAGGAATGTTCCTTCCCTTTGCTATATCCATCCGGGACCTCAGGAACCAGATCGACAGGACACCACTACAACAGGACACCACTGCCTGAACATAAGTGTTGTAAATGAAACCATGCAGGTGCATGAGGTGGAGAAAAAGCATGTTGGCAATCTAAGTGCCAGCATTAAAGAGTATGCTGATGAGGCTTATCAGCCTCCAGTAGTTCATTTGCTGGGAGTCAAAAAAGAAGACTTCAAAGAAAAAACGTAAAGAACATTAAGTTGAAGTACCGTAGTATTCATTTATAATGTAGGCCTATTTTTACAGATCATTGGAAGCTTTCTGACAAGAAAAGAATGGAACATGATATTATATGCATTTGTAGTGTATAGATCAGATACCGGTACCATGATTGTTGAATTTGTTCTGCATGAATAAGAAAACAAAACAAATTACATAAAAAAATTATGCTGATTTTGTGATGTCACTAATACATAATACATTTATGTTATGTATTTGCAGAGGAATGGGTACCAGTAACGGGATACTGGGTGGTCAGCATATGATTCCCGCATGCAGAAAACTGGCAAAGGATGATGAAAGATTCAGAACTATAGGCTCTGCGTGGTCTATGCTGACCTCTCGTTTGATGCTCAGATGTTCGTGTCCTCTCAGCATAACAGAACAGGTGAATGTAGAGCATCGACAACTCTTAAAGATAAGGTGAGACTTAAATCCAATTGAAAATACCCATTCTGCTGATTCAGAAGGCTGCATCTAGAATCAGAAAGTTGAGCTAAATTTAGCAGGCATCATCTGAATGCCATTGACTTCTGATATATGAATCCAATACATATTTACCTGGCTATTACGAACCCTTTGGGGTCCAAGGGTTCAGTTCGTACAAATGAGGAGTTCGTAATAGCGAGGATTCGTCCTTGGGGGCATGATGACCACGCCGAGTAGGCCTAAAGCCTACTTCGCCTCCGACCGACGCGCGATCTTGCGTTCGACGCCGACCCCGTCGTGCGATTTGGTCGACGTCCGATCGGGAGGCTGTAATTACTTGAGTCATTTCATAACGGGTCGCCGTCACTTAAAGAACTTGTGCAAACCCGATTGCAAAAGTTACAAAGAAAGGTGTCAATATTTGGCATATCCCCGTGTTTATCATATCCCTATATTTGAATTTTCCAATTCTGGCCCCAAATTTGAAAAAAAAGCCAAAATCGCACGAATCCAAGCCACGCCCACTTTTCGTGCCCCAGTGCAGCCGGCCTGAACGATCACGTCACACCAAGAACGCAGGCTTGAAATGCAAGAATTACCACAATAACACACCAAAATGGCCGGTAACCATAAGAGCGATGCCAGTCACAGCAGTGCGGATGGGGAGAGTGATTCCTCTTATGAGTCGATAATCATTCCAGAGGATGAAGAGGATGGAAGTAATGAGCAGCATTTTCAGGCAGTTGGCCCGTATATGCATGAGCCTCTTGTGAACGATGAAGAAGTGTTGGATGGTGGCGAGGCCGAGGGTCAGCAATGGCGGATGGATCCTGGCCGATTGAATGAATGGTGAGCATCGTTTGACGGCATCTTGCAGGAAAATGTTTTGTTTGCGGGGTAGTTGAAAGGCTTGAAAGCATTGGAAATGACGTTGAGAGACTGAATAGCCGCACTGTTGTCAGTATTTTGGTATAATTTTAGCGAAAGGCGATGCAAAATAACGAGTCTTGCCTCTCGGCAAGATCGGCCCTGCGCCGTCGCCGTCCGTCCGGAAATAGATTTCTGATCCTATTTCGGACAGTCAAAAATGTCTATCTGGGCCTATCTGGCTACCTGCCGATTCTCACACTCTATTTAGTTACTATTTCAAGTAGTAATTAATATTTTTTGTATCTTTTAGCTGTCGCTGTGGCAACTGCCAGGCCTTGGACACACCGAGGGAGTGTGTGTGTGTTGTAAGGATGTTGCAGACGACGAGGTGGTGGCCAAAAGTGAGGCGTACAAGTTGTTGTCCTGTGAAGACCTGAAGTGCACAACCGACCATCCAGGATTTAGGCCACATAAAAAAAATCTTTAGTTTAGCATCAGTCAAACTTGTAAAAAGTGAGGAGGGAGGAGGGTGTTTTTTTTTGTTTTTTTTTTTTAAATACTGAAATGGACTGTGATCATCGAAAGAGAGCTTGGAAGCATTGCACCATTTATCATACAATAGACAAATCCTTAGTATTAACTCGAAAAAAGGTTTTTATTCAAAAAATACATATCTGTATCACCCTGGAAAAGGCATGTGTAGACAAGAAACCACACTTTTTGACAGAGAACATTATAATGTGAGAGAAGATTGAAGAAAAAAAATTTTTTTTTGAAAAAAAGAAAAAAATTTGCAAAAAAAAATTGTTTGAGGCGGCGAGAAAATTCGAGGCGGGCGCTGATGCTAAACTAAAGATTTTTTTTATGTGGCCTTAGTGCGGTTTGTGTGAACCCCTGGACACTGGAGGTGGCGTGGTTGGCATATTGGCAACAATATGGAGGGAAGGCGTTCTCTGGACGGCAGGATGAGAAGTTCAGACATGTAGGATACAGACAGTTGGTGCGCTGGTGTTGGGGGTATATTGGGAAAAACATTCAAGTTGTATTGCCAGCATGTGCAGTCTCGTGCATCCGTGCACATTTTCTCGCACCTGGAAGGGAAGAAGATTATTCTTTCAAGGGATTCAGGGACAGTGAAGGACAGCAGGCTTTACCTGAGTTAATGTGACTCAATTCTTCAGGACAAATTAACTTAGCATCATTCAACGGGACTTACCAGCCTGCAACTTATACGAGATAAACTCAGCATCATTTGACGGGACATTACTAGGCTGTAACTTAAGCGAGATTAACTCAGTGTCATTTGACGGGATGTTACTAGGCTATAACTTAAGCGTGATTAACTCAGCGTCATTTGACGGGACGTTACTAGGCTGCAACTTAAGCGAGATTAACTTAGCGTCATTTTACGGGATGTTAGGCAGTAACTTAGACAAGATTAACTCAGCGTCATTTGAAGGGACACTACTAGACTGTAACTTAGGCCTTGTACTCAAGAGTCAACAGATAACACTACATGTAACTGCAGTGCCACCAGTATCAAATCCAACTTAATACGCTACAATTTTTTTCAGGGATGGGAGGGCGATGTGGTTATGAACTTGGCACAGAGGGACGAGGTCGTGTTTGGAAAGGTGGTAGATGTACTGTTGAAGGCCGAAGAAGGAAAGCTGAAGGATCAAAAGTTGTCACGAAAGGGGAGGGCCCGAGGTTTGGGTTTTGTCCCAAGTACACAATTTAAAAGTGCAACAAGCCTGGTGGCGACCGGGTTCACGAAGTGACGTTCAGATCATGAGACTGCAGTTACATGTAGTTGCTGGGGGTATAGATGTTTGGCTTGGGCAGCAGAAAGAAACTCGATAGCAGGACAAGTCCTTACATCCAAACAGAGAAAAACAGAGAAAATCTTTGTGAATAAAAGAAAAGAAATGGAGAAAAAAAATTCTTCCACCACCCGGGCTCGAACCCATGGTCATAGACAACCATAGCCGTAACACTGAACCCACTGGACAATACTGATAACCCAAATGCGGCGATGGCCTATATTCACCATCAACACGACCCCAACAAGAAAAGGACATCGGAGCGATGTCAATGGTTTCCGATGAGAAGTTTACTACTCTAGAGCTAGTTATCTGTGACCTTGACCTCTGACCTTGAGAAGTATTGCGTAACTGGAACATGGATCCTTGATTAAACCAATAGGGGATGGTTAATGCAGGCTTCTAATTAGTTTTCCCCTGGAATTCTGAGTAGATTTGCATTTTAGAACTGTCTGACCATGACCTTGACCTCGGACCTTAAAGGTCATTGTGTAATCCGAAATGTCATCCTTGTTAACGTAGCTGTATAGGTGAAGCTTTTAGGCTTCTACAGTACCATCACCAGGTTCTGACCTATCGTATGTTATATGTGACAGCTGACTGTGACCTTGACCTCTGACCTTGAGAATTATTGTGTAAGTGGAACTGGCATCCTTGATTAAACTTATAGGAGATGGTTAATTCGCGCTTCTAATTAGTTTTCTCCTGAAATTCTCAGCAGATTTGCACTTTAGAACTGTTTGACCTTGACCTTGATCTCTGACCTTCAAGGTCATTGCGTAATCCGAAAGCTCATCCTTGATAACCTAGGTGCAGATGAAGGTTTTAGGCTTCCACCATCACCAGGTTCTGTCTCATGTTATTTGTGATGGTTGGCTGTGACCTTGACCTCTGACCTTGAGAAGTATTGCATAACTGGAACAAGATCCCTGATTAAACCTATCGGGGATGGTTAATTCAGGCTTCTAATTCGTTTTTTCCTGAAATTCCGAGGAGATTTGCGCTTGAGAACAGTTTGACCTTGACCTTGACCTCTGACCTTCAAGGTCATTGCGTAATCTGAAAGCTCATCCTTGATAACCTAGGTGTAGGTGAAGGTTTCAGGTTTCTACCATCACCAGATTCTGACTTATGTCATGTTATCAAATTTGAATATCAAATCTCATCATGATATCAGCAAATATCATGCGACCGAGCTGGTGCAAACTGAAAATTTCAGTTGCAATAACATCCGTGGATGAACTATGATGTTGTGATACCAGTTTCAAGTCGTTTACTGCGGCAGATCTCCCGATATGTCAAAATATCAAATTTGATATATCAATATCATTATGATGCTGACACTGGAGAATAAATTTGTTGATGCCAGTATCTTGCCAAGGGCCATAAACATATGGAAGGAACTTGTTACTAGTGCTCTACCTGGCCTCGGAGACAAGTTATTCAAGAAACAAAAGTAAGACAGACAAAATCTCAACTTTTGATATATCAATTTCACCATGAACCAGGTATCGGAGACTGGAAATTTTCATTCCATCTTGTAGCTCAGGTCATGAAACCTGGGGGTAGGTCACATTTCCAGGTCTGTAGCTCTTGCAGGAACAAAGTTACAGGTGTGACAGACTGAACAGACAGACAGACAGACAGATAGACAGACAGACAGACAGACACCATGACCAAACACAATATGGTTTCCGATCTTGAGATCGGAAACCATAATAATCAACTCATCCATAAGGCATCCCTTTATTTTAGTCCCAAGAAGGCTACCTGAACATTCGTGCACTATATGTGTGTACACACATCGTATCTCCATACACGTCGGTTATGCGAGGATCAAACAAAATGGCGACCTGACTCGTCTGCTACGGGGCAATTCTGGACTTTTCTGCTTATTTCTCGGTGATGAAGGATTACATACGGTTCAAAATAAATAGGGGAGGAGATCGTGATACACATCGTTGTGTAAAGGTGATATATTCTTCTGATTTTTTTGCATGCTCTCGCTATTTTGTACACAAAAATGCCGTTTCATGATGATGTATACATTCGTCCATACATCGGCGATTATGCCCCAAACAAAAGTGTCGATTTCTCGAAAAAACGCGAATAATATGTAAATTCTACTATAAGAGACA